>JAGFNQ010009402.1:0-83034 GCA_024364735.1 Boesenbergia rotunda | reverse complement strand
ATTAAAGTTAGTTGTTGTAATTTAATTTCCAATTTTAAATGAGATTGTCATGTTTAATTGGTTACGCTTCCGAAGCGGACCAAATTGGATTTACAACAAATACTTTTCTTTGGTATCGAGCCTCGGGGAACCACCCTTAGAAAATGATTTGTTTGTAATAATTAAATCCATGAATAAAAATATGATTTAAGAGTGAAGCTCTTACATATTGTTGTCTCCAAATTAATTAGGAAAATGGTTTCCTATAGAGTTTTCTTAAATGAGATTTTCATGAAAATAATATGTGGTTGAATTAAGGATTTGTCTCTTAATTTAATAAGATTGATTTAGAGAAATCAAGTCTAAAACATATTATTTCCGAAATTGATTATGACAATTTAGGAAATTGTTTCCCAAAACAATTCCTTAAATAAAGTATGAAATTAGAATTAGGAAATCCGGTTCCTAATTCAAATAATGAGACTTGATAAATTAAGTCACATACATACTTTATTAAGGAAATTGTTAGTCATGACATAATTCTATGTCATGAATGTGCTTAGAAATGAAAGGATGAGACCCAAAATCCCTTACAAAATATTAAGGCCAACACCTTCCATTAATATGGTTAGAATTGGAGTTTTGTTTCTCGTTTGGGTTGATGGACACATCCATGCCCGGCTTGAACCTCAACATGTTCAAACCATGGAATTAGTTTATGAATAATATAGTAGGAGTCAGAGGTCAATCCTTAGTTTTGGTTGTTGGACACATCCATGCCTGACTAAACGGTTGAATGAGCTCCAACCATATTAAAACTATTTCTTGATTAATGGGTCAGCCTTAAGCTTGGAGCATCGATTTGTTGTGCCACAGCCAAGGTCGATGTAAAGAGAGGTGCAATTGGGTGCTATGTATAATGTTGCATACTTGTTAATGAGTTAACAACCCAATGATTTATGCAAACATTCAATTAGTTGATAGCATAAAGTGATAGTTACATATATGTGATGTGTAATCAGTATAATTACCTACCTTCATAGCTAAGAATGACTTGATGGCCACAGCCATGGTGGTTCTTATCTATGGTTGGATATCAACCTATTTGGAGATGTTCCTACGATCTCCCGAATTGATAAAAAGGGTTATTCAATTTGAAAAATAAATAGGATTTTATGTATGTTGATACATTCTTTAATCATTCTTCTCACATAAGCTCAATTTGTATTTCTAGGTTAATCACTCGATCATGTCTTCTCTGAATTTGCGTTCCATCTTGGACACCAATAAACTGACCGGGCCTAACTTCATGGACTGGCTTCGAAACCTGAGGATTGTCCTCAAGGCAGAGAAGCTTGCTTATGTCCTTGAAGATCAACTTCCTAACCATCCTCCAAAGGGTGCAACTCCAGACCAGTTAATGGCCTATCAGAAACATGTGACCTATTCTGAACTTGCGAGTTGCATCATGCTAGCCTCTATGATACCAGAGCTGCAAAAGCAGCATGAGCATATGGATGCTTATACCATCATCTTCCATCTTCATGAGTTGTTTGAAGAGCAGGCGAGATCCGAAAGGTTCGAAGTCTCCAGACTCCTCTTCACCACTAAGATGCAGGAAGGCGCTTCTGTCTCGCAGTTTGTGTTAAAGATGTTGGGGTACATTGAGCGACTGAACACACTCGGTTTTGCAATGGATCATGAACTAAGTATTGTCTTAATTCTGAGTTGTTTGCCCAAAAGTTATTCACAATTTGTGATGAACTATCGGATGAACAAACTAGAGTCTACCATTCCTGAGTTGCTCAACCTGCTGAAGACTGTAGAGCCTTCTGTAAAGCCGGATCAAAAGGCGGTACTGTTAGTTGGTTCCTCGAAGAAAGGTTCTAAGAGGAAGGCCAAAGAACAGAATAAAGGAAAGAAGAAAAAGGCCAAAAAGACTGAAAAGAAACCAAAAGAAACTTGCCATCATTGTGGCAAGGAGGGTCACTGGCGAAGAAACTGCAAGGTTTATCTTGAGTCCTTGAAGAAGAAGGCATCCGATGCCCCATCCTCTTCAGGTATCTTCGTTATTGAATGTCACTCTATTTCATCAAATACCTGGGTACTTGATACTGGGTGTAGCTCACATATATGTAATGACATACAGGGGCTAAGGAATAGAAGAAGACTCGTCAGGGGAGAAGCGGATTTGCGAGTTGGAAATGGAGCAAAGATTGCTGCTGTTGCCATCGGAACATATTTGCTAAAGCTCCCGACTGGACGTGTCTTAGAATTGGATAATTGTTATTTTGTTCCTTCGTTAATAAAGAACATTGTATCTATTCCATGTTTGAATGAAAAGGGTTATCATTTAACTTTTAGTAACAATTGTTGTTACATAACTTTAAATGGCGTTCTTTATGGGAATGAAATTTTGTGCAATGGTATCTACACGTTAGATTTATCTAGTGACGTTTTTAATATCGAAGTTAGCAACAAACGTGCTCGAATAGATAATCGAATAGACTCCTACACTTGGCATTGTCGTCTTGGCCATGTAAGTAAGAAACGCATGACCGAATTACACCGATGTGGAATTTTAGAATCATTTGAACCCGGTTCATTTGATACATGCGAATCATGCTTAAAAGGCAAGATGACCAAATTACCCTTTTCCGGGAAAGATAATCCAGTGGGAGAATTGCTTGGTCTAATACATACTGATGTATGTGGACCAATGTCAACTCTTGCACAAGGAGTCTATAGCTACTTCATCACCTTTATCGATGATCACTCACGATTCGGGTACGTGCTCTTGATGAAACACAAATCTGAAGCCTTTGAGAAATTCAAAGAGTTCAGAAATGAAGTAGAGAAACAGCTTGGCAAATGTATTAAGATACTTCGATCCGATCGGGGTGGTGAATACTTGAGTCAAGAGTTTCAAGATTATCTTAGGGACAATGGGATATTGTCCCAATGGACTCCGCCATATACACCACAGCATAATGGTGTATCTGAGAGGCGCAACCGAACCTTGATGGACATGGTTAGGTCGATGATGAATCATGCAACTCTTCCAAAATCCTTTTGGGGCTATGCACTTAAGATAGCTGTTTACTTGCTAAACAGAGTCCCGACCAAGGTAGTCTCTACTTGTTGGGACCGGGTGCATGTCGACAAGGATACGAGTTCGTAAAATTTTAAATTTTTACGTGCAGCGGAAGAGTTTGCATAAAATAATTTCCTAAATTATTTTAACTTCGTATCTAGCATGCAACCTTATAGTGTATCGACATAATCATAAAATAAAAGTTTGCGAAAAGTAAACTAATTTACCAAGTACCTCGCGTAACTCGAAGTAAGGGACGAGATCCAACCGTAGCATCCCTTGGAAGCTTCGCCTCTATTCGCGTCCACGCCGAGTTCTCTTCGGGATGACTTCGCAAAGTCACGAGTTTTGTGCCGACGAGAACTACTAGATTCTCTATAGGCACAACTTGAAAGATCAAGAGAAGAGTTAGGAAACTAACCACCAAGAACGGAATCGAATTCCGAGAGAGAGAGGGAGATGCGATCCGCTTCTTCTTCTTCTTGGTTGGTTTCTTCTTCTCCTTGAAGCTCACGGCAACAACTTGCCTTGGAGGAGTTGAGCCGGCCCTAGATGGAGGAAGGGGCGCCGGCCCTAGGTCTCCAATGGGTGCCGGCCCTAGGTGGGGAGAAAGGAAGGAGAAGAGGAGTCGCTATCCGCTTCTTCTTCTTCGTGTTCGGGTTCTCCTTCTTCTTAATTGCTCACGCCAACTTCAAAGGGTGGAACTCCTTTGTGCGCCAGCCCTAGAGGACCTAGGGTGCGCCGGCCCTAAGGAAAGAAGAAGAGAAGGAGGAGAGAAGAGAAGAGAGAGAGGGAGAGAATAATTAATCTCTTAATTACTCAATTTTAATTAAGGGCTAGCCTTTGGTTCCTTTATATAGTAGCAACTCTTTTGCTAAGTCTCCCTCTAAACCGAATTAACGGAATTAACGAAATTAGTTATAAGAAATTTATCTTATAAATTTTCTTATTGCTTATTCCTTTTAAGCCTAGTTTTATTATAACCATTTATAATAAAACAAATTAGTTATCATAAGAAATTTATCCTATAAATTTTCTTATAAATTTTATTATAACTAACTTTATAATAAAACTAATTATTTATCATAAGAAATTTATCCTATAAATTCTTATGAATTAATTCCGTTTAAACCAAGTCTTTATTATAAACTAATTTATAATAAAAACTAATTCTTCTTCTCTTTAAATTATGGAATAAATTTTATAAGAAATTTATAAACTTTCTTATTATGGATAAATCAATTCATAATTGATTTTATAAAATTAAAATGAACCAACTCATGGATTATTTTAATCTTTCATAAAAGAATAAATTTCTATAAATTTATTTATATAAATTTCTTTATACAAATTTATTTATCCATAATTTATAAAATAAATCGCACTTGATTTATTTTATTAATTAAACCAAAATTAATTGGTTTTTCTCCTCTTTATTGGCCGGCCACCAAAGGGGGGTTTGGCACCCTCTGTGGCCGGCCAAACCAACCCGGACCGCCGCGAATTAAACTCATTTAATTCACCCAAAAAGCCTTCAAAAGACTTAGTCATTTTTAGCTTCCATTGCGCCTCTGACTAACTCAGATTTGACTTATTTCTCTTGATCGAAAAATCCAATTTTCAACTCGTTTTAAATCCCTCGGATTACTCGTAGTGCGTGTGACTAAATAGGCTTTCGATTTATGTTGGCCGTCTATAATTAACTAATTATAGAACGATCATGAGTGGCACCTAGTAGTACATCATGATCCCCAATTAATCGAAAGATCAACGGTTTGACCTCAGAAGAAATTATTCTGAAACCCTTCAGCAGCTCTAATGAATCATGCCCCATTCCCTTCACCACCTTATACCCACTTGGTTCAGGACACGGTCAATGGTGTCAGTCCCCACTAGGCTGACTACGTCACGCCTAGCCCAAGTAATGTCTTACTCGTCCTTTGGATTTCTAATTACTCTCATGTATTTTAGAGACTCTCACTCTAAACATGATATGCTCTGGCCAGAGGCTTTGAGTAACAATCCGACGATAGGCCTGGGTATACATCTCCTCGCAAGGAGTGGTGAATCCTTTGTAGGTTGTTCAAACATCTTCGGGCACTTCGGCTTATACCCGATCATCCTGGGTCCACACCTCCTTGGAGATGCTTGCTTAAGATGTCAAAGTATAAGTCTCCATGACCAAGATGACTTGAACACCGCAAGTCAAAGGAACATCGCACTTAAGCCGCAGTAAGATCTTCATTGACATATCTACATGTAGATTCCCATATGAAGTCTTACAGCTAGTCACTCCAATGAACTAGTTCCCTTAACTAGCATCCATGTTTATCTCCGGACATCCCAATGTCACCAGCCAGTGAGAATCAGCTGATTAGAGAATAACCCATGCTAGTCTCAACAGAATTGATAGTGTCCGTTTTTATCAATTCATCGACTAGGGATATTTTCAATACTTCACATTTGCGCATTTAGAGATAATCACTAGTTGTGATCTCATCACAAATTCTCTTATGCTGTGAGTTGTATTGCGGACATTCAGTAGATGAGTTTAAGATCCCAATCAAATACACAAGCATGTATACTCAAATAGTGAATTATCATTTATTAATATAAATGTTTTACAATCACAATGTGATTGCCTTAGGACACTTCTCTCATATCACTAACACTACTACTCCATATGTGACATGGAACAGTAAGAAACCCCACTTAACTCACCTTAAGATATGGGGTTGTCCTGCTTATGTGAAGCGGATTGTATCAGACAAATTGGATGCTAAGTCTGATAAATGTCTATTTATTGGATACCCTAAGGAAACGAAGGGTTACCAATTCTATCATCCCTTGGAACAAAAGGTGTTTGTTTCAAGGCATGCTGTATTTCTGGAAAAAGAGTTTCTTTTACAAGAAAACAGTGGGAGTGTCATTGAACTTGATGAAGTTCAAGAAACTCCAATAGACATTACAGAGACACCTAGTCTAGACCCACAACCAATAACTCATAATGATGAGCTATCAATTGAACCTAAAACAATACCACCTCTTCGTAGGTCTGATAGGACACGCAATATTCCAGAGAGATACGGATTTCTCATAAGTGAATCGAACGACGTGTTACTCATAAGCGATGACGAACCTATCAGTTATGAAGATGTTCTGAAAAATTCAGAAAGGGACAAATGGCTTGAAGCCATGAAGTCGGAAATGGATTCCATGTACGAAAATCAAGTATGGGACTTGGTTAACCCACCTGAAGGGATTAAGCCCATAGGGTGCAAGTGGGTTTTCAAGAAGAAAACCGACATGGAAGGTAATGTTGTTACCTTTAAGGCTAAATTAGTGGCAAAAGGATATCGTCAGAAACAAGGAATTGATTATGATGAAACCTATTCGCCAGTAGCTATGCTTAAATCCATTCGGATGCTCCTAGCAATAGCAGCTCATTATGATTATGAGATATGGCAAATGGATGTGAAAACAGCTTTCCTTAATGGAAACCTGCTTGAGGATGTATACATGATACAACCTGAAGGTTTCACATCGGTTGATAAAACCAAAGTATGCAAGCTTCGACGCTCCATATATGGACTGAAGCAAGCATCCAGGAGCTGGAACATCCGTTTTGATGAGACAATCAAAAAGTTTGATTTCTCACAAAATCCTGACGAACCTTGTGTGTACAAGAAGGTTAGTGGGAGTGCAGTCGTATTCCTAGTATTATATGTCGATGACATATTACTTATAGGAAACGATATATCAGTCTTACAGACAGTTAAAATTTGGTTGTCCAAAACTTTCTCCATGAAAGACCTGGGAGAAGCAACCTATATCCTTGGGATTAGAATCTATAGAGATAGATCAAAACGGTTGCTTGGTCTTTCGCAGTCTACATATATAGACCGAGTGCTAAAAAGGTTTAGCATGTCGGAATCCAAGAAATGTTACCTTCACATCAGGCATGGGATCAACCTTTCAAAGTTTATGTGTCCGCGCACAGAAGACGAGAGGATTTGCATGAATAAGATTCCTTATGCATCCGCGATAGGATCTATCATGTATGCTATGTTATGTACAAGGCCCGATGTATCGTATGCTCTGAGTGTCACAAGAAGATACCAGTCGGATCCAGGAATGGATTATTGGGCGGCTGTCAAGACAATCCTTAAGTACTTAAGAAGAACTATGGATGTGTTCCTAATATATGGAGAAGGAGATATGGTAATACGTGGGTATACAGATGCCAGTTTCCAGACAGATAAGGATGATTCCAAATCTCAGTCTGGATACGTATTTACTTTGAATGGAGGCGCAATAAGTTGGAAGAGTTCCAAACAAGACACCGTAGCGGATTCCACCACGGAAGCGGAATATATCGCAGCTTCGGAAGCAGTAAAGGAAGCAGTCTAGATCAAGAAGTTTGTCTCCGAACTTGGTGTGGTTCCAACCATTGATGAAGCAGTGCCGGTTTACTGCGACAACAATGGAGCTATTGCACAAGCAAAGGAACCAAGGTCTCATCAGCGATCCAAACACGTGCTTCGCCGCTATCATCTGATCAGAGAGATTATAAGTAGGAATGATATACAAATTGAGAAAATTCCCACTAAAAGAAATTTAGCGGATCCGTTAACTAAGGCCTTGCCTCAGAACAAGTTTGAGGGTCATGTTAGAGCCTGTGGTATTGGATACCGTAGCGATTGACATTTGGCCAAGTGGGAGTTTGTTAGTGATATGAGAGAAGTGTCCTAAGGCAATCGTCTTATGATTGTAAACATTTATTTTAATAAATGAAAATTTACTATTTGAGTATACATATTTGTGTATTTGATTGGGATCTTAAACTCATCTACTGAATGCCCGCAATACAATTCACAGCATAAGAGAATTTGTGATGGGATCACAATTAGTGATTATCTCTACATGTGCAATTGTGAAGTATTGAAAATACCCCTAGTCGATGAATTGATAAAAACGGACACTATCAATTCTGTTGAGACTAGCATTGGTTATTCTCTAATCAGCTAATTCTCACTGGCTGGTGACATTGGGATGTTCGGAGATAAACATGGATGCTAGTTAAGAGAACTAGTTCATTGGAGTGACTGACTGTAAAACTTCACATGGTAGTCTATACATAGACAGGTCAGTGAAGTTCTTACCGCAGCTTAAGTGCGATGTTCCTTTGACTTGCGGTGTTCAAGTCATCTTGGTCATGGAGACTTATACTTTAACATCTTATGCAAGCATCTCCAAGGAGGTGTGGACCCAGGATGATTGGGTATAACCCGAAGTGCCCGGAGATGTTTGAACAGCCCACAAAGGATTCACCACTCCTTGTGAGGAGATGTATACCCAGGCCTATCGTCGGATTGTTACTCAAAGCCTCTGGCCAGAGCATATCATGTTTAGAGTATGAGTCTCTTAAATACATGAGAGTAATTAGAAATCCAAAGGATGTGAAAGACACTACTTGGGCTAGGTGTGACGTAGTCAGTCTAGTGGGGACTGACACAATCAGACCATGTCCTGAACCAAGTGGGTATAAGATGGTGAAGGGAATGAGGCACGATTCATTAGAGCTACTGAAGGGTTTCAGAATTACTTCTGAGGTCAACCGTTGATCTTTCGATTAATTAGGGATCATGATGTACTACTAGGTGCCACTCATGATCGTTCTATAATTAGTTGATTATAGACGGCCAACATAAATCGAAAGCCTATTTAGTCACACGCACTACGAGTAATTCAAAGGATTTAAAACGAGTTGAAAATTTGATTTTCCGATCAAGAGAAATAAGTCGAATCTGAGTTAATCAGAGGCGTAACGGAAACTTAAAATGGCTAAGTCATTTAAAGGCTTATTGGGCGAATCAAATGAGTTTAATTCGCGTTGGGTTCGGCTCAGTTTGGCCTGCCAAAGAGGGTGCCAAACCCCTTTGGATTGGCCGACCACATCAATGGGGAGAAACCAATTTATTTGGTTTAATTAATAAAATAAATCTAGCGCGATTTGTTTTATAAATTATGGATAAATAAATTTGTATAAAGAAATTTATAGAAATAAATTTATAGAAATTTATTCCCTTTTTATAGAAATTAAAATGATCCATGAAATGGTTTATTTTAATTTTATAAAATCAATTATGAATTGATTTTTCCATAATAAGAAAATTTATAAATTTCTTATAAAATTTATTCCATGATAAAAGGAGAGAAGGTATTTGTTTTATTATAAAGTTAGTTATAATAAAACTTGGCTTAAACGGAATAATTAATAAGAGAATTTATAGGATAAATTTCTTATGAAAATTCCGTTAAGAGGGGGGCTTGGCAAGGGAGAGGTTACTATATAAAGGAACCAAGGCTAGCCTTGAATTCCAATCAAAAGAGTAATCAAGAGATTAATTCTCTCCCTCTCTCTCTCTTATTCTCTTCCTCTCCTTCTCCTTCCCTCCTAGGGCCGGCGCCCCTCCTTCATCCTAGGGCCGGCGCCCCTAGTCCAACCTGGAGCCGGCGCACCCTCACCCTTCCAAGGGTTGGCGTGTGCAACCATCACCAAGAAGGAGCCAAACAAGAAGATGAAGAAGCGGATCGCAACTCCTCTCTTCCCAGAATTTTGATTCCGTTTCTTGTTGGTTAGTTTCCATTCTTTTCTCTTGTTGTTCTAGTTGTGCCTTTAGAGAATCTAGTAGTTCTCGTCGGCACAAAACTCATGGCTTTGCGAAGTCATCCCGAAGAGAACTCGGCGTGGACGCGAATAGAGGCAGAGCTTCCAAGGGACGCTACGGTTGGATCTCGTCCCTTTCTTCGAGTTACGCGAGGTACAAAGTAAATTAGTTTACTTTTTCTGCAAAATTTTAATTTATGATCATGTCCACACATCATAAGGTCGCATGCTAGATACGTGGTTAAAATAATTTAAGAAATTATTTTATGCTAATTCTTCCGCTGCACGTAAATATTTTTAAATTTACGAACCCGTATCCTTGTCAACATGCACCCGGTCCCAACAGCGCGCACATGATGTATGTATATGGTACAAGCCGGGGACCCCAATGATGTGATGATTACGTTTAAGTATTTAAAAGTATGATTTTAAAAGTTAAGCATCCTTATGTATATGCATTTGACTCATGCATTCATTCATGCTGTGCATTATGCCATGATAGTAATGTGTTGTGCTTATGTTTCATGTCAAGAAATATGCATGATAGTAAACGGTTTATGCTTATGGTTATGTTAAGAAGATGCCCATATGATATGATAGGAAGCATGCCTATGTTTATGCCATGTATCATGCCATGCTAAGAATGTTTACTTATGTTTACGTTTATGCCATGTATCATGCCATGCTGAGAATGTTTACTTATGTTTACGTTTATGTCATGTATCATGCCATGCTAAGAATGTTTACTTATGTTTACGTTTATGCCATGTATCATGTCATGCTAAGAATGTTTACTTATGATTACGTTTATGCCATGTATCATGCCATGCTAAGAATGTTTACTTATGTTTATGTTCATGCCATGTTAAGTGAAATCTTATGTCCATGTACTATGTAAGAACTAGGTCATGCTAAATGATTTTAGATACTTATGTTCTATGTAGAGCTCCAAGTTATGTTAATGGTTCATGTGCTCATGATTAAGTGATGAATGATTTTAGTGAGTAGGAAAGAGTCTTACTAAGCCTGTGTGCTTATAGTCTTATTTTTCTTATACCGCAGATCACGCAAGGGGACAATAAGGAAGCAGCAGGAGGGCAAGAATGCATGTGTGTGGTAGTGACTTGGCCAAGAAAACAATATGTTTACTCATCTTATGCTAGAACTTTACCTTTGCTACTTATGTGCTTGAATGATGACTTAGGTGACTCTATGACATGATGTTAAGTATGACATGATATGATGCTAAGTATGAAGTCAATATGCCAAGTTCCCATGTCATTATGTTAGGAATGGTAGTAGGTGCATGTATGTGTAAGATTAAAGTAATTCCGCTGCCTTATGATGTCTACCTGCCCTACTCATGTTAACGTAACGCCGCTTTATGGAAAGAAAAAAAAAGCGGGCGTTACATCCCTGATCGGTCACCTGACCGATTCAGGGGCTCCAACCTAGCCCTCCAAGCTAGGGTTTCATCCACCTTAGCCCTCCAAGCTAAGAATTTCTCACCTAACCCTCCAAGTTGGGAATTTGCACCTAACCCTCCAAGTTAGGACTTTTCTCCTTGCCCTCCAAGCTAGGACTTTTCACCCAACTCTTCCGGATTAGGACTTTCGAAACCTAGCACTCCAAGCTAGGACCTGACCCTCCAAGCCAGGACTTTTTCACCTAACTCTCCAATATGAGAATTTTCACCAAACCCTACAAGTTAGGACTTTTCACCTAGCCCTCCAAGCTAGGACTTTTCACCCACCTCTTCCGAATTAGGACTTTTCAACACCTAACCCTCCAAGCTAGGACCTGGCTTCACTCACCAGGGTTTCGGTCACCTGGCTTCACTCACCGGGACCCGGCTTCACTCACCGGGATTTCAACCTAGCTTCACTCACTAGGATTTCCATCACCCGGCTTCACTCACCAGGACCCGGCTTCACTCACCGGGATTTCCATCACCTGGATTCACTCACCAGGACCCGGCTTCACTCACCGGGATTTCAACCCAAATTCGCTCAACCAAACTTAAATCGTTGTCAATACCAAAATAACAATCAGGGTCAGACTGCATCAACAATCTCTCCCTTTTTGTTGTTTGACAACCCGATTTAAGTTTATGCATTAAATGATCAATTGAAGGCAGTTCAATTATCGTAAGGGAATCAAAATCCTCCCCCTACAATAACCCTAAACTTAATCAACCATTTTCTCCCCCTTTGTCAAACATCGAAAAGGGTATGATTATTATGTTTGAACATACCTCCCCCTCAAACACGGGTCCCTCCTCAAACCCAAAATAATCAAAGAACAATTATTGAATTGCATATGAAAGGCATATACCATAAATGTATCATGGCAACAATGTATATGCATCATACGCCAAAAAGTGTGAATTTCACATGAAAACATATACCGAAGTATATCATGGTCAAACATGTATATGTTTAGTGTGACAAGTAGGTAATACATCTGTATCCGATACATAATCCTGAGTGGTCTCCGTGACCAATCAGGTTCGTTGATTACTTGATACAGAAATATTTCTTATTAGTCTGGGGAGCGATCAAATTTCAGAAAAATTCCTGAAACTCTGATACATTCCTGATCAGACTGCATTAACAATTTGCATTCCATAACAGGAGAGATGACTCTATTAATATTCGTCATTTTAGAAAAATTTTCGAAACACGACATTAAGATCAAGAGTCATGACTCAACAAACCCTTTCTTATGAATTTGAACATTCCAACATAGGTTTGTATCAAATCACTATTAAGTACCAGGTTTGTATCGCTTGAACAAATTTGTGCTCCCTTAGTACCAGGTTTGTACTAATGGGTGATCAAATATGTTTCAATTGGACTTGGTTTGTATCGGATTTGTGTGTATTAGTTTTGTTGGTAGTATGATCACTACACTGATACAATTTGATGAAAAGGGGATCGGTCTGGAAAGTTTTTTTTTGGGGATCAAATTGGAATGATCCGGGAGTTCCTTGATCAGAGTTGATCTGATCGGTCACTGGACCGATCAGAGTGATCCCTGATCAGTCTCTAGACCGATCAGGGTGAGTCCTATTTGGTCGGTGGACCGGTCAGGTCTGATACAGACAATAGTTCAGACATTCTGAAAGTTCAGAAACTCTGAAACACTTCTATTCCCTAATTTAAACAAATTTAATCCCTAACTTTGTCCATTCAGGAATCAAGATTTTCTAAAAAACAAATTTGTATAAAAGCATAATCAGTATGTTCTAAGCATGATCATTAAGTTCCAAACATGTTTGATCCAACCAATTTTGATAACCCATAGCTCTAAGTTTGTCTTAACCCTAAACCGAGTGAAACCACAAACAGGTTTGTATCAAGGCATGATAAGTATATTCCAAGCATGATCATGTTTCTTCCAAACAATTTTGATAATCCAAGTTATTCTTGGGTCCTGATCAACTAAGTGTTAGGCATATGACAACCCAAACTTGATAATCCATTTAGTATTACGGCACATGAAACATATCAGATTTGAACAAATAAGTCATAGACTTTAAGTTCATGTTCTTTGTCTAATCATGTATGGTGAAGTTTTCATAGTGATTTTTGAATCAATAACAACTCATGTGTCCATACTTGTTCTTTAGCATGCATTCATGTTGTCTAACACATATAAGAAATCTTGGCTTGCTTGAATCAAATTAGCATCAATATTTGATTAAATTCCAAAACATGCTTGTATCAAGTGAGTATTAAGTTTTCATGGTTCCAATCAAGTTTGTGTCAAAATGAAGCATAGTATAATATCGATAGGAATCTATTCATGCTCCTTTGATCACAATGAATTCCTCATCATAAATTTGTACTTTACTAATAAGAAAATTCACAAACATGTATCTACTTAACTATGGATCACAAAAATCATGAAGTTGTCTAAATTTATGAAATGTAGGTAATCCCAAAGAAAAACCTAATTTTAGACCTCTTGTTGTGGTGAATGACAATTCATCTCAATTCATGGGTTTGGAGCACCCAATATCAACCACCCATGTTGATAGATGCTCCCCCTCAATCAAAACTATACAATTCGAAATATGGAGGTTTTAGGTACCCAAATTTTGAGACCTAATGTATCAATAATGAAGGACTTAGGCACTCATGCCTTAGTCATTTTCTTTTTGACTTTTTGGACCCTTGAATCATTTGATGATCTACAATGGGTTCTTGACATTAAAGATATGACACTAGGTTCTTTAAGTTGGTAACCCAAACCAACCTTGTTGCACATCGCCCTTTGTGAGTTGAGTATCATATCTAATGTTTTAGAGCTTGTTGAAAACTTCTCAAGAACATTCTTGAGGTTTTCAACTTCGCTCTTCAAGTTCTTATTTTCATCCTTAAGGGATTTATCATGCAAATCATTAATGCCCTCAGCCTTAGAGGATTTCAATTTTTTTACTTCCAACCTTAATGCTTTGACTTTGGCCTTAGATTTCTTAAGCATTTTTGTCAAGCACGCTATTGTTCTATAGCATTTGTCTAACTCCGGAGAGATTACCTCTTCATCATCCGAAGATGATGAAGGCGCGGTTGAGGAGCTTGAAGATTCATCACTGCTTCCTTCACTTGAATTCTCTACTGCCATGAAAGCAAAATGATGGAAGTTCTTCTCCTCCTCTTCATTCTTCTTCTCCTTTCTTTTGTTACCTGTCACACAAGCAAACCCTTTCTCTTTTGGGCTTGTGTTAGAGATCTCGTGTAGCTCCATCTCACAAAACAAATCCTCTAACTTAACAAAAGATAAGTCTTTGGAAACCTTGTAAACATCCACCATGGATGAACACAAAGTATTCCTAGGGAAGGCTTTGAGTACATACCTCACTAGGTCTCTATTTTCTACCTTTTCATCAATGGAGTGGAGACCATTCAATACTTCTTTGAATCGACAATGAAGCATACTTACAGTTTCATTTTCTCCCATGGTGAGATTTTGAAGTTGGCTGAGAAGGAGGCCCTTCTTGGCAGTCCTTGTATCTTGAGTTCTCTCATGGAGCTCAATGAGCTTGCTCCATAGATCATTAGCACTTATAAAAGGACCCACCTTGATCAACTCCTCCTTGGTCAACCCGCATTGCAAAGTGACCACCGCTTTGACATTTGCTTCACTCATTCTTATTTGCTCAGCCGACCAACTTGAGAAATCGAGATCTTTTCCTTCAACATCTCTTGGAGGGATGAAACCTTCTTTGACCGAGAACCATATGTTCATGTTTGTCTTCAAATAAAACTCCATCTTCGATTTCCAATATTGAAAATCTGTGCCGTCGAAGAGTGGAGGTCGGTTTGTGCTCATTCCTTCTCTTCCAGCCATCTTGTTGTAAGCTCTCGGATGTTGAGCCATGAACAGAGCCCCAAGCTCTGATACCACTTGTTGGAACTCGGATGGCTAGAGAGGGGGGGTGAATCTAGTCGGACACAAAAATCGCTTTCTATCTTTTGAGATTTCTGCACTTCAATGTTAGTAGTACAACGGAAGCAAAAACCAAACATAGTATGAATGCAGAAATGAAAAGCTAACTATAAACGCTAACAAGGATCGTTTACAAGGTTCGGGGATAACTTGCCCCTACTCCTTGGCGTGCCCTTAAGGTGGGCGATCCCTTGATCGTCGGCAGATTAAGCCCCGGAAAATCCGAATATCAAATCCTCCTTCTCAGTGGAGAAATCTCTCCACAGCGTTTCAAACAATATATGGAATTAAGCACAATGAAACACAAGAAGAAACCTTACTGAGCACTTAGGAAAGAAAGAACACAAGCAAACCCCTCACCGAGCTCCACCCTGCCAAGATCTCACGCAAGAACTCCCTCTTCGTGTCTTCTTGCTGATGGACTCATCGAGCTCCTTGTTTCTTCTTCCAAGTGCTCAAGTATGCAATCTCTCAACAGGTTGCTTCAAGGATCAGAATATGTGTAGTAGCAACCTCCTTAGCAGTTGTAGCTCAAGCACAAAGCAACAGAGAGCACGAACACCGCACAGCCAAACTTCCCAAGTTTTCTGTCTTGTTCGCCTCAGCTCCTCTGCATATGCTTTAACTTAAGCTCTGCTCACCATCACAAGCTTCATCAGTATCCACTGAGCCAGCCTGAACCCATTGACCTCCTTGAGCACTCAGTCCACTGAAGACCTCCTCTCCAGCTGAGCCTCCGTCAGTCGCCAGCTGCGTCAGTTGCCCGTTGAAACCTGAGAATGAGAAACAGCCAAACCTGCTAAATGGAAAGCCTCCCATTGACCCTCCTTGAGTGTTTGAATCACCTGCTATCACCTGCACACTCCAACAGAGGCTTAGCAATGCATATCAAAACATATCAGCTGTGTATCAGAGAATCGACAGAGAAAACAGACATAATCAGAGCTTCTGACAGCGTATTTGAATTAAAGTTCTGCGCCTGATCGATCACCAGACCGATCAGGAAGGACCCTGATCGGTCACCAGACTGATCCAGCAGTCTTCTGCATATTCCTGATTGGTCCCCAGACCTATCCAGCAATCTGCTGCACACTCCAGATCGGTCCCCAGACCAATCAGGCCACTCCCAGACCAATCAGGCCACTTCCTGATTGGTCCCCAGACCTATCCAGCAATCTGCTGCACACTCCAGATCAGTCCCCAGACCAATCAGGCTCCAGCCTTATCGGTCACTAGACCAATCATGCCACTCCCAGACCAATCAAGCTCTATCCTGATCGGTCCAGCGGAAATCAAATCCTGAGTCTTTGATCGGTCACCAGTGTTGGGACCGGATGCATGTTGACATGGATGCGGGTTCGTAATTTTAAAATTAATTACGTGCAGCGGAAGGTTTAGCATAAATAATTTCTTAAATTATTTAACCACACATCTAAGCATGCAACCTTATGTTGTGTAGACATGATCATATATTTAAAATTTTGCAGAAACGTAAACTAATTTACTTGTTACCTCGCGTAACTCGAAGAGAGGGACGAGATCCAACCGTAAGCGGCCCTTGGAAGCTCCGCCTCTATTCGCGTCCACGCCGAGTTTTCTTCGGGATGACTTCGTAAAGCCACGAGTTTCGTGCCGACAAGAACTACTAGATTCTCCAAAGGCACGACAAGAATACCAAGATAGAGATGGAAAGACTAACCACCAAACGAAGAACGGAATCAAGATTCTGGGAGGAAGGAAGGAGTTGCGCCCGCTTCTTCTTCTTCTTTGGCAGCTGCTTGGTGGTGGCTGAAGCTCACGGCAAAAGGGGTTCTCCTTTTAGGGTCGGCGGCACTAGAGGAGGTAGAGGGAGAGAAGGAGAGAGAGAGAGGGCTTATTTCTAGATCTCTTAGATTAAATTCCAAGCCTTGCCTTGGTTCCTTTATATAGTAGCCTCTCAACCGCCAAGTCTCCTTTTTATGGAATAAATTTTCATAAGAAATTTATCATATAAATTTTTCTATGATTTATTCCATCATGCCAAGTTTTTATCATAATTTAATTTATAATAAAAACAACCATGTCTCCCTTTTCTTATGGAATAAATTTTCACAAGAAATTTATTATATAAATTTTTCTTATCATGGAAAAATCAATTCATAATTGATTTTATAAAATAAAATAAACTATTCAAAGTTTATTTTAATTTCCATGAAAATAATAAACCAAATCTCAGTTTATAAAATTTATATGATCCATAATTTTATAAAACAAACCACACTTGGTTTATTTTATAACTTGAACCAAACAATTTGGTTCTCCCTTTTAATGTGGTCGGCCAAACAAAGAGGGTAGGGACCCTCTTTGGCCGGCCAAACCCAAGCCAAGATCATATGAATTAAACTCATTTAATTCGTCCAATAAGCCTTCAAAAGACTTAGTCATTTTATGCTTTCGATGCGTCTCTAAAAAATTCAGATTCGACTTATCTCTCTTGATCGAAAAATCCAATTTTCAACTCGTTTTAAATCCCTCGGATTACTCGTAGTGCGTGTGACTAAATAGGCTTTCGATTTATGTTGGTCGTCTATAATTAACCAATTATAGAACGATCATGAGTGACACCTAGTAGTACATCATGATCCCCAATTAATCGAAAGATCAACGGTTGACCTCAGAAATAATTCTGAAACCCTTCAGCAGCTATAATGAATCGTGCACCATTCCCTTCACCATCTTATACCCACTTGGTTCAGGACATGGTCTATGTGTCTCAGTCCCCACTAGGCTGACTACGTCACACCTAGCCCAAGTAACGTTTCCTCGTCCTATGGATTCTAATTACTCACATGTATTTAAGAGATTCATACTCCGAACATGTCATGTTCTGGCCAGAGGCTTCGAGTAACAATCCGACGATAGGCCTCGGGTATACATCTCCTCGCAAGGAGTGGTGAATCCTTTGTAGGCTGTTCAAACATCTTCGGGCACTTCGGCTTATACCCAATCATCCTGGGTCCACACCTCCTTGGAGATGCTTGCTTAAGATGTCAAAGTATAAGTCTCCATGACCAAGATGACTTGAATACCGCAAGTCAAAGGAACATCGCACTTAAGCTGCAGTAAGAACTTCACTGACATGTCTATATGTAGACTACCATATGAAGTTTTACAGCTAGTCACTCCAATGAACTAGTTCCCTTAACTAGCATTCATGTTTATCTACGGACATCCCAATGTCACCAGCCAGTGAGAATCGGCTGATTAGAGAATAACCCATGTTAGTCTCAACAGAATTGATAGTGTCCGTATCTATCAATTCATTGACTAGGGACAATTTCAATACTTCACAATTGCACATGTAGAGATAATCACAAGTTGTGAATTCATCACAAATTCTCTCATGCTGTGAATTGTATTGCGGACATTCAGTAAATGCGTTTAAGATCTCAATCAAATACACAGACATGTATACTCAAATAGTGAATATTCATTTATTAAAATAAATGACAATCATAAGGCGATTGCCTTAGGACACTTCTCTCATATTACTAACAAACTCCCACTTGGCCTTATGCCAATCGCTACGGTACCCAATACCACAGGCTCTAACATGACCCTCAAACTTACTTTGAGGCAAGGCCTTAGTTAAAGGATCCGCTAAATTCATTTCAGTGAGAATTTTCTCAATTTGTATATCATTCCTACTTATAATCTCTCTGATCAGATGATAGCGGCGAAGCATATGTTTGGATCGCTGATGAGACCTTGGTTCCTTTGCTTGTGCTATAGCTCCATTGTTGTCGCAGTAAACCGGTATTGCTTCATCAATGGTTGGAACCACACCAAGTTCTGAGACAAACTTCCTGATCCAGACCGCTTCCTTTGCTGCTTCCGAAGCTGCAATATATTTCGCTTCCATGGTAGAATCCGCTACGGTGTCTTGTTTGGAACTCTTCCAACTTATTGCGCCTCCATTTAAAATAAATACGTATCCGGACTGAGATTTGGAGTCATCCTTATCTGTCTGGAAACTGGCATCTGTATACCCACGTATCATCATATCACCTTCTCCATATATTAGGAACACATCCTTAGTTCTTCTTAAGTACATAAGGACACATAGACTTTGAAAGGTTGATCCCATGCCGGATGGGAAGGTAACCTTTCTTGGATTCCGACATGCTAAACCTTTCTAGCACTCGGTCTATATATGTAGACTGTGAAAGACCAAGCAACCGTTTTGATCTATCTCTATAGATTCTAATCCCAAGGATATAGGTTGCTTCTCCTAGGTCTTTCATGGAGAAAGTTTTGGACAACCAAATTTTAACCGACTGTAAGACTGATATGTTGGTGCAAGTTGCATCAATGATGTTCCTCTTTAAGTGTTTTAATGTTTGACAATTCACTTAAGTCAGTGATATATTGAACAGAAAAAGGGGAGCAAAAGAGAAGTAACCTTAGTTGAAGAAAAGTCCTAGTTAATCTAGGCATCGGAACCCTAAAGACCTAGCGAAGGGCTGCTAGGCACCTAGCGAAGGGTTGCTAGGTATCGAAACCTCAAGACCTAGCGAAGGGCTGCTAGGCACCTAGCGAAGGGCTGCTAGGAATCGTAACCCTAAGACCTAGCGAAGGGCTGCTAGGCACCTAGTGAAGGACTACTAGGCATAGAAGACCTAGCGAAGGGCTGCTAGGCATAGAAGACCTAGCGAAGGATTGCTAGGCACAAGGCGAAGGACCGCTTGGTAACAAAGACCTAGCGAAGGGTTGCTAGGCACCTGGTGAAGGACTGCTAGGAAATGAAGACTTGGTCCAAGGGACTAAGCAACATAGCTGAGCGATGACTAAGGACAGGAGTAGAGACGGGTCGGGGTTCGGGCGTCTCGAGATCCGGAGTAATCGGAGGCTAAGTAAAAGTCCATCCGAAGGACTGGGTGGCAATCGTCTCCTAAAAGGAGTAGGTGAAGGGCGAGTTCTCGGGAATAGGAACTCGTGTCGGTTCGACCTAGGGTTTCGTGCAAATTCGAAGTCCGAACCAAGTCCTTAAGCCTAATATTATATGTATATATGCTTTGTGTTTGTGTATCTTGCAGGTAACAAGAACCGGAGACAAAGCAAGCAAAAAAACCAATTTGCAGGCTTTAAGGAGGGCACCCCCATCAAGGAGGGCGCCCTCACCAACCAGGGCGCCCTGAGCCAAAGGTAAAAATGCAGTTATGATGAAGCAGACAGAACAGGTGTCAAGCAGGGCGCCCTGAGCGTCCGGGGCGCCCTAGTTCAAAGCTGTATTTGCAGTTTCGAACCCAAAACACAGATAAGTCATCATGAGGGCGCCCTGGAGGTCCAGGGTGCCCTGGTCAAAAGTCTTATCAGCTGCGGCAAGGTCGGCGCAAGGATAAGAGTTGACTGGGTTTATCGGGGCGCCCCCAGCGTCCAGGGCGCCCCCAGGAGGCCTATATAAGGGGCTTCGACCCCTCTGCTTCAGACACAACATTCCAGAGCCATTCTGATCATTCTGACCGACGACAACGCGCTAGAGATGAGGCTTTACGACCGGGAGGCTCCAGGAGGAAGTGCGCGGCACTTCAGAGGTCCAGATCGGCCAAGTTTCAGATTCTTGTTCGGTTTGCTTTTAGTTATTCCGTATTTAACTATCAAATTATTGTTGCTTGTAATTGTACACTGTAAGACGGGTTTTCTCCGCCTTCGGAAATTCCGGAAAGGAGACCAATAGTGGACTCACGCCGAGTACATAGGCCTTGGACGTACTGACCCTGGGGGGTTGGGAACCAAGTAAATAATCCCGCTGTGTCTTTGTATTATTGTTTTCTTCGTTCTGTTTGTTTTCCGCTGCTACTAACTCTGAGTCCAGAACGAACTAAAGTTTTCTACGAAGTTTCCGCGAGTAATTTTCACGGTCGATATTCACCCCCCCTCTATCGACGGCACCGGTCCTACAATTGGTATCAGAGCCGAGCCGCTCTTCACCGGACTAACCGCCGACGGAGCAAAGACGCCAGGAGTTGAGGGGGCAGCCCAGGGGTGAATCAGGTATATTTTTTTATGTCTAATTTTAAATTGCATATTATTTGTTTCACATGCAGGGAGAGAGGGCACTATAAAAATCAGTGCCCTACTCCTAAAAATCGTTCATCACCGACGGCAAAGGGGGCACCAGCGCCAGGAGTCCGGAGAGATAAAAGCCATATCAGATGCTTCAAGTGCGAAAAATTCGGACACTACAAAAACCAATGTCCGGTAAAGGTATGAAAAATTTATGTTCCAAAAATTTTACAAGTTTCTGCACTTTCATGTGATAAAATATTTAATTTTTCTGATAAAGTAGATTTACTGCATAGGAAAATTAACTTTTTGCATGTTAAATTACAAAACGTGAATATGACCAAATTATTAGAAATTAATTGTTTAATTCAAAATATCAATTCAGAAATTAATAAAATTAACTCTAATAATTTATCTGATGAAATTAATTCTAATAATTTATCTGATGAAATAAATTCTAATAATTTCTCTGATGAAATTAATTCTAATAATTTATCTGATGAAATTAATTCTAATAATTTATCTGATGAAATTAATTCTAATAATTCATCTGATGAAATTAATTCTAATAATTTTTCTGATGAAATTAATTCTAATAATTTTTTTGATAAAATTAGTTCTGATAATTTTAATTCAGACAAAATTAATCCTAAGGATAATTCTGAATTCAAATTTAAAAATCCTAAGGATAAATCTGAATTCAAATTTGAATATCTTAAGGATAATTCAGAAAATAATTCTGAAAATCCCAAGATTAATTCAGAAATTAATTCTGAAAATCTTAAAGATAATCTAAAGATTAATGTTGAAAATATATCTGAGGATAATTTTCTCCTAGATAATAATTTAATTATAGATAATACTGAAGATTATTACAAAACCTTAATTAGTGGCCCAAATTACTCCACCTACTGTAAGGATATTGAAAAATCTAATCCTAAGGAGGATATGGAACTATCTAAGATAAAGGCCATAATCAATAAAAATTACAAAAATTCAAATAAATCAAAATTATTAGAAAAACTTGAAAAGAAAGATAAAGATGAAGAAGAAATTTTCGAAATAATGAAAATGATGAATTTAAACCCACAATTATTAATTAATCATTATAACCTTAATTCAAATTAAATCCAAATTAAATCCAAACAAAATTCAAATTTAAATTAAATTCGAAATTCAAATTTAAATTAAATTCAAATTCAAATTTAAATTATAATTCAAATTCAAATTAATTAATTCTTAATAATTCAAATTCAAATTAATTAATTCTTAATAATTCAAATTCAAATTAATTAATTCTTAATAATTCAAATTCAAATTAATTAATTCTTAATAATTCAAATTAAAAATTAAAACTTAAATAATTCAAATTTATTCAAATTCGAATTAATTCAATTAAATTCGAATTAATTAAATTAAATCCTAATTTAATTCAAATTAATTAAATTAAATTCGAATTAATTCAAATAATTCAATTAAATTAAATTCAAATTAATTCAATTAAATTCGAATTAATTCAAATAATTCAATTAAATTCAAATAAATCCAAATTAAATTCAAATTAATTCAAATTAATTCAAATTAAATTCAAATTAATTCAAATTAAATCCTAATTAAATCCAAATTAATTCAAATTAAATCCTAATTAAATTCAAATTAATTCAAATTAAATCCTAATTAAATTCAAATTAATTCAAATTAAATCCTAATTAAATTCAAATTAAATTCAAATTAAATTAAATTCGAATTAAATTAAATTAAATTCAAATTAAATTAAATTCAAATTAAATTCAAATTAAATTAAATTCAATTAAATTCAATTCAATTAAAATTTTAAGTCAGTTAAATCAATTTAATTCAAATAAAGCTAATCAATTCAATCTACTTCAAATAAATTCAACTTTAATTGATTCAAATCAATTCAATCTTAATTAATTAATTTTCAAATTAATTCAAACTTCAATTAACTCAACTTGAAATCTTAAATAACTTAAACTCAAACTAAAATAAAATTTTACGCAAATTGTAACAATTAAAATTAATAACACTAAATATGTCAAAGTGGGTTGGCATATTCGCGGGTTCACACGACATGTATCAAATCGAGAATTTGATACATTTTTAGAAACTTAACTAAAATGCTTTGGACTTGTTTGACTCATGCATAATTGCCATGTCATGCATCTGATACTTCTTTTTTGACATGTCATTCATATTTAATTTTTATGCATATATTAGAACGGTTATAGGAAAAAGAATAATTGAAACTTGATCAACCTAGTATTGGGTGGCGGTGAGATGATATTACGTTAGGGAAGCCAACTCTAATAAGATCAAGTATACTTGGTCTCTTTAGACTTGTGAAACTAGCCGAAGTTACCGATCCAAAACTCAAACTAGTTAGACCAGAATTTTTCAAAAAGTAATCTTGAAAATAAAATTTCATTAAAAGGCTTTGTCAAGGAAAGGGTGGATGATCCCATAAGGCTACGGCCAAAGAAGGCCTAGTGCCTCGCCAAGACCTGGAAGCCAATTTTTGAAATTCAAATTACTTTTTGTCAAATTCAAATCTAACACAAGCTTCAATTAAATCTTAGAATTGAAAAATAAATTAAAGAAAAATGATTCAAGCATCTCACAATACACTTATAAGGCAATCATGCTTGTTGTATTGATACATCTAAAATGGGTGAGATGTTAAGGACTAATAAATTGAAAAATGTTTTTCAAAATTATTTTTCAAAATCATTAGAATATTTTTCTAAAAATATATTTTCAAAATAGTGCTTCAACATAATAATGTTTTTATGGAATTCATGCTTGTCTGGTTGAATATGCATACTATATGTTTTTTCAAAATTATATCTTTTCAAAAATTGTTTGACTCACACAATTAGACACAAGCCTCTTAGGACAACACTAAAGTTCCTTAAGGCACTTAGATAGAGTCAAACGGTGTTGGATGCAGGGGGAGTGTTTTGTTCTTTTTATTAAAAATATTTTTCGAAAACTGCACCTTAATTTGCATTACATATGTTTTCAAAATTATCTTCTTTTCAAATTGTGGCTTCAAAATCTATCTACTTAAAAATTATCGGTTCTTTGACTTTGATAAACCCTAAAGACACAGAGGAAAGGTCCACTTTATGATCTTCAAGGACTCCTAGGACGTGTCAAATTTAGGGGGAGTCAAAGTCAAAAGAAGAATTTCATAAAAAGTTTTTTAATTATCCATTTTTCTTAAAATAATTCTTCTTAATCTGAATCAAACCTCAAGACTTAGAGGAAGAGTACTTGTGGTCAACAAGCTTCCCAGGACTAGGTCAAGTTTAGGGGGAGATCAAATTAAAAGAATTATTGAATATTTCAAATGTTTTCATGAGCGGTATTTTCAAATCCTGTTGAAAACATAAGTATTCTTTCAAAATAGTATCAATTTTCAAAAATTACTATTATTTTCAAAAGTTCATTTGGTTTTTTTCAATTTGAAATAATATCTTGAGTTTGGAAAATCTTCCAGGACACTTAGGAAAATGTCCTTGTAGTCAACAAGGTTTCCTATGATTGTGTCAGACTGAAAGACAAACCAAATCAAGTACTATCACTTTAAAATCTTTACATTTTCCATCATATTATTCTGTGACTTATGAAATTTTACATAATATTTACTTGGGTTGGAAAACTTCCAGGACACTTAGGAAAATATCCTTGTAGTCAACAAGGGTTCCCAGGATAGTGTCAGACTGGAAAATTAACCAAGTGAAGTCAAATATTATGTTTTCAAAAGTACTTATGTCTTTCAAAGCCAAATATTCTTTCAAAAGTTATGCATTTTCCAAAAGTACTTAATTATTCAAAAATTCAATATATTTTCAAAGGTACTTATATTTTTCAAAAATTACATAATTTTTCAAAGTACTAGTACTTTTCAAAGCGCATAGCATCTTTTCAATTTTTTTCAAAAATTGCAATATATCTTTCAAAATACAATGCTTTCAAAATTTTGCACTAAGTATTTTCACAAAGAACCAAAGGTTTTCAATGTTGGTGCAAGTATTTTCTTTTGTTTGTTGATGTATGACAAAGGGGGAGAGGTGTGTGCTTAAGTTAGAAATATTTTCCCCAAAGATCAAAAATGTAGTTTTAAAACTTATATCATTTTTTGATCATTTTTACCCCAAGGACAGTAAGTTAGCCCCTTTAAACCAATCTAACTTAAGTTATTGTCAAACATCAAAAAGGGGGAGATTGTTGGTGCAAGTTGCATCAATGATGTTCCTCTTTAAGTGTTTTAATGTTTGGCAATTCACTTAAGTCAGTGATATATTGAACAGACAAAGGGGAGCAAAAGAGAAGTAACCTTAGTTGAAGAAAAGTCCTAGTTAATCTAGGCATCGGAACCATAAAGACCTAGCGAAGGGCTGCTAGGCACCTAGCGAAGGGTTGCTAGGTATCGAAACCTCAAGACCTAGCGAAGGGCTGCTAGGCACCTAGCGAAGGGTTGCTAGGAATCGTAACCCTAAGACCTAGCGAAGGCCTGCTAGACACCTAGTGAAGGACTACTAGGCATAGAAGACCTAGCGAAGGGCTGCTAGGCATAGAAGACCTAGCGAAGGATTGCTAGGCACCAGGCGAAGGACCGCTTGGTAACAAAGACCTAGCGAAGGGTTGCTAGGCACCTAGTGAAGGACTGCTAGGAAATGAAGACTTGGTCCGAGGGACTAAGCAACTTAGCTGAGCGATGACTAAGGACAAGAGTAGAGACGGGTCGGGATTCGGGCGTCTCGAGATCCGGAGTAATCGGAGGCTAAGAAAAAGTCCATCCGAAGGACTGGGTGGCAACCGTCTCCTGAAAGGAGTAGGTGAAGGGCGAGTTCTCGGGAATAGGAAATCGTGTCGGTTTGACCTAGGGTTTCGTGCAAATCCGAAGTCCGAACCAAGTCCTTAAGCCTAATATTATATGTATATATGCTTTGTGTTTGTGTATCTTGCAGGTAACAAGAACCGGAGACAAAGCAAGCAAAAAAAACCAATTTGCAGGCTTTAAGGAGGGCGCCCCCATCAAGGAGGGCGCCCTCACCAACCAGGGCGCCCTGAACAGCCAGGGCGCCCTGAGCCAAAGGTAAAAATGCAGTTATGATGAAGCAGGTAGAACAGGTGTCAAGCAGGGCACCCTGAGCGTCCTTGGCGCCCTGGTTCAAAGCTGTATTTGCAGTTTCGAACCCAAAACACAGATAAGCCATCATGAGGGTGCCCTGGAGGTCCAGGGCGCCCTGGTCAAAAGTCTTATCAGCTGTGGCGAGGTCGGCGCAAGGATAAGAGTTGACCGGGTTTATCGGGGCGCCCCCAGTGTCCAGGGCGCCCCCAGGAGGCCTATATAAGGGGCTTCGACCCCTCTGCTTTAGACACAACATTCCAGAGCCATTCTGATCATTCCGACCGATGAAACGCGCTAGAGACGAGGCTTTACGACCGGGAGGCTCCAGGAGGAAGTGCGCGGCACTTCGGAGGTCCAGATCGGCCAAGTTTCAGATTCTTGTTCGGTTTGCTTTTAGTTATTCCGTATTTAACTTTCAAATTATTGTTGCTTGTAATTGTACACTGTAAGATGGGTTTTCTCCACCTCCGGAAATTCCGAAAAGGAGACCAATAGTGGACTCACGCCGAGTACATAGGCCTTAGACGTACTGACCCTGGGGGGTTGGGAACCAAGTAAATAATCCCGCTGTGTCTTTGTATTATTGTTTTCTTCGTTCTGTTTGTTTTCCGCTGCTACTAACTCTGAGTCCAGAACGAACTAAAGTTTTCTACGAAGTTTCCGCGAGTAATTTTCACGGTCGATATTCACCCCCCCTCTATCGACGGCACCGGTCCGACATGATATACCGTTTCCTATAAGTAATATGTCATCGACATATAATACTAGGAATACGACTGCACTCCCACTAACCTTCTTGTACACACAAGGTTTGTCAGGATTGTGTGAGAAATCAAACTCTTTGATTGTCTCATCAAAACGGATGTTCCATCTCCTGGATGCTTGCTTCAGTCCATATATGGATCGTCGAGGCTTGTATATTTTGGTTTTATCAACCGTTGTGAAACCTTCAGGTTGTATCATGTATACATCCTCAAGTAAGTTTCCATTAAGGAAAGCTATTTTCACATCCATTTGCCATATCTCATAATCATAATGAGCTGCTATGGCCAGGAGCATCCGAATGGATTTAAGCATAGCTACTGGCGAATAGGTTTCGTCATAATCAATTCCTTCTTTCTGACGATATCCTTTTGCCACTAATCTAGCCTTAAAGGTAACAACATTACCTTCCATGTTAGTTTTCTTCTTGACAACCCACTTGTACCCTATGGGCTTAATCCCTTCAGGTGGGTTAACCAAGTCCCATACTTGATTTTTGTACATGGAATTCATTTCCGACTTCATGGCTTCAAGCCATTTGTCCCTTTCTGATCTTTTCAGAACATCTTCATAACTGATAGGTTCGTCATCACTAATGAGTAACACGTCGTTCAATTCACTTATGAGAAATTCGTATCTCTCTGGAATATTGCATGTCCTATCAGACCTACGAAGAGGTGGTGTTGTTTTAGGTTCAACTGATAGCTCATCATCATGAGTTCTCGGTTGTGGGTCTAGACTAGGTGTCTCTGTAATGTCTATTGGAGTTTCTTGAACTTCTTCAAGTTCAATATTACTCCCACTGTTTTGTTGTAAAAGAAATTCTTTTTCTAGAAACACAGCATGCCTTGAAACAAACACCTTTTGTTTCAAGGGATGATAGAATTGGTAACCTTTCGTTTCCTTAGGGTATCCAATAAATAGACATTTATCAGATTTAGCATCCAATTTGTCTGATATAGTCTGCTTCACATAAGCAGGACAACCCCATATTTTAAGGTGAGTTAAATGAGGTTTATTACTATTCCACGTCTCATATGGAATAGTAGAGACTACCTTGGTCGGGACTCTGTTTAGCAAGTAAACAGCTGTCTTAAGTGCATAGCCCCAAAAGGATTTTGGAAGAGTTGCATGATTCATCATAGATCTAACCATGCCCATCAAGGTTCGGTTACACCTCTCAGATACACCATTATGCTGTGGTGTATATGGTGGAGTCCATTGAGACAATATCCCATTGTCCCTAAGATAATCTTGAAACTCTTGACTTAAGTATTCACCACCCCGATCGGATCGAAGTATCTTAATACTTTTGCCAAGCTATTTCTCCACTTCATTTCTGAACTCTTTGAATTTCTCAAAAGCTTCAGATTTGTGTTTCATTAAGAACACATACCCGAATCGTGAGTGATCATCGATAAAGGTAATGAAGTAGCTATAGCCTCCTTGTGCAAGAGTTGACATTGGTCCACATATATCAGTATGTATTAGACCAAGCAATTCTCCCACTGGTTTTTCTTTTCCGGAAAAGGGTAATTTGGCCATCTTGCCTTTTAAGCATGATTCGCATGTATCAAATGAACCGGGTTCAAATGATTCCAGAATTCCACATCGGTGTAATTTGATCATGCGTTTCTTACTTACATGGCCAAGACGACAATGCCACGTATAGGAGTCTATTTGATTATCTATTCGAGCACGTTTGTTGCTAACTTCGATATTGAAAACGTCACCGGATAAATCTAACGTGTAGATACCATTGCACAATATTTCGGTCCCATAAAGAACACCATTTAATGTTTATGTAACAACAATTGTTACTAAAAGTTAAATGATAACCCTTTTCATTCAAGCATGAAATAGATACAATGTTCTTTATTAACGAAGGAACAAAATAATAATTATCCAATTTTAAGACACGTCCAGTAGGGAGCTTTAGCAAATATGTTCCGATGGCAACAGCAGCAATCTTTGCTCCATTTCCAACTCGCAAATTCGCTTCTCCCTTGACGAGTCTTCTTCTATTCCTTAGCCCCTGTATGTCATTACACATATGTGAGCTACACCCAGTATCAAGTACCCAGGTGGTTGAGGAAATAGAGTGACATTCAATAACGAAGATACTTGAAGAGGATGGGGCATCAGATGCCTTCTTCTTCAAGGACTCAAGATAAACCTTGCAGTTTCTTCGCCAGTGACCCTCCTTGCCGCAGTGATGGCAAGTGCCTTTTGGTGTCTTTTCAGTCTTTTTGGCCTTTTTCTTCTTTCCCTTATTCTGTTCTTTGGCCTTCCTCTTAGAACCTTTCTTCGAGGAACTAACTAACAGTACCGTCTTCTGATCCTGCTTCACAGAAGGCTCTATAGTCTTCAGCAGGTTGAGCAACTCAGGAATGGTAGTCTCCAGCTTGTTCATCCGATAGTTCATCACAAATTGTGAGTAACTTTTGGGCAAACAATGCAGAATTAAGTCAATACTTAGTTCGTGATCCATTGCAAAACCGAGTGTGCCTAGTCGCTCAATGTACCCCAACATCTTCAACACAAACTGTGAGACAGAAGTGCCTTCCAGCATCTTAGAGGTAAAGAGGAGTCTGGAGACCTCGAACCTTTTGGATCTCGCCTGCTCCTCAAATAACTCATGAAGATGGAAGATGATGGTATAAGCATCCATATGCTCATGCTGCTTTTGCAGCTCGGGTACCATAGCGGCTAGCATGATGCAACTCGCAAGTTCAGAATCGGTCACATGTTTCTGATAGGCCACTAACTGGTATGGAGTTGCATCTTCTGGAGGACGGTTGGGAACTTCAAGGACATAAGCAAGCTTTTCTGCCTTGAGGACTATCCTCAGGTTTCGAAGCTAGTCCATGAAGTTTGGCCCAGTCAGCTTATTGGTGTCCAAAATGGAACGCAAATTCAGAGAAGACATGATCAAGTGATTATCCTAGAAATACAAATTGAGCTTATGTGAGAAGAATGATAAAGAATGCATCAACATACATTAATTAAATCTTATTTATTTTTCGAATTGAATAACCCTTTTTATCAATTCGGGAGATCGTAGGATCATTTCCAAATAGGTTGATATCCAACCATAGATAAGAACAACCATAGCTGTGGCCATCAAGTTATTCTTAGCTATGAAGGTAGGTAATTATACCGATTACATATCACATATATGTAACTATCACTTTATGCTATCAACTAATTGAATGTTTGCATAAATCATTGGGTTGTTAACTCATTAACAAGTATGCAACAATATACATAGCACCCAACTGCACCTCTCTTTACATCGACCTTGGCTGTGACACAACAAATCGATGCTCCAAGCTTAAGGCTGACCAATTAATCAAGAAATAGTTTTAATATGGTTGGAGCTCATTTAACCGTTTAGTCAGGTTTGGATGTGTCCAACAACCAAAACTAAGGATTGACCTCTGACTCCAACTATATTAATCATAAACTAATTCCATGGCTTGAACATGTCGAGGTTCAAGCCGGGCATGGATGTGTCCATCAACCCAGATGAGAAACAAAACTCCGGTTCTAACCATATTAATGGAAGGTGTTTGCCTTAAAATTTTGTAAGGGGTTTTGGGTCTCATCCTTTTCTTTTAAGCACATTCATGACATATAATTATGTCATGTACTAACGATTTCCTTAATAAAGTATGTATGTGACTTAATTTATCAAGTCTCATTAATTGAATTAGGAACCGGATTTCCTAATTCCAATTTCATACTTTATTCAAGGAATTGTTTTGGGAAACAATTTCCTAAATTGTCATAATCAATTTCGGAAATAATATGTTTAAGACTTTAATTTTTCTAAATCATATGCATTTCTTGGATCCTCTAACCCAATGCATTTCAAAAGAGGTCGAGCAAATGCATTTTATATAAAATATCCCCCACCAGGGTCAACCTAGCTGCCTGGGCTTGAATAAACACGTATGATCAGGATCTCCATGAAGTTTCCCAGTTTACATGTAGTTTATAAAAGGAACTCGCCAATCAGACTACCCAAACTGAGCGTTCCCTCTATCAATTTGAGCAACCAATGCTTCATGACTTATGGAGTCTTCCAATGTCTAGCAGGCTAATGAACTAGCTAGTTTAGCTACTTATCAGCCCTAGTATTGCCCACTCTGGGAATTTTCTGCAAGTCAACTTTTACAAAGTTTGACTTTAATTGTTCGAAAGCTTGGACATACCTTTTCATGCGCTCACTGTGCACTTCAAAATCCCTCAAATTTGCTGAGCTATGAGCTGAGAGTCTGAATGAATAATCACCCGACAAGCCCCGACCTACTTTGCTACTTGCAGGTCGGCTAGCAAGGCTTCATATTCAACGTCATTATTAGTTGCTCTTAGATGAACGACTATTTGCATAACATCCTCTTTCGAAGAAACCAATAAAACCCCTACTCCCCCGCTTCACTGCGTAGAAGATCCATCCACATATATCCTCCAATTCTCTTGCTTATCAGGTGCAATCAGTGACTCCGCCATGAAATCAGCTAGGGTCTGAGCTTTAATAATTGTTCGAGGATGATATTGAACATCATACTCACTCAATTCTGTTATCTACTTAATCAACCTACCCAAAGCCTCCATATTTGTCAAGACCCGCCTGAGTGGGCTATTAGTCAAGACAGTGATAGGATGAGCTAAGAAATATAGCCTCAACCGTCACAGATCAGGACCAATCCATAATCCATCTTCTCAAGAGTAGTGTATCTACTCTCGGCGTCCTTCAGAATGTGGTTAAAGAAATATATGGGATATTGAATTGTACCTTCTTCCTGAATTAATGTCGAGCGCAATGCCCATTCAGTGGCCAAGAGATATACATATATAGGGCTGACAATTTTCTCTGTGGGTTCGGGGCTTCGCCGGGAAAACCTAAAATGGGGTGGGTTCGGGGGACATTATCGGGTATGAGTTTGGGTTCGAAAATTTTTTCAAATCTCCGCAGTAGATTAGGGGCAGATATGGGGATGTTATCCCCATCCCCAAACCCACCCCGATAGCCCCGATAACTCCGATAGTCCTTATAATAATAATAATAGTAATTATTATTTTATAATATAATATATTTTACATAATTTTTTATAATATCTAGAGTTAAATGTTCATAGTGAAACACTTTAAAATGGGGATCGAGGTGGGTATGAGGATTTAATCCCCGCGGGATCGGTATGGGGATTTCCCGATTATGTAAAATCGGGGATCGAGACGGGGATAGAGGTGGGGATTCGGGGGCGGAGACGGGGATGACAAACCCACCCCTGCCCTACCCCATTGCCATCCCTAACATATAAAGACTCCTCTGCCTTCGGCTTGTGTAAAATAGGCAACCCAGCCAAATATTCTTTCAACTCCTCGAATGCTTGATTACATCTTTCATCCCACTCAAACTTAGTTGCCCTTCTTAACACTTTGAAGAAAGAAAGGGTACGATTAGCCGACCTGGCAATAAACCTCGACAGTGCAGTTATCCGACCAACCAGCCTTTGTACATCTTTTAAGTTAGTTGGCAGAGACATGTCTAAAATGGCTTGCACCTTTTCTGAATTAGCCTCAATCCCCCGCTTGGTTACCAAATAACCCAAGAAGCGCTCACTTTTAACCCCGAACATACACTTAGTTGGATTGAGCTTGATTTGATTATGCCTTAATGTGCCAAATGTTTCTTCCAGGTCGATGATAATTACCATTTTGATGATCAAATTAAGCTCTCAAATCCATGTTTTAATCCCTTTTTATATGCTTAAGTTTGCATTTACATTAGGTTCCATGAGTTATTTCTATTTTAGCTTTGGATGCAAATCTTTGTATATTTGAGATATTTTGGCATTAAAATTTGAATCTAATTTTGTAGGCTTCGAACGATCATGGACCTAGATCAAATTGGATAGAACTTGAGTCCAGACTTGGCTTCAATCAAGAAGATCAAGAGATGGATAAATGTGAGTCGTCCAATCAAGAAACGGGGAGATCTGAACCATCTATCAGCTTCTGATCAATCCGAGCTCAAGATAGAGTTAATCAAGACCATAGATCAAGATATGAAGTTTTTGTCCAAATCAGAAGTCATCTAGCCGTTGGATCAAGCTCGAGAGAAGTCTAAGCCATCTATTCAAAAGAAAGGGTAATCTGAGCCATCCGTTGTAGATCTGATCGATCCAAGCTGAGGAGAAGTAGATCCAGACCATTGATGGAGATCTGAAAAGTTTGGACTCAATCCGAGATGATCTAACCGTTGGATGAAGCGAAGATGATCACAACCGTTCATTTTGAATTGGAATTAATTAAATCAGAGAACTTCTCCGCCCAAGCTCTATCATCGCGAGTTTTCATCTGTTCTTTGAGTTCTTCAGTTTTCTTATCCAATCGCGCGCGGCCAACATCAGATCTAAGCCTTTGTTTTGAGTTTTCGAATCGTCGAGGTAATTTTCCTGTTAAGTTTGCTAATCAATTTTGTTTTGGAAAGCTCAGGTGAGGGTTTCGCTGGAGCTCTGTTCCTGCCAATCGATTCTTTTGTGATCGCCGATCTTCATCGATCGGAGCTGTCGGAGCATTCGGAGGGGTTCTCCGAAGTGTTCTGAAGGTTTCTGAGCTGAAGTCGTCGTTCGTCCAATCAAGAAAGAAGAGCTCGATGGGAGATTTCAGATACTAATCGGTCTTGTTGATCGGATAGAGACACTTCTGATCGGTCTCCAATCTGATCAGAAGGAGTCCTGATCGGTCCCGTGACCGATCAGGAAGATCAATACGTGCCAGTCAAGTGCAAACTGATCCAGGGAATTGTTTCTTCGCTGGTTTTTGAGCTAGAGGGTTTCTAGCTGGGCTTTTGTGTGACGGCAAAAGGAGATCTTGACAAGGGACCGATCTGGTGTTCAATTTAGGAAAATTTCATTTCTGAACTCTTATTCATTAGTTTCTTTTTCAGTTTGTATCAACTTACTTCCTAGTCTTGTTCTTTTGGTATTACTTTGCTTTAGTTTTCTCAATTCTGCAGTTAGATACAAATTTCTGCATTCAAGTTTAGTTCTTAAATTTCAATACATTAGTTTTGAATTTAATTGCTCAGTTGTTAAATAGGGATAAGTGTAGTTTCAACAATTTTGAGTTAATTTCTGATTTAGCTAAGTCTATTTTGTTTCAAACTATTATTTCATCCATTACAGCAAAAACCCCCATCTTACTTGAAAACCCAAAACAAAAAACGACAAATTCAAGCTTGAGTTTAGCATTCTTAGCTAGTCTTGGAAAAATATGACTTGAGGCCCCTATGCTACACTTAGATTTGTGAGCTAAGGGTTTTCAATTTATAAATTCAAATTTGAGGCTCATCGTGACACTCGTTGTGGGCTACTATCAATCGACCATCAGATCACTCCCACACTCGGTCTTTACAAGAATGTCATCTACATATACTTCAATATTTCTCTCGATCTGGTGTCGAAAGACCTTATTCATCATCGTTTGGTAGGTAGCTCCGACGTTCTTTAACCCGAACGATATAATATTATAACAATAGGTACCATCAGAGGTTACAAAACTAACCTTTTCTTGATCTTCCCGAGTTAGAGGAACTTGATGATATCCCTGATAAGCATCCAACATGTATATATACTTACAGGTTGACGTAGAATCAACCATTTGATCTATCTGAGGCAAGGGTAACAATCATTAGAGCAAGCTTTATTCAAATCATGAAAATCAATACACACCCGCCATTTACCCCAGGGCTTGGGAACTAATACTACATTTGCTAGCCAAGTAGGAAATTGGACCTCTTGAATGTGTACAACCTGTAGTAACTTGCCAACTTTTTTTCGAATAATCCAGTCATGCTTTGGTGAGAAGTGTCGTCTCCTTTGCTTGATAGGGTGACTGTCTTGAAGAGTATTCAAGCGAGGCACTCCTTTAATTTCTTCGGCTGACCAAGCGAACACGTCATGATAATGAGTAAGGAAGTCTTTAAGCTTTTGCTTCAGGTCAAAAGGCAGGTCAGCCGCCATCCGGGTTGTCCCATTTGCTCGGTGTGACTTGCCATTGGATTGATAACTCTTGGATCCTCCAAAAAAACTGTTAGCTTATAGAGTTTTTGATGAGTCACATACTGCCCATAACATTACACGATTATTATGTTTAATTTTAGAAGAATATGGATTGACTCATAAAATATTTTCAATATCATTAGATAAAGCTAGTTTTAATACCGCTTATATAGATGAACTAAAATTCATTTGTCAACCTATTATTGGTGGTTTATTTTTTTTATATTCGTTTTGTATGCTATGCTTTAAATTTATATGTTCAAGATGGATTAAAACTTTTAGAAAATTATATTCAACCAATTAGAATCGTAATTTCATATTTATGGCCGCATCCATCTATGATGAAACAATGGGGTAGATTTAGTAAAGCTAATAGAATGAGACCTAAAAAATTTCCACGTGATGTTCCAACACGTTGGAATTCAACATATCAATTATTACAAGATTCATTTCAATATAAAGATTTATTATGTTTATATTTATTTTTTTGTACAAAATAGTAATACTAATATATATTTATTTTCACAACAATGGAATATTTATAGTAATATTTGTGAAATTTTAAAAGTATTTAACGATGCAACTGAATAACTTTTCGGTGTTTATTATCCCACTGCTCATTTAGTTTTAGTGAATTTTTCTAGTGTAACATTAATATTAAATGAACATATCAATAATGATGTTTTAACTTCTTGCATAATAGCTATGAAAACTAAATTGGAAAAATATTTTTCTTTTATTTCTGAAATTTATTTAATTGCATTTGCTTTAGATCCTATATTTAAATTAGAAGTTTTACAAGAAATGTTAACTTTATATTATGATGCTTTAATTCCTATTAAAGATTCTTCTTCTCCTGATCCAGTTAATATTATATATAATATTAGAAATTATTTATATGATCTTTATAATCAATATTATATTAAATATGGAATACAAACTAATATTTCTAAAACACAACAACCTACTACTACTAATTTAAAACTTACAAAAGCACAACTTTTATTAAAAGAACGGACAAAAAGTCTACAAGGATCCTCAAATTCCACACAGGAACTTGAGAATTATTTTACTACTTTTTTTTATTTTAATGAAGCAAATAGCGAAGATTTCGATATCTTGAAGTGGTGGTCACAGAAGGTTCAAAGCTTTCCTGTTCTATCCGTGATCGCAAAAGAAATCTTAGCTTGTCCAGTGTCAACTGTTACTGTGGAGCAGACGTTCAGTGCCAGCGGTAACATATTAGATGAACGGTGACCAACTATATCGTTACAATCTTTTACTGTTTTCTAACAAACAAAAAATTAACTTTCGTGAATAAAAGAAAGGACAAACTTCTTCCATGACCTAATAAAATTTAAAAATAGTATGCCATAGCAAAACAAATTTAGGACAAAGAGAGAGCATTGGACCTGACGAAGCTAAGTGCCTGTCGATCACTGCAGAGAAAGATGCGTCTTAGGTTTAATTATCATAACATTCATGCATATGATCTTCTCCTCCTACCTATACGAACGCAACCAGCCATTTTCACAGCTATCCAGATGGGACCAGGCTCTTTTAAATTTAGCCAAACATATCTTCGACCGCAAAAGACTATTCACTCCTTTTCAATATCCTCATCAATCCATCTTTAAGTTAATACGAGGAGATAAATCATGAGACTACTAATTCGAATAGTGACTAATATATAAAAGATGAGGATAATTGATTTCACTAAGATTTGATTTCAAATCTCATGGCAATAATATTTTATATGTTAGGTATTAATCCATCTCGTAAAAACTTAATTAAACATATCTATAGGCCGATATTGGAAGGAGGGGAATAAAGAATATAGAATGATACGGCATAATTTGGATTAATGTAGTTGAGGGTTGATTCCATCGTACTCTAACAAGTACTATTTGAATCACATTCAGATAATATAATACCATATGGAGATCAATTATCACTTAAATATTTCTTTAAAGAAAAAATAGGTATTTGACCTCCACACGGCACTGCCTGAATGGGTCTAGACAGCAGAGAGTGCCACCTGAATGGGTCTAGACAGTGCCCATGGAGGTAGGGTAGAATCAACCTTGTTTGCAGCCGGGCGCTCCAAGTGTTTTCCATATGTGAGTTGAATGATTCATGTCTAACATCCTGTCTTGTCCGGACAAAACACTTCTAATGCATTATGATAGATATAGAATAGAAAATAGGGGAATGAAAGAGATGATCTTGTGAGAATTAGCATATACCCTCTTCTTGAATAATCACATTTCTTTTTAAATCTTGTTTAGTAATGATGCTAATTATGACATTAATATACAGTCGTCGACTATCATTATTATCTTTCCGTTTAGCAACGACCACCTGAGTCCTCTCCCCATAATAACTATTAATCACTTTTACTGAACCAAATCAAATTTACACTCCTCTCTCAATAGTATTATTCAATTCCGAGTCCGCTCCTAAGCATTTTTTGGATCTGGATCTACTTCTTGGGCACCTTTCAGCTTCGTCTCTGATTTTCAAACATCTTCGAATTCTGAATTCAATCCTAGAACACCTTAGGATTCTAAATCTGATTTCCGAACACCTTCGGATTCTGAGTTTCAAGCCTAAACTTCTTTTAATTCCGAATCCAAATGTTAAGTGTTAGTCATATTAAATTTCTTCTTAAACCCATATACCACACTCAACCTTCTCTTTTCTTGCCGGCCCAATCCGACCGTCCTATATGGATAATAGAAGATTATAACGGAGTACCCTAGAAAATGAAAAATAAAAATTAATATTAGAGTTTGCATACCATCCTGTTTTTATAGGAATCAAATTCTGAACTGTTATTAGACTATAAAGATTTGAGACTTATATGTGCGCCGGAGAAACATGGCGGTGCCGATGGTCTTGGTTTTTAAATCCATTTTGGGGGAAAACGAGATCTTTGAAAGATAATAGCCCGCCCTCCTCTTCCAATTTGATCGGCACTTATGAACAAAATGAACCACAAATTCATAGCAAATCACCATCGCTTAGAGCGCGATGATTATTGTGAGAACGAGAACGTTCATGGCCGTATCCAAAATGATGTACAGGGAAAGAGGTGAGTTCCAGCGTTTCACTCATCGACTTCCATCAGTTTCTTGTTGACATATGATTTTATGGTTCCACCGTTCACGGCCTCCTCCAGCATCTGTACCACCGTCCTCATCGACGGCCGCATCGCCGGTAGCCTCGCGGTGCACAGCAGCGCCACTCGCAGAACTTTGACCGCCTCCTCCTTGCTCCACTCCTGCTGTATTCTGCCGTCCACCGCCGCCATCACGCTCTCCCTGCTGCTCATCCGCTGCGACACCCAGTGGACGATGTCTTTGCTCTCGCCGTACTCCGCCTCGATCGGCCGCCGTCCGGTCACCAGCTCCATCAGCACCACCCCGAAGCTGTACACGTCGCTCTTCTCGTCCACCTTCCACGTGTACGCGTACTCTGCATTTTTTAACCGCGACGATTAACGATTGCAATGAACAGAAAAATAAATCGATGAAAATCTGATGGCCATCGAACAATTTAGATGAACAGTAAATGCTTTTTAATCATAGGATTTGAAAAAGCGATTCTGAGATGTTAGATTAAGGAAACAGAGCGAAGTGGACCTGGAGCGATGTAGCCGTGGGTGCCGGCGATGACAGGAGCAGACGAAGCTTCGCCTGCGCCACCTCCGGCGGCGGCGGCTGCGGCGGAGTGCAGGATCTTGGCGAGGCCGAAGTCGGCGATACGGGGTTTGAGGCAGTCATCGAGAAGGATGTTGCTGGATTTGACGTCGCGGTGAAGGATGGGGCGTTCACCCCCGTGGTGAAGGTACTCGAGACCTCTCGCAGCCCCTAGCGCCACTTGGTACCTCTCCTCCCAACTCAACTCCTCCGCCTTCCCAGGCGCCGCCGCGGCCGACCCGTGAAGCTTATCCCACAGGCTGCCGTTGGGAAGGTGCTCGTATACCAGCAGGCACCACTCCTCGCTCGTGATGCTGCAGAAGAGCTTCACCACGTTGACGTGGCGCACGGTGCTCAACGTCTCCACCTCCGCCTCGAACTCGCTTGCCGCCGTCCGCTTCCACCCCCTCCCTCGCCCCCGGGTAGACGCTAGCATGGCCGCCGTGCTCCGCTCCCTGGTTCCGGGCTCCGCCGGACTCCGCCATATCTGCTTCACTGCCATCACTTCCCCGTTCGCCAGATGTACCTGATACACCTCACCGGACCCCCCTTTCCCGATGAGATTCTCCGGTTTGATCCCTTCTACAATTTCCTGCTCGTTGAACGTCACGATCCGGAACGACTTCATGTCCCATGAGGGGTCTTTTAAAAATGCCCCGTCGCTGGCGCCGCCGCCCGAGTCGTGGCGGCGCTTCTTTAGCACGATATGGAGACCGAGAGCGGCAAGGAACACAGCTGCGACGGAGAGAATGCAGGTGAGGACGGTGCGCAACTCACGGGCAAAGCCCCTCTTCAAGGCAGAGCATCGCCTGATAGAGCTGAGTTTGTCGGCGTTGATACCGTAGACGCAGAGGCCGGGGTTCCCGGCGAAACTGCCACTGTAGGCTGAAATAGCGAAACCCGACGGGATGGCGCCGGTGAGGCTGTTGTTGGAGAGATCGAGGGAGGAAAGCTTCAGCGCGGAGATGCTCCCTGGAATCAAGCCGGAGAGTTTGTTGCCCGACAAATTCAACGAGTTGAGGCTCGTCAGCTGGCCGAGGCTTGCTGGGATCGGCCCGGAAAGGCTGTTCTCGGCGAGGTTCATGGTGCTTAACGCTGCGCACGAGCCAATCTCATTAGGGATCTCGCCGGAGAAGCCGTTGCTCTGCAGATTAAGGCTCGAAAGGTTTCGTAGACCTCCGACGCTCGGCGGGATCGTGCCTGAGAATTGGTTGTTATGCAGATCTATCTGGACGATCGACGCCGCGTCTCCGATCTCTGGAGGAATCTGACCCGAAAACCGGTTGTCGGAAATATAGATCTGGTTTAGGGACTTGGCAGCACCGATCCCGGCGCCAATCGAACCTTCAAATTGGTTGACGGCGAGATCAATAATGTTCAAGTTTGGCAAGCTCCAGAGACCTGAGGGAACCTCACCGGAGAGCGAGTTGTTACTGACCCTGAACCGAAGCAGAGAAGAACAATTAGCGTAACTGGCGGGGATCTCCCCGGTGAACTTGTTCTCCAGCATCAGAAGCTTCTTCATGGTCCCTTTCCGGCACATATCCGGCGGAATTGACCCTGTAAAGGAGTTAGTCGACACGTCAATGAAGTTGAACTCCGTCCAACTTCCAAGCTTTGCCGGTAACGTCCCGATGAACCTGTTCGCGTACAACGAGAGGTTGGTGAGGAATCGGAAGTCCCCAAATTCCGGAGGTACCTCGCCGGAGAGGTTGTTATAGAACAGCTGTAGAGAGACGAGGTTCGTCAAGCTCTGGAGCTCCGATAGGTCGCCCTCCAAATTGTTCATCGACGCATCGAAGAAGGCCAACTTTGTGAGGTTCCCGAACCCAGTCGGGATACGTCCGGTGAGCGAATTGTTGTAAAGCTCGAGTTGCCACAGATTGGAGAGTTTGGAGATCTCCGGGGGGATCACGCCAGTGAGGAAGCTGTCGGCTATCTCGAGGTTGATGAGCTTTGTCAGGTTACCGATAGCCGGCGGAATTTGTCCATGGATGTTACAATTAGAGAGGTAAAGCCAATTGAGTTTCGTCAAATTCAGCACCACATCAGGGAAAGGATTAGGATCGAACGAGTTATCCCCGACGCTGAGTACCTCCAATTCAGTCAGCCCCGCGAGGGAGCTCCACGGGAAGGCACCGATGAAATAATTACTAGTAAAGTTGAGGATCTGAAGCTTTACTAGAGTGGTCATTTCGGGAACTACACCGCTGAGAGAGTTGAAGGAGAGATCAAGCCGGCGGAGGTTAGTGCAGCTGTGAAGGTCATCGGAGATGTCACCGGAGAGGTCATTAGACCCCAGGGAGAGAGCGGCAAGCGAAGGAAGCAGGCAAACAATATCAAAACGGATTTCTCCGGAGATTCCGATGCCGGTGAGGTCGATTTCTGAAACAGAGCCACCAGAATCACACGTGACACCGGCGAAGCCACCACAATGTGTGTTGTTTGCGGTCCATGATTGGAAGGCGGTCGCGTTTGCTGTCTTGAAGGTCGATTTCAGCTGGAGGAGGATTTTCCACTCCTCCTCTGGAGCTGCCTCGCCGGCCGAGGCGAGGCAGAGTAAGAGAAGGAGGAAGCAAGACATGGTGAGAGGCGGTGGTCGAGTTTGGTTTGGGTACGTAAGTTATAGAGACGAGGAATTAAGGGAGTGACGTGGCCGAACTGATGAGTTCGAGGAAGGGGAGAGACGACGAGACCGTCCCCGAGCGAACGCCCATCTGTTAGGTGTTGGGCCTGGAACTTGTCCTCTACGTGGGGCCTGTCGAATTCGTCGCCGCCGCGTTTGACTCCAGGAGTTCGCTACTTCACTCCCCGCCGCCGTCGGCAAAAAAAGTCTGGACTCTATGCTTTCATCCTACGACGAAATATCTTCGTTACCAATTTATATTACCCTGAATTATACTCGAATTATCATTGGAGACGGAAATGATTCTAGATGGTTGATAATTTGAACCAACTCGAGTAAAATATTTGCTTGACGGATCATATCAAGCAGTTAAACAAAACATACGTTAAATAATACATATTACAGATGGCATTATTGTAATTTGATCGCATCAACCAACTGTTGGTCAACACACGTGGGGAAATGTTTTTGTCGATTTGCTTGATGATTGGTGATATGGTCTGGCGGCAATCTCATGCATTTAACCATCAGTTTATTCTGTGAAAGACAAAACTCTTAATTTTGATGATTGGTGATGTGGCAGCACATTATTATGCAGGACCACATTAAACTCTTAATTATGATACACTTCAATTTGTTTCACGAAAATTCATATTCTTATTAAAATTGCAACAATATTCACTAATAATTGAATTAAATCAGTCGAAAAAACTAGAGCAAATTTCCTGGAGTTGTTGAGTAGTATAATATAAATAATTATTTATTATTTCATAAAAAAATGGATTATGGATATATGTTATTATTAATATTATCAACTTTACTTTTTGTGATTGTCTGAGGGAGTGCCACGTTGATTGTTTCCAGATCTTCTCAATCTATTTTGACCTTTAAGAACGATGATGGATCAGTCAATTAAAGGGAAGCTTCCTTCTGTGGAATAATTCATGCATATGTCTTTTTCTTCTAAATAGATTAATCAATATCTAAAATTTCAATTAAAGCCCATTATTAATTATCATATCGTTGGTGTTATCGCTGAGTGTCCACTTAATACATGCCTTGGTCTCTCAAGTCAAAAGTGCAAGTTGGCTGTTCTCACTTTGTCTTCTGAAAATGCCAAATATTTCATTCATCACCAGTATGGACAATTTTCTGCAGCCTCATCTTCCACATTGCATTAAAGGAGGCAATAATAGAGACCGATGTATTTATTTATTATTATTATTAAAAAAAGAATGTTGCAGCACTTAAGATAATGATCTATCTTATACTGCTAATAAAGTTGGACTTTAATGAATAAGTTTTATGTGTCTTTGAATTAATTTTTATGAATTTCCAACTTGCTTACATATGGACCCTTGATGTGATATTTCTGTAAACACATGAAATATTATCAAGTAATAAGAAAATATCGATCTCATAAATATTATAATTTCATCACTAGACAAAATGATAGAATAGATTATTCAAAAAATTAAGGATGATTGTGTTTACAAAAAGTTTAAGAGAACAAGAGTGAGTTGAGAGCGAGAGAGAATTGAGAGAGAATTGATCACAAGAGAGTGGAAGCGAACGAGAGAAAAAGCGATTCTAGAATTTCGATTTCACCTAAATGATTATAAACACCTAATCTATATATGTTTAGTTTCCTATTATCAATGAGTATTTATGTAAGTAAACTATCTTATGGTATCCGACATGAACTTTTGAAACTACGCCAACGTATCTATTCTAATTCAACGTCTACTTTAGATCGACAAAGCTAAGGGATCGTTTTCCTAAGGAGACTTTGTCATAACATCCGACAATACCGAGTTGCTCTCTCCTATTGTGTGGCGACTTGTAATTATCTACTTTTGTAGTCAACGTTCTGTGTCTTGGATTTATAGAGGGCGGTGGATTAGCACCTTTCGATTCATCCATAGATCCTCCTGGGATACGAATCTCATGCTTTTGGCATCGAACCACAAACACACATATCATTGAAATAGAAAATAGATTCAATAGAAAAGTATTTACATGTCAAAAGGGATAATCCCTACTCCTAGAATCAAGAGAACTACTCCATAGCAAGGGAACTACAAACCAAAGACACTAAAAGAAACATTCATACAATCCAAAACAGAGAATAGAGAGGAAGAAATGCTTAGCTAAAAGATTATCGATGGCTTCAGAGGTGGACAGACAGTCGAGATGGATGAAGATGGATTCTCTTGGGGTTCCCTTAGATGGGAAAACCCTCTCCCAAGGAAGGGGGTAGAGCCCCTCGTGGGAGATGCCCCCAAGAAGGGTTACCTTTACCCCTTTATATCTCCCCCAAGTTGTGTAGATATGTAGATTTGTTAGACTCCACCAAAATAAATTTTTTGACCATTAAACCTGTAGGGATCTATAGGCAAAATTATTCAAAAATCACAGTGGAAATAATAGATCCCACAAGTGATCCATGCGAAAGAAAACTCATACAAATAAATTTACAAATTCCTATCGTATAGGTATACCTTTAGCGCGTGCCCTTCGCTTATCCCGCTTGTCCGAGGTATGCCGGATCTCTTGCATGTTCAAGTGTCAGTGTCTCTATGCGTATCCACACGAACACGATCTCTCAAGCTTTGAAGAAGAATCGCCTTTGTGGTGCTAGCCACAAGAGGAGATTCACAAAGCAAGAAGGAGAGGGAGAAGAGGGATTTTGGCCAAGAGAAGGAAGGGAAAGAATAATGACAAGTTCATCATCCAAATGACAAGAAAAACTATTTTATACTCATCCATGAATAAGAAGAGTTTTTGTCTCTTTAGCTTCTCTCCATTAATGCTAATAAAAATCCACTTAGAGCATATTTTCTCATGTGACTCTTCAACTTCTCTTCATCCAATGAAGAGAAACATTTCATCTCCCTCTATTATTAATTTATTAAAAATTTTAATAAATTAATATCTCATTCAAATGTGGTTGAGTCTAATCTAAATGAGTCAAAGTCAAATTATATCTCAATCCCATAATCAAATTGGATTTACTTGAGTATAACTCAATTAATCCAATTCGGATCAAATCTTAGTCAAACTAAGATTAATTAATTTCTGAAGCATCGTGTCCTTAGTGTGTGACCCAATAGTTCTTGTAACATTGGTAATGCGTCTAAACCGCTTTAGATACATAAGCAATGAGCGGCATCTAGCAATGCATCATTGCTACCCTAGTAACGAGAAAATCGCGATCCGACTTAACCTCCGTGACTATGACAATATATGACCTTGCCCTTCCATCCTCGATATCAATCTTTGTATTTCTTGATCCCCGAGTAGACTCACTTAAACAAATGAGCTCAATATCTCATATTGACTTATTTGAGCATGGTCATGCGTTTTAGTAGTCTTACTCGATCAAGGGGCCCACAGATATCACTCCCGTCATATGGGAGGGATAGATCCATCTACATCACTCACATCCCTCCACATAATTCATTACATACCCAGTGATTGCCTTTATAGTCTATCCTGTTACGGGTGACGTTTGACGACACCAAAATACATAACTTCTTATGTAGGGAACCGTAGTGACTTCAGGTCTAAGGATTGTTCATATTAATAGTCACATAAGAATGTTTATGACACTCATATGACAATCTATGAAACATTCTCATGGCAGGTCAATTCAGTACACATTCTCTAATGTATACCCATGTATCAACTTGATATCATATATCCTTGACTTATGAACTCAAGCCATCAATTGACCTACATGTTAGTCTCCATGCATTAATATTGTTCTTGAATATTAATGCTTGACTAGGAATGGTTTAGTGTAGTGTTCTCTACATCATCTCACTATCGATTCAATCAATCGATATAATGTAGATAAGAATCTACTACCCGAGGATAATATTATACATAGTTATTTGGCACAAATATAAAGTATAATAACCAAACATGTCTTTATTAATGATAGAATATGATACAAAAAGTCCTAGTCAATCATCATATAATTGATCTAGGGCTCCTACTAACAATCTTCCACTAGCACTAGTGTTAATCACTTTAATATCTAATACCCAGTAACCTAGTGTGACCATCATGCTTCTTCTGTGCCAAAGCCTTGGTCAAAGGATCTGCGATGTTAGCATTAGTGGGTACTCTGCATATCCTCACATCTCCTCTGTCGATGATCTCTCAAATGAGATGGAAGCGCCGTAGTATATGTTTGGTCCGCTTATGAGAGCGAGGTTCCTTAGCCTGTGCAATAGCCCATTCTTGTCACAATAGAGGTCTATTGGGTCTGCTATACTAGGAACCACACCAAGCTCTATAATGAACTTGCGGATTCAAATAGCCTCTTTTGCTGCATCAGACACAGCAATATATTCGGCCTCTGTTGTAGAATCTACGACTATGTCCTGCTTTGAACTCTTCCAGCTCACAGTGCCACCATTCAAGCAAAATACATACCCTAACTGCGATATGAAATCATCCCTGTCGGTTTGGAAGCTTGTGTCACTGTAACCCTTTACAGCTAGCTCCTCATTGTCTCCAAATATCAAGAAATATTCTTTCGTCCTTCGTAAGTACTTAAGAATATTCTTGACAGTTGTCCAGTGACTTTCACCTGAATCTGTCTGGTATCTGCTCGTCATGCTCAAAGCATAAGACATCTGGACGAGTACAAAACATGACGTACATGATAGATCCTATAGCAGATGCAAGGGATCTGATCATGCGGTCTCTCTCCTCCTTAGAAGAGGGGCATTGAGTCTTCAAAAGACTTACACCATGTGACATCGGCAGAAATCCCTTCTTAGAATTTTGCATGGAAAAACGATTAAACACCTTGTCAATATATGTACTCTGACTTAAGCCAAGCAATCTTTTAGATCTATCTCTATAGATCTTAATGCCTAGGATATAGGTTGCTTCACCTAAGTCTTTCATTGAGAAATAATTTCCTAGCCACGTCTTCACAGACTGTAGTGAAGGGATATCATTTCCAATGAGGAGTATGTCATCCACATACAAGATCAGGAAGATAATTGTGATCCCACTAACCATCATGTAGACACAGGGTTCATCATCATTCTTGATGAAACCAAACGCTTTGATTGTATCATCGAATCGAGGATTTCAGCTTCGAGAAGCTTGCTTTAGCCCATAAATGGACCTTTGCAACTTTACATACCTTTCCATCATGCTCTGGATCTACAAAACCCTCAGGTTGTGTCATGTACATATCCTCGAGTAGATTCCCATTTAGGAATGTGGTTTTGACATCCATCTGTCAGATCTCGTAATCATGGTAAGCTGCAATAGCAAGCATGATCCGAATAGATTTAAGCATCACAACTGAAAATGTTTCATCATAATCGATAACATGAATCTGCTTGAAACCTTTGGCTACCAATTGCCCTTTATAGGTATGTATAAGACCATCTATGTTACTCTTTCTTTTAAAGACCCACTTACACCTAATGGGTTTAATTCCCTCAGGTGGATCAACCAAACTCCATACTTGGTTAGTGTACATGGATTCCATTTCGGATTTCATGGGCTCTAGCCATTTCTCAGAATCTGGGCACATTACAACTTCTTGATAGGATGTAGGCTCATTCAACTCAATAAGCATAACGTCATAATGGTCAGACAAGAGAAATGAGTATCTCTCAAGCTGATGACGTATCCTATCAGATCTGCGAAGAGGTTAGTCTACTTGAATAGGTTGTTGCTCCACAACTTCTTGTGCAACAATCTCATGATCCACAACACTTTGTGGTGCTGTTTAATGTCCATCAAGGCCTCAGTACTATCTGCATCTTGAACTTCTTCAACATGGATTTTACTCCCACTATTTCTTCTAGAAATAAACTCACTTTCGAGAAAAATATCATTTCTAGCAACAAACACTTTGCCTAGTATGTGATTGTAGAAGTAATATCCCTTCGTTTCCTTAGATATCCTACAAAATAACACTTATCAGATTTGGGTCCATGTATATCTGAGATTTGACATCGAACGTAAGTCTCACAACCCCAAATCCTCATAAAAGACATCATGGGACTCTTCCCAGTCCATATCGTATATGGTGTCTTTATGACGACCTTTGATGGAGCTCGGTTAAGTGTGAAAAGAGCCATCTCTAGAGCGAATCCCTAGAAGGAAGTAGGAAGATCTGTTTGACTCATCATCGATCGTACCATATCTAATAGAGTATGATTTCTCACTCGAACACACCATTCCATTGTGGTGTTCCAGGTGGAGTGAGTTCGGATATGATCCCACACTCTGCTAGATGGTCACGAAACTCTTGGCTAAGGTATTCACCACCTCAATCTGATCGAAGTATCTTAATACTCTTGCCAAGTTGGTTTTGTACTTCACTCTTGAATTCTTTGAACTTTTCAAAGATTCCGACTTGTGTTTTATGAGATACACATAGCCGTATCTACTGACATCATCAGTAAAAATGATGAAGTACTGATAGCCTCCTCTTACTGCGACATTAAATGGGCCACATACATTAGTATGTATGAGTCCTAACTTAACAAGTCTGCCACTCTTTCGCCGTGTCTACTAAATGGAGTCTTGGTCATCTTGCCTAGAAGACAAGATTCACATATCTCATATGATTCAAAATCAAATGAGTCCAGTAATCCATCCTTATAGAGCTGGATATGCGACTCTCATTTATATAACCTAAGCGACAATGCTAGAGATACGTTTGGCTCAAATCATTTGGTTTGAACCATTTAGTATTTATGTATAGATTGAGTTCTCTAAGTCTAGAACATAGACTCCATTCATAAGTGGTGCATTACAATAGAACATGTCATTTAACATTATAGAACAACATTTGTCCTTTATGATAAATGAAAAACCTTTCTTATCCAAACAAGATACAGAAATTATATTCTTAGTTAATGTAGGTACATAAAAGCACTCCTCTAGTTCTAAGATAAGCCCGGTAGCCAAAGACAAGGAATATGTTCCTACAGCTATAGCAGCAACTCTTGCACCATTGCTTACTCGTAGGTCTACTTCGCCCTTTGTCAACGATCTAGCTTTCGAAGGCCTTACATATTAGTACAAATATGAGATGCACAACTTGTATCTAATACCCAAGAAGAGGAAATAGATATATTGACTTTTATAACAAAAAATCCCGAGGCAGAAGTCTCACTTCTTTTCTTCTTTACTTCCTCTAGGTAGAGTTTACAATTCCGCTTCCAATGTCCAGTCTCACTATAGTGGAAGTAGGTCCCTTCCTTAGGCCCCCGTCTTTGGCCTTCAGTATAGTAGAGTTGTCCTTGACTTTGGCTTGGGTCTTACCTTACCCTTAGGCTTCCATTTGTCTTTACCCTTCTGTACCATCAGTACATTACTGGTTTTAGTTTTCTTGAGATTGGGTTCAGCAGTTCTCAACATGCTGAGCATCTTAGGCAATGACTTGTCAATTTCATTCATGTTATAGTTCATGATAAATTAATTGTACCCTTCCGGCAACGATGGCAGGATAAGGTCCGTGGCCAATTCTTATCCCAGTGAAAATCCTAGTCTTTTAAAGTTCTTGACATACCCAATCATTCTGAGTACATGAGTTCCTACGAGAGTTATTTCTTGCATCTTGCATGTAAATAGGGCCTTAGACACCTCAAACCGCTCGTGCCTAGCTTGTCCTTGATATAGTTGTTTTAAGTGCTCAACCATATCATGTGCATCCATGTTCCCATGTTGCTTCTGAAGCTCAGAGTTCATGGTGGCAAGCACGAGGCATGATACATCAAGTACTGTATTATCCTGATGCTTCTTTAAGCATCCTTTTCGACGTGAGTGGTGCTAGTGATAGGTGCTTCTCGAAGAGGTTCCTCTAGAATGTATAGTTTTCGTTCTTGTTTGAGGGTGATCCTCAAGTTTCTGTACCAGTCCAAAAAATTAGCTCCGTTGAGCTTGTTCTTCTCAAGGACGGATCACAGAGAGAGAGAGAGAGAGTATTTGACGTGTTAACGACATGGTGATCTACAATAGTAAAATATTCAGAAATAAGTATCATATCTAGATCATTTAATTAGGTCTTTAATTAAATGACACTCCCACTGAATTGTCGAGCTTTGGTAGGGCTAGTCATGGATGTAGGCAAACTCAATTTGTCCACCTATTAGCTCCAAACCAAATAACGACTACATAATTTATGTGGGACAAGATCCATATAATACCTCATTTGAGTTAGCTTTGGCTAATCGCTCAAGCCTTAGTATAATTAGGTAGGTAATATTTTACCAATTATATCTTATGTAACTCTTAGAAACAAAGGGTTAAGATCTACATTACACATCATCTTGAGTTAGCTTTGGCTAATCACCCAAGACTTTATATAATTGATCTCTTACCCAATTTTTCCAACTTTGGGATATGCCTCTAAGTTTCTCAATCCAATTGATGTGACTTAGTTAAGTCTCACCCAAAGTTTGATAGCGGGACATCACAATTGTCCTCTTGCACTCTATTAAGAAAAAATGTGTCACTTTGCTTTAGCAAACCCAACAATAAATGATTGAGGTAGTTTATGAGTACCAAACTTTAGTAGGCATATCGAGTTGACTTAATTAAGATAAATATTTATCTAATCATGCATCACATACACACATTGCATATATCAACATATAAGAGATAAATTATGACATGGTTATGACCTGTATACTATGATCTTCTCAAGTCAATGAGAAAATCAATGGTCAACCTAGGGATAACATCTTCTCCAAGTGCATCCTTCAGTCGTCATGTGTCGTTGGCTTCCTTCTTGTGACTTCATTCTTCAATGGACATTCCATTCCTCATTTTGTACATTACAAATTAGGAAAACTCGAGTTACATTCGAGTCTAAATCTATTTTACAACTAGAAAAATAGAGATAAGGCATGACACGTAGATCGTATTATGAATTACATTACAACATGCACACACACACACATATACATCCAATCATATTGGGGTTAAGGCCACAATCATGCACCATGTCATCAATCACACACAATAGATTTAGTACATCAATTTTTATTATGATTGTAAAATGCTTATGAGTCGAAACCATAGGTTATAAAATTTGTTGAGTACAATCGAACCATAGCATACTTTCATATTTATATGATAATGTTATGGACTTTTAGTTTGAACAACACAAACTTTTGTATCTCAACAAATGCTCATACATTACACAATCCATAACAAAATTATGTCCTACTTCTATATCACATATAAAAGTTTTTCTAAACTTTGTATGATCTTTCGCAAGTAGCTCTGATACCACTGTAGGGATATATAGGCAAAAATATTCAAAAATCACAGCGAAAATAATAGATCCCAAGAGCGATCCATGTGAAAGAAAACTCATACAAAGTAAATTTACAAATTCCTATCGTATAGGTATACCTTTGGCGTGTACCCTTCGCTTATCCCACTTGTCCGAGGTATGCCGGATCTCTTGCATGTTCAAGTGTCCATGCCTCTATGCATATCCACATGAACACAATCTCTTAAGCTTCGGAGAAGAATCACCTTTGTGGTACTAGCCACAAGAGGAGATTCACAAAACAAGAAGGAGAGGGAGAAGAGGGATTTTGGCCAAGAGAAGGAAGAGAAGGAAAAATGACAAGTTCATCATCCAAATGAAAAGAAAAACTCTTTTATACTCAACCCATGAATATGAAGAGTTTTTGTCCCTTTACCTTCCCTCCATTAATGCTAATAAAAACTCACTTAGTGCACGTTTTCTTATGTGGTTCTTCAACTTTTCTTCATCCAATGAAGAGAAACTTTTCATCGCCCTCTATTATTAATTTATTAAATATTTTAATAAATTAATATCTCATTCAGATATGGTTGAGTATAATCTAAATGAGTCAAAGTCAAATTACATCTCAATCCCATAATCCAATTGGATTCACTTGAGTCTAACTCAATTAATCAAATTCGGATCAAATCTTAGTTAAACTAAGTGTTGGATCGAGTAAACACGATAGAGAGGGGGGTGAATATTGTGAAAACGTTTCGGATTAAAAACTAAGAGAATGCGCAGCGGATTTAAAACAAAATTCACAGAGAACACAAGTACTTTTACTTGGTTTGGAGTCGCGGTCGGCTCCTACTCCAAGGCCCACGGTCCTTGACCATTTACTGCGGGCAATTCTATATTTGCACAAAAGATTACAGAGTTTGATACAGAATTATTGCAGTAATTAAACAAGTATGCTTCTCGTTACCGACGCCCGGTGTAGATTGTACTTTGGTGCAGAGGGTCGTCGTCCCGTTTTCCCGAGCAGAGCGCTTGAACGAAGAGCGTAAAGGTGTTGGAAAAAGTGATGTCGAAACCTTAGGGGTCGAGCCCCTTTTATACTGCTCCTGGGGGTGCCCTGGACGCTGGGGGCGCCTGACACATGTCTTCGGATCCGAGAAACCTCATCCGCAGCTCGGTCAGCGCTTATCCCTCCAGAATCGGCCTCGGAGCTAACGGGGGCGCTCGGGACATTGGGGGCGCCCCAGTTGACTTGGTCTGCTGGCTTCATGGCTGAGTTTGCTTCGATCACAGTTTGGCTTGGACCCAGGGCGCCCGAGACCTTCAGGGCGCCCGGGACCATCAGGGCACCTGGCCCAGTAAGCTTTCGCAGCGATTCTTGCTTAACTGCTCATTTGGCTTTGACCTTGGGCGCCCGGGACCTCCTGGGCGCCTAGCCCAGCTGCTGCCCCTCTCCTTTGGGATGTTTTGAGCTGCAAACACACATTCCTTTGGTCCCTGCATCCAAGGTTAGTTTCACAACAAGCAAGGCAAGAATGTTAGTTAGTTTTTACAACCGTAGCTATCTTGGTTCTGACTTCGGGTCTCCCAAATGGACCTCTAGGTCGAGCCGACGCCTAATGTTCCCTCCTACGGGGAACGCGTCCTCACCTACTCCTCTTAGGAGAATTTACCTTTTGCCAACCGGCTCCTCCGGTTGGACTTTTGCCCAACTTTACTCACCAGGTCTTCGTGCCCAATCCACGACCAGGTCATAGTGCCCACCTTCCGAGCAGGTCTTCGATACCCAGCCCTCGGCCAGGTCTTAGTGCCCAATTCCTCGAACCAGGTCTTCGGTGCCCAACCCTCGGCCAGGTCTTAGTGCCCAGTACACGACCATGACTTATTGCCTAACCTTATGTCAGGACATAGTTACCCAGCCTATGGCCAGGACTTATTGCCTAGATTACCTAGGACTTTTCCTACACACTTGAGTAACTTTATTAGATCACACACAGTACTTAACTTTGAATCCTTTGCCAATATCAAAACAAGGTTCGATATGGTGTTTCCTGCACCAACACTAAGATCAATTAATCTCCGAAGCATCGTGTCCTTAGTGTGTGACCCAATAGGTTCTCGTAACATTGGTAATGCGTCTAAACCGCTTTAGACACATAAGCAATGAGAGGCATTTAACAATGCATCATTGTTACCCAAGTGACGAGAAATCGAGATCTGACTTAACCTCCGTGACTATGACAATATATGACCTTATCCTTCCATCCTCAATATCTAGATTGACCAATGAGGCATAAACCGTGTCATCCTCGATCCATCTTTGTGTTTCTTGATCCCTGAGTAGACTCACTCAAACAAATGAGCTCAATATCTCATATTGACTCGTTTGAGCATGACCATGCGCTTTAGTAGTCCTACTCGATCAAGGGGCCCACAGATATCATTCCCGTCATGGAATAGATCCCATCTACATCACTCACATCCCTCCTCATAATTCATTACATACCCAGTGATCGCCTTAATAGTCCACCCTTTTACGGGTGACGATTGACGATACCAAAGTACATAACTCCTTATGTAGGGAACCGTACTGACTTCAGGTCTAACGACTGTTCATACTAATAGTCACATGAGAAAGTTTATGATACTCATATGACAATCTATGAAACTCTCTCATGGCGGGACAATTCAGTACACATTCTCTAATGTATACCCATGTATCAACTTGATATCATATATTCATGATTTGTGAGCTCAAGTCATCAATTGACCTACATGCTAGTCTCCATGCATTAATATTGTCCTTGAATATTAATGCTTGGCTAGGAATGTTTTAGTGTAGTGTTCTCTACATCATCTCACTATGGATTTAACCAATCGATATAATGTAGATAAGAACCTACTACCCCAGGACATTATTATACTTAGTTATTTGGCACAAATATAAAGTATAATAACCAAATATGCCTTTATTAATGACTAACATGACACCCCATGATGGACTCTGTTGGGGGGGGGGGGTCATTTTAGTGACGTTTGTATGTGATTTCTTCTATACGAACATCCTTGTGTCATGGGACATAGATAGACCACACGCCTTCCTCTAACTCTATGTTCTAAGAGCTTTATGCTCTAGTTTAGCTTCAAGATCCCAAATATGCATTTATACCCCCTTTCTAAGTGCCCCACCATGGTTTGTGTGGGGCACAATGACTTTTCTTCGAGATCAACATGGGTTGTGTGATAACCGTATTTTTGTCGCGTTACGGTTTCAAATACAATTTAAGTACCGAATTCCTCTAAACTAATGTAGCATAGAGTAACTCGGGTCGTCTCCCAACGAATGTAGTTAATGCATGACAATTCTCATGGTTGAATCTTATTGCTTTTGGGTTTTTGATATCAAACTGGGGTTTGGATTTGAGTTGCTGAAACTAATAAACGAAATAAATAGCAAAGCTAGTATGAAATCTAATCCTAATTAATGAAAGACAGTGCGAATAAAGAAGATCTACTCTAATCTAAACCATACTTACAAGGATTAAAAGCAACATAAAGTAAAGCAATTAACAAAACCTAGATTAATCCAACATAATTTCATTCAAATAAAAACATGAACTCAAGGCGATTGAAAGAGATAAGACAGGCAAGAATAAAGCCAAACAAGAGATATGAAATTAAACCTAGCTATAGAAGCATTTAATCGACAACTTATGAGCAGAATTTAAAATGACAAAGGTGCGTGCCATTTGAATTGGGAAAGTTCATCCAATACAAAATTCAACAACTATCTCAAACATTCACTAGTAAAACCATCAATAACCAGATCAAATAGAAACATTGCAACTTGACCCCAAGTATTCTCTGTTGTGAAGAAATTTCTGTGAACAATCTTGATACAAACATCAACAATTGACACAAACTATCAAACATGATAAACAATCAAAATTAAGCACTGAGCTGCCATCAGATTTCGAGTAATTGCTGTAATGAAGTGGATGAACTGAATTGCCATGAAGGTGCTGGAATTCTGTGAAGAGAAATTTGCTGTGAAGAATTACTGAAATGCTGCTACTCGACCTGAAGAAAACTGCTGGGAAAAAAAACTGTTGTGAAGATGTAAACTGAAACAAGGAAGAAACTGCATAAGGATCAAACCGTGAAGCATCTACTGCTAGAAATGAAGAAATTGCTGTAAATGAAGCTATGAAAAAAAACTGCTGAAGATAAGCTGTAAATGAAAACTAAATGCTGAAATTAAAGGAATTGCTGTAAGGAAAACAATTGAATGAAACTGCTGCTAAGGAATTGATCGCTGATGAAGGAAATCGTGGCGATGTAAAGGAATTGATCGAGGGCTGCGGTGGAGATGGATGGCTGCGTTCGGCTAAAGCTCGGAACCCCCAAAGCCTAGCTGTGGTCGCCGGTGATGAAAATGGTAGAAGGACTTCTCTCCGAACCCCGAAAGAGAACTCTTCCTCTCTTCTCTCCGAACCCCGAAAGAGAAGAGATGGAGCTCCGGCCGGCTAAGATTCGGAACCCCCTAGCCCTAGCTTCGTGCAATGGCCGGAGATGGTGGTGGATGAAGAGGAAGGTGGAGTCGCCGGCGTGTGATGGTGTGTGGCCGCTCGATGCCCTAGCTTCGCGATTCTTCCCTTTTTGATCCCCGGCTGCGCGTGGATTCGGTCAGCCAAGCCACAGCTCGAGTTCGATTCCTGGGTTCAGTCGATCAGTGTGGTTCAGCCAAACCAAGCAGTTGATTCAGTCAGTCATGCCTTGAGTCCGGTCCAGCTTTGGTTCAGCCAAACAACTCAGTTGATTCAATCAGTCAAGCCAGCTTCGGTTCAGTCAAACAGCTCAGCCAAGCCAGCTTCAGTTGGTTCAGCTCTGGTTCAGTCTAGTTCAGTCTAGTTCGAGTTCAGTCAAGCCAACTCTTGGGTTCAGTCCTAGCTTGGGTTCAGCCCAGAACTCACAGCTCATTAGTAACGGACGGCTGCGATCGATTCGGCTTCATCCAACGGTCGGATCTCTTCCGATCTGAACCAAACTTCACAGATCCCAATCAATGGTCCTGATCTACCTGTCCCCAGGTCGGATTAACCAGATCAGTGGCGGATGGTCCAGATCTTCCCTTTTCTTGAATGGATGGTCTAGAACATTTTGAGCTCGATCCAACGGTCAGATCTCTTCCGATCTTGCTGAAATTTTCAGATCTTGATCTATGGCCATGATTGATTCTATCTTAGATTCGGATCGACCAGAAATTGACCGATGGCTCAGATCTAGCCGTTCTCTGGAATGGACGGCTCCTATTAATCCGATGCTTGATCCTTTTGATCTGGATCCAATGCTGACTCAAGTCTGACCCAATTTTGATCTAGGTCCATGATCAATTTAAGCCTACAAAATAATATCCACATTTAGTGCCAAAAAAAATCTCCCAAATATACAAAGATTAGAATTAAAAGCCAAAATGAAGGGAATACATGAAACCTAATACAAATGCAAACTTAAGCATATAAAATGTGGATCAAACATGGATTTTAGAGCCTAAAATAATCAGCAAAAATGGTGGTTATCAACTCCCCCACACTTATTCTTGGGCGTCTCGCACAAGTAAATAAAACTAAAAGAAAATAGCATATCTCCCAAACATTACATCCCCTATCAATACTTGAGAGATAATAAAAGAAAATTACTTAAGATCATCAAGTCTCAAGCATCCATGCATTTATGGTTCCAAATCTCACATAAGCCAAAAGCATGGTAATTTCATCAACTTGAATAAACTAAGCATGACAAAAACCTCACAAAATGGATATATGCACTGATGCTCACAAAAAAATAACATATATGAAAGTGGAGTTCTCTCAAAGCATTCATGACATTGCACTACCATATGCTTGCTTATCTTCTAATTCTCCACTACTATAACATAAGTACACAAATCAAGAGGGCTTTTCAATGAATAATAATGAAACCAAGTGCTACAAGAAATAAGAATGGTAGATAACAAAGAAGATCATAGGGAGCATGAAAGAAGATAAAAGAGAAGATGAGAGCATTGAGGTAATTAACATGATGTATAGAATCAAACAATAGCCCAAAGTAAATAACTCAATCAAACCTCCAACACTCAAAATTCTCCTTTCACATTCTCAATGCACTACACATCAACCATTTACAACATCTCTCAAAGTGCATGTAGAGATTACAACATAACTCTTGAATTTCTCTAAACAATAATATCAAAAGAATACATATCAAGAAAACATTCTCTTTTTTTTTTTCAATCACTAACACAATCTCGAATGCTTGAGGGAATTTTTTTTTTTCATAGAGAGATTTTTTTTTTCATTCTTTTCTCTCTTTTTTTTTCACTTTTCACTTTTTTTTTTTGCATCTTTATTATTTTTTTTTCTATCTCTCTTTTTTTTTTTCACATAAAGAGATTTTTTTTTTTTCACACAAGCATTCGTCCATATACACTTGTCTCCCCCCCACACTTAAAACTTGCCCGTCTCGGGCAATGTAGCAAAGCATGATAATCACCTAAAACTCACAATAATAAAGGCTGATAATAGAGAAATAACAATGTAACTCATTCATGCTATCACCCTATGCTCTCATCGTATACTCAAGGGAAGAATAAGCTAGTAAAGATATGACAGTGAGAATGTAATGATAATAAAAAGATCTGACAAGGAAATATGAAAGCAATAGGTGAAATGCTCAGTAGTAACAACAACAAGGGAGAGGGAAATTAAAAGTTCAACAAGAAGGATTGCCTCCATCATATTCATGTAAGCTTATGCTATTGTAATTTCAAAAAGAATCAAAGCAAGTTCTAGAGTGTCAAGTATCACAAATGCTATCACACATAAGAGGATTAAGGATAGGCATGACAATATCCTCACTAGGTGAACAATAAAACTGTCATGCTTAATCTAACAAGATAGAGTCTATCACCACAACAAATGACTAAATGCAATTAATATCCCCAAGCATACCAAGGAAACCAAAACTCGATAATCAGACTTAACTATCTTTTATGATTCTCAAAGCATAATAAAGGAACATGTAAGGAGATACAACTCGAAATCAAACAAGATTTATTCAAAGCCAAACAAAATGCAAAATGAGAAAACAAAGTATAAATGCAAAGTATAAAAGTAAACAAACATGCCAGTATAACATAAAGAAAAACAAGAAAAGTAAAGTAAAGGAACAAACTCCCCTTTATTCTGGTGGACGGAGCCTATCCAGAAGTAGCCTCCATCTTGGTAGTGGAGGAGTCTGGGTGGCTGGGAGAATTAGGACTCCCCCACACTTGAACTTCACAAAAAATTGCTCTGGTGGCCTAAGTTGATTCAGGTTTAAAATCCACTGAAGGAATGGAGTTCTTCGAATTATGGTAAAATCATCTCCTCCTTCTTGATTCTTTTCAGAAATCCTTCCAGGAGGCTGAAGTCTGTTCAGTTGGAGCACCCACTCCTGAAGTCTTCTGGACCCTGCAAAAACATGTAATACCTCTCTCAAGCGTTCAGGGTCAGAAAGAAATGAAAGAATATCAGTATCTGCATACAATGAAGCCAAAACTGCATCTTGTCCAATTAAATCAATTTGTGGTGCCTCAATAAAATTTTCAAAATCATTTTCTACAAAATTTGCATCCAGGAGCTCATCACAAATAAAGGAATCAATTTCTGGCTCATCAATAGAAATTTCACAATTATTTTCAATCAAGGGTGTATCATGCAATGTATCACAGCCAATCAAATCAATATCAGAAATCTCCATAAGTTTTTCACATTCAACCTCAGCATATGAAATAGCAAGAGATTCATCAAAATAAATAACATTCATTTCAGGCACTTCTAAAAAATTTTCACTATCCAGATCTACAAAAGATGTATCAAGTGATTCATCATAAAAAACTACATCAATTATAGGTGCCTCTAAAATTATTTCATTATTCATATTTACAATGGATGTGTCAAGTAATGCATGATGATCAATAAAATCAATGTTTGGTACCTCTATTGGATTTTCACAAACAATTTCTACACAGGGTATATCAATAAATACATCAGAATCAATAAAGTCATCCCTAGGTACCTCACTGCATTTTTCTGAAGAAAGAGGAGAAATACTTACCTGAGCGTGCTGGATAATACCTGAAGGTATATCTGTGGCCTCCTCCTGGTCATGTACATGCTCATCTTCAGCCTCAGGCTCTGATGGACAATCAACTGGTGATCCTTGGGTGCTTGCTTCCACCATGCAAGTCCCTACACTTTCTGGTTCGTTCTCTAAATCTTGTGGTGGTCCCTGGGGCTTAGTGCAATCCCCTACACCTATGGAATCATCTCCTCTGTATGCTTCTCCTGTAATATATGCTCTAGGTGCCCAGACTTTGATGAGTACGTCATCTTCTTCTTCTTCTATCAAATGTGCAAGATTACTTGAAGAAGAACTTGGCCATGCGCTAGGGTCACCTTGAACTGATATAAAACCAACTCCGGGGGATTGTTCTGATTTTTGGGCTTGCCTTTGTTTCTCTTGTTGATGATATAGTAAAACTTGTTGAACTATCTCCTCCAACTTTTGTTGTTGTGCCTCATTCTCAAAGCCTCCTTGGTTAGCATAGCTCCTTGACTGATTTTGAAAGGATGAAGTAGGCTGATTAAAGGGCTGATATTCTTGGCAGCTATCAGAGGTTATGGAGAACAGATATTCTTGGAAACTTTGCTGGGAATTGTAGCCTTGAAAGTTCTGATTTTGGTGTGGAAAATTTTGATTCGAGGGCTGTGTGGCCTGATATTCTTGGCAACTATCAGAGGTTATGGAGAACAGATATTCTTGGAAATTCTGAAAATTGCTGGAATTTGGCTGAAATTGTTGGAATTGTTGTGGTTGCTCAAATTGTGGTTGTGGTGGCTGAAAAAACTGATTTGGTTGCTGATTGAATGGTTGGTTCTGCTGAAACTGTGGACACGACTGCTGATAAGTGGATGAAAACATTTTGAACCTGCACCCCTGTCACAAAACAACCAAGAAAAATGGCAGCAACCGTATATAAAAGATAAAGCAATCAGAACGAAATCAAAATATAGAATTATCAAGCACCACTACATTCCCCGGCAACGGCGCCAAATTTGATAACCGTATTTTTGTCGCGTTACGGTTTCAAATACAATTTAAGTACCGAATTCCTCTAAACTAATGTAGCATAGAGTAACTCGGGTCGTCTCCCAACGAATGTAGTTAATGCATGACAATTCTCATGGTTGAATCTTATTGCTTTTGGGTTTTTGATATCAAACTGGGGTTTGGATTTGAGTTGCTGAAACTAATAAACGAAATAAATAGCAAAGCTAGTATGAAATCTAATCCTAATTAATGAAAGACAGTGCGAATAAAGAAGATCTACTCTAATCTAAACCATACTTACAAGGATTAAAAGCAACATAAAGTAAAGCAATTAACAAAACCTAGATTAATCCAACATAATTTCATTCAAATAAAAACATGAACTCAAGGCGATTGAAAGAGATAAGACAGGCAAGAATAAAGCCAAACAAGAGATATGAAATTAAACCTAGCTATAGAAGCATTTAATCGACAACTTATGAGCAGAATTTAAAATGACAAAGGTGCGTGCCATTTGAATTGGGAAAGTTCATCCAATACAAAATTCAACAACTATCTCAAACATTCACTAGTAAAACCATCAATAACCAGATCAAATAGAAACATTGCAACTTGACCCCAAGTATTCTCTGTTGTGAAGAAATTTCTGTGAACAATCTTGATACAAACATCAACAATTGACACAAACTATCAAAACATGATAAACAATCAAAATTAAGCACTGAGCTGCCATCAGATTTCGAGTAATTGCTGTAATGAAGTGGATGAACTGAATTGCCATGAAGGTGCTGGAATTCTGTGAAGAGAAATTTGCTGTGAAGAATTACTGAAATGCTGCTACTCGATCTGAAGAAAACTGCTGGGAAAAAAAACTGTTGTGAAGATGTAAACTGAAACAAGGAAGAAACTGCATAAGGATCAAACCGTGAAGCATCTACTGCTAGAAATGAAGAAATTGCTGTAAATGAAGCTATGAAAAAAAACTGCTGAAGATAAGCTGTAAATGAAAACTAAATGCTGAAATTAAAGGAATTGCTGTAAGGAAAACAATTGAATGAAACTGCTGCTAAGGAATTGATCGCTGATGAAGGAAATCGTGGCGATGTAAAGGAATTGATCGAGGGCTGCGGTGGAGATGGATGGCTGCGTTCGGCTAAAGCTCGGAACCCCCAAAGCCTAGCTGTGGTCGCCGGTGATGAAAATGGTAGAAGGACTTCTCTCCGAACCCCGAAAGAGAACTCTTCCTCTCTTCTCTCCGAACCCCGAAAGAGAAGAGATGGAGCTCCGGCCGGCTAAGATTCGGAACCCCCTAGCCCTAGCTTCGTGCAATGGCCGGAGATGGTGGTGGATGAAGAGGAAGGTGGAGTCGCCGGCGTGTGATGGTGTGTGGCCGCTCGATGCCCTAGCTTCGCGATTCTTCCCTTTTTGATCCCCGGCTGCGCGTGGATTCGGTCAGCCAAGCCACAGCTCGAGTTCGATTCTTGGGTTCAGTCGATCAGTGTGGTTCAGCCAAACCAAGCAGTTGATTCAGTCAGTCATGCCTTGAGTCCGGTCCAGCTTTGGTTCAGCCAAACAACTCAGTTGATTCAATCAGTCAAGCCAGCTTCGGTTCAGTCAAACAGCTCAGCCAAGCCAGCTTCAGTTGGTTCAGCTCTGGTTCAGTCTAGTTCAGTCTAGTTCGAGTTCAGTCAAGCCAACTCTTGGGTTCAGTCCTAGCTTGGGTTCAGCCCAGAACTCACAGCTCATTAGTAACGGACGGCTGCGATCGATTCGGCTTCATCCAACGGTCGGATCTCTTCCGATCTGAACCAAACTTCACAGATCCCAATCAATGGTCCTGATCTACCTGTCCCCAGGTCAGATTAACCAGATCAGTGGCGGATGGTCCAGATCTTCCCTTTTCTTGAATGGATGGTCTAGAACATTTTGAGCTCGATCCAACGGTCAGATCTCTTCCGATCTTGCTGAAATTTTCAGATCTTGATCTATGGCCATGATTGATTCTATCTTAGATTCGGATCGACCAGAAATTGACCGATGGCTCAGATCTAGCCGTTCTCTGGAATGGACGGCTCCTATTAATCCGATGCTTGATCCTTTTGATCTGGATCCAATGCTGACTCAAGTCTGACCCAATTTTGATCTAGGTCCATGATCAATTTAAGCCTACAAAATAATATCCACATTTAGTGCCAAAAAAAATCTCCCAAATATACAAAGATTAGAATTAAAAGCCAAAATGAAGGGAATACATGAAACCTAATACAAATGCAAACTTAAGCATATAAAATGTGGATCAAACATGGATTTTAGAGCCTAAAATAATCAGCAAAAATGGTGGTTATNTCAAGCATCCATGCATTTATGGTTCCAAATCTCACATAAGCCAAAAGCATGGTAATTTCATCAACTTGAATAAACTAAGCATGACAAAAACCTCACAAAATGGATATATGCACTGATGCTCACAAAAAAATAACATATATGAAAGTGGAGTTCTCTCAAAGCATTCATGACATTGCACTACCATATGCTTGCTTATCTTCTATTCTCCACTACTATAACATAAGTACACAAATCAAGAGGGCTTTTCAATGAATAATAATGAAACCAAGTGCTACAAGAAATAAGAATGGTAGATAACAAAGAAGATCATAGGAGCATGAAAGAAGATAAAAGAGAAGATGAGAGCATTGAGGTAATTAACATGATGTATAGAATCAAACAATAGTCCAAAGTAAATAACTCAATCAAACCTCCAACACTCAAAATTCTCCTTTCACATTCTCAATGCACTACACATCAACCATTTACAACATCTCTCAAAGTGCATGTAGAGATTACAACATAACTCTTGAATTTCTCTAAACAATAATATCAAAAGAATACATATCAAGAAAACATTCTCTTTTTTTTTTCATCACTAACACAATCTCGAATGCTTGAGGGAATTTTTTTTTTTTTCATAGAGAGATTTTTTTTTCATTCTTTTCTCTCTTTTTTTTCACTTTTTTTTTTTGCATCTTTATTATTTTTTTTCTATCTCTCTTTTTTTTTTTTCACATTAAAGAGATTTTTTTTTTCACACAAGCATTCGTCCATATACACTTGTCTCCCCCCCACACTTAAAACTTGCCCGTCTCGGGCAATGTAGCAAAGCATGATAATCACCTAAAACTCACAATAATAGAGGCTGATAATAGAGAAAATAACAATGTAACTCATTCATGCTATCACCCTATGCTCTCATCGTATACTCAAGGGAAGAATAAGCTAGTAAAAGATATGACAGTGAGAATGTAATGATAATAAAAAGATCTGACAAGGAAATATGAAAGCAATAGGTGAAATGCTCAGTAGTAACAACAACAAGGGAGAGGGAAATTAAAAGTTCAACAAGAAGGATTGCCTCCATCATATTCATGTAAGCTTATGCTATTGTAATTTCAAAAAGAATCAAAGCAAGTTCTAGAGTGTCAAGTATCACAAATGCTATCACACATAAGAGGATTAAGGATAGGCATGGCAATATCCTCACTAGGTGAACAATAAAACTGTCATGCTTAATCTAACAAGATAGAGTCTATCACCACAACAAATGACTAAATGCAATTAATATCCCCAAGCATACCAAGGAAACCAAAACTCGATAATCAGACTTAACTATCTTTTATGATTCTCAAAGCATAATAAAGGAACATGTAAGGAGATACAACTCGAAATCAAACAAGATTTATTCAAAGCCAAACAAAATGCAAAATGAGAAAACAAAGTATAAATGCAAAGTATAAAAGTAAACAAACATGCCAGTATAACATAAAGAAAAACAAGAAAAGTAAAGTAAAGGAACAAACTCCCCTTTATTCTGGTGGACGGAGCCTATCCAGAAGTAGCCTCCATCTTGGTAGTGGAGGAGTCTGGGTGGCTGGGAGAATTAGGACTCCCCCACACTTGAACTTCACAAAAAATTGCTCTGGTGGCCTAAGTTGATTCAGGTTTAAAATCCACTGAAGGAATGGAGTTCTTCGAATTATGGTAAAATCATCTCCTCCTTCTTGATTCTTTTCAGAAATCCTTCCAGGAGGCTGAAGTCTGTTCAGTTGGAGCACCCACTCCTGAAGTCTTCTGGACCCTGCAAAAATATGTAATACCTCTCTCAAGCGTTCAGGGTCAGAAAGAAATGAAAGAATATCAGTATCTGCATACAATGAAGCCAAAACTGCATCTTGTCCAATTAAATCAATTTGTGGTGCCTCAATAAAATTTTCAAAATCATGTTCTACAAAATTTGCATCCAGATACTCATCGCAAATAAAGAAATCAATTTCTGGCTCATCAATAGAAATTTCACAATTATTTTCAATCAAGCATGTATCAAGTAATGTGTCACAGCCAATGAAATCAACCTCAGATATTTCCATAAGTTTCTCACATTCAACCTCAGCATAAGATATAGCAAGAGACTCATCAAAATAAATAACATCCATTTCAGGCACTTCTAAAAAAATTTCACTATCCATATCCACAAAAGATGTATCGAGATATTCATCATAACAAACAACATCAATTATGGGTGCCTCTAAACTTATTTCGCAATTCATATTTACAATGGATGTGTCAAGTAATACATGATGATCAATAAAATCAATGTTTGGTACCTCTATTGGATTTTCACAAACAATCTCTACACAGGGTATATCAATAAATACATCAGAATCAATAAAGTCATCCCTAGGTACCTCACTGCATTTTTCTGAAGAAAGAGGAGAAATACTTACCTGAGCGTGCTGGATAATACCTGAAGGTATATCTGTGGCCTCCTCCTGGTCATGTACATGCTCATCTTCAGCCTCAGGCTCTGATGGACAATCAACTGGTGATCCTTGGGTGCTTGCTTCCACCATGCAAGTCCCTACACTTTCTGGTTCGTTCTCTAAATCTTGTGGTGGTCCCTGGGGCTTAGTGCAATCCCCTACACCTATGGAATCATCTCCTCTGTATGCTTCTCCTGTAATATATGCTCTAGGTGCCCAGACTTTGATGAGTACGTCATCTTCTTCTTCTTCTATCAAATGTGCAAGATTACTTGAAGAAGGACTTGGCCATGCGCTAGGGTCACCTTGAACTGATATAAAACCAACTCCGGGGGATTGTTCTGATTTTTGGGCTTGCCTTTGTTTCTCTTGTTGATGATATAGTAAAACTTGTTGAACTATCTCCTCCAACTTTTGTTGTTGTGCCTCATTCTCATTAAGATTCTCAAAGCCTCCTTGGTTAGCATAGCTCCTTGACTGATTTTGAAAGGATGAAGTAGGCTGATTAAAGGGCTGATATTCTTGGCATCTATCAGAGGTTATGGAGAACAGATATTCTTGGAAACTTTGCTGGGAATTGTAGCCTTGAAAGTTCTGATTTTGGTGTGGAAAATTTTGATTCGAGGGCTGTGTGGGCTGAAATTCTTGGCAACTATCAGAGGTTATGGAGAACAGATATTCTTGGAAATTCTGAAAATTGCTGGAATTTGGCTGAAATTGTTGGAATTGTTGTGGTTGCTCAAATTGTGGTTGTGGTGGCTGAAAAAACTGATTTGGTTGCTGATTGAATGGTTGGTTCTGCTGAAACTGTGGACACGGCTGCTGATAAGTGGATGAAAACATTTTGAACCTGCACCCCTGTCACAAAACAACCAAGAAAAATGGCAGCAACCGTATATAAAAGATAAAGCAATCAGAACGAAATCAAAATATAGAATTATCAAGCACCACTACATTCCCTGGCAACGGCGCCAAATTTGATAACCGTATTTTTGTCGCGTTACGGTTTCAAATACAATTTAAGTACCGAATTCCTCTAAACTAATGTAGCATAGAGTAACTCGGGTCGTCTCCCAACGAATGTAGTTAATGCATGATAATTCTCAGAATTGAATCTTATTGCTTTTGGGTTTTTGATATCAAACTGGGGTTTGGATTTGAGTTGCTGAAACTAATAAACGAAATAAATAGCAAAGCTAGTATGAAATCTAATCCTAATTAATGAAAGACAGTGCGAATAAAGAAGATCTACTCTAATCTAAACCATACTTACAAGGATTAAAAGCAACATAAAGTAAAGCAATTAACAAAACCTAGATTAATCCAACATAATTTCATTCAAATAAAAACATGAACTCAAGGCGATTGAAAGAGATAAGACAGGCAAGAATAAAGCCAAACAAGAGATATGAAATTAAACCTAGCTATAGAAGCATTTAATCGACAGCTTATGAGCAGAATTTAAAATGACAAAGGTGCGTGCCATTTGAATTGGGAAAGTTCATCCAATACAAAATTCAACAACTATCTCAAACATTCACTAGTAAAACCATCAATAACCAGATCAAATAGAAACATTGCAACTTGACCCCAAGTATTCTCTGTTGTGAAGAAATTTCTGTGAACAATCTTGATACAAACATCAACAATTGACACAAACTATCAACACATGATAAACAATCAAAATTAAGCACTGAGCTGCCATCAGATTTCGAGTAATTGCTGTAATGAAGTGGATGAACTGAATTGCCATGAAGGTGCTGGAATTCTGTGAAGAGAAATTTGCTGTGAAGAATTACTGAAATGCTGCTACTCGATCTGAAGAAAACTGCTGGGAAAAAAAACTGTTGTGAAGATGTAAACTGAAACAAGGAAGAAACTGCATAAGGATCAAACCGTGAAGCATCTACTGCTAGAAATGAAGAAATTGCTGTAAATGAAGCTATGAAAAAAAAAACTGCTGAAGATAAGCTGTAAATGAAAACTAAATGCTGAAATTAAAGGAATTGCTGTAAGGAAAACAATTGAATGAAACTGCTGCTAAGGAATTGATCGCTGATGAAGGAAATCGTGGCGATGTAAAGGAATTGATCGAGGGCTGCGGTGGAGATGGATGGCTGCGTTCGGCTAAAGCTCGGAACCCCCAAAGCCTAGCTGTGGTCGCCGGTGATGAAAATGGTAGAAGGACTTCTCTCCGAACCCCGAAAGAGAACTCTTCCTCTCTTCTCTCCGAACCCCGAAAGAGAAGAGATGGAGCTCCGGCCGGCTAAGATTCGGAACCCCCTAGCCCTAGCTTCGTGCAATGGCCGGAGATGGTGGTGGATGAAGAGGAAGGTGGAGTCGCCGGCGTGTGATGGTGTGTGGCCGCTCGATGCCCTAGCTTCGCGATTCTTCCCTTTTTGATCCCCGGCTGCGCGTGGATTCGGTCAGCCAAGCCACAGCTCGAGTTCGATTCCTGGGTTCAGTCGATCAGTGTGGTTCAGCCAAACCAAGCAGTTGATTCAGTCAGTCATGCCTTGAGTCTGGTCCAGCTTTGGTTCAGCCAAACAACTCAGTTGATTCAATCAGTCAAGCCAGCTTCGGTTCAGTCAAACAGCTCAGCCAAGCCAGCTTCAGTTGGTTCAGCTCTGGTTCAGTCTAGTTCAGTCTAGTTCGAGTTCAGGCAAGCCAACTCTTGGGTTCAGTCCTAGCTTGGGTTCAGCCCAGAACTCACAGCTCATTAGTAACGGACGGCTGCGATCGATTCGGCTTCATCCAACGGTCGGATCTCTTCCGATCTGAACCAAACTTCACAGATCCCAATCAATGGTCCTGATCTACCTGTCCCCAGGTCGGATTAACCAGATCAGTGGCGGATGGTCCAGATCTTCCCTTTTCTTGAATGGATGGTCTAGAACATTTTGAGCTCGATCCAACGGTCAGATCTCTTCCGATCTTGCTGAAATTTTCAGATTTTGATCTATGGCCATGATTGATTCTATCTTAGATTCGGATCGACCAGAAATTGACCGATGTCTCAGATCTAGCCGTTCTCTGGAATGGACGGCTCCTATTAATCCGATGCTTGATCCTTTTGATCTGGATCCAATGCTGACTCAAGTCTGACCCAATTTTGATCTAGGTCCATGATCAATTTAAGCCTACAAAATAATATCCACATTTAGTGCCAAAAAATCTCCCAAATATACAAAGATTAGAATTAAAAGCCAAAATGAAGGGAATACATGAAACCTAATACAAATGCAAACTTAAGCATATAAAATGTGGATCAAACATGGATTTTAGAGCCTAAAATAATCAGCAAAAATGGTGGTTATCAGGTGCCTTCATGGAGCTCTATGAGTTTGTTCTACAAGTCTTTTGCACTTGTGAAGGGACCAACCTTGATGAGTTGGTCTTTGTTCATGCCACATTGTAGAGTGACAACCGCCTTAGCGTCGGCTTCACTTTTCCTTGTTTGTTCGGCAGTCTACCGCGAAGATTCGAGTTCCTTGCCTTCATCATCCTTAGGAGGGATGAATCCTTCCTTCACCACGAACCACGTATGGATATCCATCTTCAAATAGTATTCCATTTTTGATCTCCAATATTGGAAGTCGGCGCCATCAAAGAATGGAGGTCGGGTGGTGGAGAAGCCTTCTCTCAAAGTCATCTTGTTGAAAACTCTCGGTTGTTAAGCCGTGTATAGAGCCCCTTGCTCTAATACCACTTGTTGGGAACGACATGGCTATAGAGGGGGGAGGGGTGAATATAGACAACCACTTTCTCCTTCAAGACTTATCACGATTTCTGCAACTCAAATATCAGTAGCACAGCGGAAAGAGTAGAAAACAGAGTGTGCAGAAAAAACAAAACGAAAGCAAAACAAACACGACTAGCAAGATCGCTAAGAAGGAGGGTTTACAAGGTTCGGGGATAACTTGCCCCTACTCCTTGGCGTGCCCTTGAGGTGGGCGATCCCTTGATCGTCGGCAGATTAAGCCCCGGTTAACACCGGATATGAAGCAACCTCCTTCTCGGTGGAGAAACCTCCCCACAGTGTGTTTCAAACAATGATATAGAATGAGCACAATGAAACAACAACAAGAAGGATCTTACTCAAACACTTAGCAAGGACAAAACACAGCAAGCTTCCCTGAGCTCCACCCAGTGGCGATCTCACGAAGACCCCTGCTCCGTGTCTTCCCACTGTCGGACTCCAAGCCTCTTGTTTTCTCCTTCAAGCGCTCAAGTATGATGATTGCTCCTCAATAGCTTGCTTAGAATGGTTGAAGAACTCAAGAACAGCAAGCTTGTAACACAGGAACTCAAGAGCACGAAAAACTCAAGAACTTATTTCAAACTCTCCTTCTCGCGTTCCTTTTTGTTTCTCCGCCAAGCGACAAGTGACAACATCTCTGTAGCTCCCAGCTACTCATCTGCCAACGCCAGCCTCTACTGAGCTATCTCTGGACTCACTGAGCTCCCCTCAGTCAAGCTCCAGTCTCAGCTCCAGTCTGCAGCTCGCCGTTGCAACCTGAGATGAGAAAGAGACAAACCTGCTCCAAGGAAAGCACTCTTTGACTTCTCCTTGAGTGTTTGAATCCTCCCCTGTCACCTGAAACTCAATCAGAGCATTAGAGCAGCAAATCAAGCAGCATATCAAATATCAGAAACATACATCAGCAAATCAGATACGATCATACGCTCTGACCACGTCTGACAGTGAAATTTGAATTAAAGTGATCGGTCACCGGACCGATCCAGGGTGTGTGGATCGGTCACCAGATCGATCCACTGCTTCGCTGGGATTCCCAGCTCTCGTAGCTATACACGCCTGATCGGTCACTAGACCCATCAGGGTGAAGCCTGATCGGTCACCAGACCGATCAGAATGGATCCTTATCGGTCACCCAGATCGATCAGGGCAGATGAACAGTTATTTTTTAATCAAATCCAAGATCCCTGATCGGTCACCGGACCGATCCAAGACTTTGATTAGCAAGGGAACTCACTCACCGTTTGCTCCCTGATCGGTCACCAGACCGATCAGGAGCAAGACAGCAAGGAAGCAGCCTGCTCCCTGATCGGTCACCGGTCCGATCAGGAGCCACACAGTAGATTCCCAGTCTCACTGTGCGCTCCCTGATCGGTCACCAGTCCGATCAGACATAGCTGGATCGGTCACCAGACCGATCCACTAAGGAGCAGCGTGCCAATGTCCCTGATTGGTCACCAGACCGATCCAGTGACTCAACCCTAGCCCTCCAAGCTAGGAATTCATCCACCTTAGCCCTCCAAGCTAAGGATTTTTCCATCTAACTCTCCAAGTTGGGAATTTGCACCTAACCCTCCAAGTTAGGAATTTTCACCTAGCCCTCCAAGATAGGACTTTTCACCTAGCCCTCCAAGCTAGGACTTTTCACCCAACTCTTCCGAGTTAGAACATCATCCAACCTAGCCCTCCAAGCTAGGCACCTGACCCTCCAAGCTAGGACTTTTTCACCTAATTCTCCGGGATGGGAATTTGCACCTAACCCTCCAAGTTAGGACTTTTCACCTAGCCCTCCAAGCTAGGACTTTTCACCCAACCCTTCCGAATTAGGACTTTTCCAACACCTAGCCCTCCAAGCTAGGATTTTCCACACCTAACCTCCCAGGTTAGGATTTTCCATATCATGCCTAATCCTCGATCAGGACTTAATCATAACCATCATAATCATCACACCTAACCTCCCAGGTTAGGATTTTCCATATCATGCCTAATCCTCGATCAGGACTTAATCATAATTATCATAATCATCCTCCTAAACTAAAATCGTTGTCAACACCAAAACAATAATCAGGGCCAGACTGCATCAACAGTTATATGCAACTCATAATAAATCCTGTCCTACTTCTATATCACATATAAAAGCATAAAACTTTGTACAATCTTTCGCAAGTGGCTCTGATACCATTGTTGGGTTCTCCCGGCACCAAAACATAAAATGCAGCGGAAACAAGAACCCTCGAGCGATCCATGCGAAAGAAAAACTCATACAAAGTACATCTATCTAATAGATTTATCTACTGTTTATACCTTTGAAGCGTGCCCTTCGTTTATCCCGCTCGTCCAAGATGCGCCGGATCTCTTGCACGTTCAAACGTCCGTGCCTCTACTCGTATCCACACGGACACAATCTCTCAACTTCGGGAGAACTACCTTAGTTGTGCTAGTAACTTGGGGTAGCTTGTAGAACACCAAGAACCTTATAATAAGGTTTCGACCAAAAAGGGAGAAGAGGAAGAAGAGAGGAAGGGAAGAAGGAAGCACACACCCATTCAAAATGACAAGTCCCTCTTTTATATTCATCCCATGAATATGAAGAGTCTTTTGTCTCTTTGACTTCCCTTCATTAAAGCCAATAAAGAGCACATCTTTTCATGTAACTCTTCACCTTCTCTTCATCTAATGAAGAGAGACTTTTTCTCTTTCCCCATGCAATTCCGACCGGGCCTCTCGGGCTTCCGACTAGGTCTCCCGACCAAGTCTCTTGAGTGCCAAGCTCCCGACCCAGTCTGCCGAGTGCCGACCCAGTCTGCCGAGTGTCGACCCAGTCTGCCGAGTGCCGACCCAGTCTGCCGAGCTCCCAGCCCAGTCTGCCGAGTGCCGACCCAGTCTGCCGAGTGCCAAGCTAGTCTACTGAGCTCCCAGCCCAGTCTGCCGAGTGCTGACCCAGTCTGCCGAGTGCCGAGCTCCCAACCCGCGCTCCCGAGTTCCCAACTCGAGCTCCCGAACTGACCTCCCGAGTTCCCAACTCGAGCTCAGATTTCCCGAGTTCCCAACTCGGGCTCAGGCCTCCCGAGTTCCCAACTCGACCCCAGGCCTCCCGAGTTCCCAACTCGGGCTCAGATCTCCCGATCAGATTTCCCGAAGCATCGTGTCCTTAGTGTGTGCCCCAATAGGTTCTCGTGACGTTGGCAATGCACCTAAACACTTTAGACATATAAGCAATGAGCGGCATCTAGCAATGCATCATTGCTACCCAAGTAACCAGAAATGTCGAGATCCGACTAAACCTCCGTGACTATGATAGTGTATGACCTTGTCCTTATATCCTTGATATCTAGATTGATCAATGAGGCATATACCGTGTCATCCTCGATCAATCCTGTGTTTCTTGATCCCCGAGTAGACTCACTCAGACAAATGAGCTCAATATCTCATATTGACTCATTTGAGTATGTCCATGCGTTTTAGCAGTCCTACTCGATCAAGGGGCCGACAGATATCACTCTCGTCATATGGGAGAGATAGATCTCATCTACATCACTCACATCCCTCCGCATAATTCATTACATACCCAGTGATCGCCTTTATAGTCCACCCTGTTACGGGTGACGTTTGACGATACCAAAGTACATAACTCCTTATGTAGGGAACCGTAGTGACTTCAGGTCTAAGGACTATTCATACCAATAGTCACATGAGAAAGTCTATGACACTCATATGACAATCTATGAGACATTCTCATGGCGGATCAATTCAGTACACATTCTCCAATGTATACCCATGTGTCAACTTGATATCATATATCCATGACTTGTGAGCTCAAGTCATCAGTTGACCTACATGCTAGTCTCCATGCATTAATATTGTCCTTGAATATTAATACTTGACTAGGAATGGTTTAGAGTAGTGTTCTCTACATCATCTCACTATCGATTCAACCAATCGATATAATGTAGATAAGAACCTACTACCCAAGGACATTACTATACTTAGTTATTTGGCACAAATACAAAGTAAGTATAATAACCAAACATGTCTTCATTAATAATAGAATATGATACAAAATGTCCCTAGTCAATCATCACATAATTGGCTCTAGGGCTCCTACTAACAATACATATGGGAGTTTGTGGAAGTCATGCTGAGGCTCGGGCAGTGGCCCGGAAGGCGCTGCTAGCCGGATACTGTTGGAGCAATCGGCCCTAAGATGGTCCGGAGTGACCATGGGTTTTGATGTTTGGGCAAAGGGTTTAAGTTAGGTTTACCCTTGTATTTGATATGCGTATGTTGAGTGTGCAGGTTGTATAGGTTACGCATATGGACTTGACTGGACGGCCTCGGTACGGTGAAGGATAGCATGGAGGCAAGCTGGAGGCTTACGTGCGCATCCGAGGGACTTTGGACAGCAGGGACGATGAGCTGATGGGCGCGGACTTCGAGGTATGCGTGAAGGATGACATGGAGGCAAGCTGGAGGCATGCGTGCATCCGAGGGACGGGAGCCGAAGATGAAGAGGGGGCGAAGGCAACAGTCGAGGCTGCTGAAGAGGAGTCAGTCGAGTCGTAAGGGTACGAGTGCTGTGTGATTGTACTCGGGAAATCTTAGGGTTTGAGTGCGTAGTGGAATGTACTCAGGAAGGGTGACCTTAGGTGGGTGAGTAGACCAGTCGACTGGCCTGAGGGCAGTCGACTGATGGAACTCACAGAAAGGTCTCAGCCTGGGACCAGTCGACTGCCTTGGGGGCAGTCGACTGGTAGGTGGCTGGTGAGCTGGTAAATTCGAACGTTGGGAGTGTCAACGGTCGAATTTGGCTGGCACCAGTCGACTGCCCTTGGGGCAGTCAACTGGTAGCGAGAAATCAGCCCCGAGTCATATTTAAAGAGGACTTCGTGGTGGCTGAGTTTCTTGACGAAACTTGTCTTGGTTAAGGGCAAGTTAGTAGTCTTCGTGTCCAGAGCTTTGTTTGGTGTTGTGGTGAGGTTTCTCCACCCACAAGGAGCGACACGTGATAGCCGGAGGTTATCCGGGGTTTGATCCGCCGAAGGATTGTTGGATTAGTCACCCGATCGGGGTGGATACCAACTAAATCTGAGGCGTTAGCATTGGTTAGTCTTTGTTCTTATTGTTTTATTTGTATTTCTGCTGTGCTAACATCTTGTAGAGAACGAAGACATCAAAATACGCTATTCCTCCCCTCTAGCGGACGTATTTGATCCTAAAAGATACTACTGGCCAACCTTACAAAAGGACGCCGATCGGATGATCTCCACATGCCTGTCCTGTCAAATGCACCAGAATCTCCCTCACCGACCCGTGGAAATGATGAAGGCGTCGGAGGTCTCCTGCCCATTCGACCAATGGGGCATGGACATAGTGGGGGCGTACCCGACCGCGGTGGCTCAGAAAAGGTTCTTGCTGGTGGCGGTCGATTACTTTTCCAAATGGATAGAAGCCGAGGCCTTGGCGCGTATCACTGAGCAAGCTGTGATCAAGTTCTTGTGGCAGAACATCTTGTGTCGATATGGGATTCCTCACAAGCTCGTCTCGATCAATGGAAGACAATTCCAGGGTTGAAAAATACAAGAATGGTGCTCGGCCTACGCCATTCAGCAGGCCTTCACTTCTGTGGCATACCCGTAGAGTAACGACCAAGAAGAAGTGACCAATCGGGAGATCCTGAGGGGCTTGAAGACTAAGCTGGACCATGCAGGAGGATCCTGGGTAGACGAGCTGCCGAGTGTCCTGTGGGATCAGCGAACCACGCCAAAAGAAACTATGGGACACACACTTTTCCAACTGGTCTATGGAAGTGAGGCTGTGGTGCTGGTCGAAGTCGGATGAGTCTGATCGGCGAAAGGCTTACGACAAAGATAACTTGGAAAGGAGGCGTCTGGAGTTGGACCTGGTCGAAGAGATCCAAGAAAAGGCAGTCACTCGAATGTTTGCCTATCGCCAGAGAATGAAGCAAAGGTATAATCGAAAGGTGTTGCCGAGGGCATTCCAGGTCGGGGATCTTGTCTGAAAAATAATCAAGGCGGTCGGGGATGTTAGCAAGCTGGAGCCTCAATGGGGAGGACCCTTCAGGGTTGTTCAGAAGCTAGCCTCAGGAGCGTATTACTTAGAGAATGAGCAAGGGAGGAAGCTCGATCGACCCTGGAGTGCTATTCATCTCCAACCATATCGAGAGGCAGAGTGAGGGCCTGAGAGACAATTGTACTTCAAAACTCTGTAAATAACTAAAGATAATGGAAGGATGTGGTTCTTGGTCAACATGCAGGCACTCCAGACTTTCGCCTCCGTGTGAGTTATAAACGGGCATGCCCCGTGTACCCCTTGACTCGGCTCCCAGTCCGGACGCGTGGCGACCCATGCTCCCTAGGTTCTACCCGACCGAATGACCAGACTCTCGCCTCCGTGCGAGATATAACCGGACATGCCCCCGCGCACCACTCGACTCGGCTCCCAGTTCGGATGCGGTGCGACCCACGCTCCCTCGGTTCTACTCGACCGAGTGTCTAGACTCTTGCCTCTGAATGAGTTATAAGCGAGCATGCCCCCACGCACCCCTCGGCTTGGCTCCCAGTTTGGACGCATGGCGACCCACGCTCCCTGGGTTCTACCCGATCGAGTGTCCAGACTCTCACCTCCGTGCGAGTTATAAGCGGCGTGCCCCCGCACACCCCTCGGCTCGGCTCCTAGTCCGGACACGTGGCGACCCACGCTCCCTGGGTTCTACCTGATTGAGTGTCCAGACTCTCACCTCCGTGCGAGTTATAAACGGGCATGCCCCCGTGCACCCCTCGGCTCGGCTCCCAGCCCGGACACGTGGCGACCCACTCTCCCCGGGGTTTAGCCGACCGAGTGTCCAAACTCTCGCCTCTAAGCGAGTTATAAGCGGGCATGCTCCTGCGCACCCCTCGACTCAGCTCCCAGCTTGGACGCGTGGCAACCCACGCTCCCTGGGGTTCAACCGACCGAGTGTCCAGACTCTCGCCTCTAAGCGAGTTATAAGCGGGTCTGCTCCCGCACACCCCTCAGCTCGCCTCCTAGCCCAGACGCGTGGCGACCCACGCTCCCTAGGGTTCAGTCGCCCGAGTGTCCAGTGTTGGGACCGGGTGCATGTCGACAAGGATACGGGTTCGTAATATTTTAAAATTTTACGTGCAGCGGAAGAATTAGCATAAAATAATTTCACAAATTATTTTGACCACGTATCTAGCATGCGAACTTATGATGTATGGACGTAATCATAAATTAAAACATTGCGGAAAGGTAAACTAATTTACTTTGTACCTCGCGTAACTTGAAGAAAAGGGGCGAGATCCAACTGTAGCGTCCCTTAGAAGCTTCGCCTTTATTCGCGTCCACGCCGAGTTCTCTTCGGGATGACTTCGCAAAGTCACGAGTGTTGTGCCGACGAGAACTACTAGATTCTCTAAAGGCACAACTAGAAGAACAAGAGAAAAGAATGGAAACTAACCAACAAGAAACGGAATCTAAATTCCGGGAAGAGAGGAGTTGCGATCCGCTTCTTCTTCTTCTTGTTTGGCTCCTTCTTGGTGATCCTTGCTCACGCCAACCCTTGGAAGGGTGAGGTTGCGCCGGCCCTAGGTTGGACAAGGGGTGCCAGCCCTAAGAGTGGCAAGGGGCGCCGGCCCTAGGAGGGAAGGAGAAGGAGAAGAGAATAAGAGAGAGAGAGGGAGAGAATTAATCTCTTGATTACTCTATTCATTGGAATTCAAAGCTTGCCTTTGGTTCCTTTATATAGTAGCCTCTCCCTTGCCAAGTCTCTCTTTTAACGGAATTAACGGAATTAGTTTTCATAAGAAATTTATCTTATAAATTCTCTTATGAATTATTCCGTTTAAACCAAGTTTTATTATAACTAACTTTATAATAAAACAAATTCATCTCTCCTTTAATTATGGAATAAATTTTACAAGAAATTTATAAACTTTCTTTTTATGAAAAAATCAATTCATAATTGATTTTATAAAATTAAAATAAACCATTCCATGGATCATTTTAATTTCCATAAAAGAATAAATTTCTATAAATTTATTTATATAAATTTCTCTACACAAATTTATTTATCCATAATTTAAACAAATCGCGCTAGATTTATTTTATTAATTAAACCAAATAAATTGGTTTCTTCCCCTTATTGTGGCCGGCTAAACCAAAGGGATTTAGCACCCTCTTTGGCCGGCCAAACCAAACCGAACCGATCGCGAATTAAACTCATTTAATTCGCCCGATAAGCCTTCAAAAGACTTAGCCATTTTAAGTTTCCGTTGCGCCTCTGATTAACTCAGATTCGACTTATTTCTCTTGATCAGAAAATCCAATTTTCAACTCGTTTTAAATCCCTCGGATTACTCGTAGTGCGTGTGACTAAATAGGCTTTCGATTTATGTTGGCTGTCTATAATCAACTAATTATAGAACGATCATGAGTGGCACCTAGTAGTACATCATGACCCCCAATTAATTGAAAGATCAACGGTTTGACCTCAGAAGTAATTCTGAAACCCTTCAGCAGCTCTAATGAATCGTGCCCCATTCCCTTCACCATCTTATACCCACTTGGTTCAGAACACGGTTTATTTGTGTCAGTCCCCACTAGGCTGACTACGTCACACCTAGCCCAAGTAGTGTCTTTCTCGTCCTTTGGATTTCTAATTACTCTCATGTATTTAAGAGACTCGCACTCTAAACATGATATGCTCTGGCCAGAGGCTTTGAGTAACAATCCGACGATAGGCCTGGGTATACATCTCCTCGCAAGGAGTGGTGAATCCTTTGTAGGCTGCTCAAACATCTTCGGGCACTTCGGCTTATACCCAATCATCCTGGGTCCACACCTCCTAGGAGATGCTTGCTTAAGATGTTAAAGTATAAGTCTCCATGACCAAGATGACTTGAACACCGCAAGTCAAAGGAACATCGCACTTAAGCTGCAGTAAGAACTTCACTGACATATCTATATAGATTACCATATGAAGTTTTACAGCTAGTCACTCCAATGAACTAGTTCCCTTAACTAGCATCCATGTTTATCTCCGGACATCCCAATGTCACCAGCCAGTGAGAATCAGCTGATTAGAGAATAACCCATGCTAGTCTCAACAGAATTGATAGTGTCCGTTTTTATCAATTCATCGACTAGGGATATTTTCAATACTTCACAATTGCACATGTAGAGATAATCACTAGTTGTGATCCATCACAAATTCTCTTATGCTGTGAATTGTATTGCGGACATTCAGTAGATGAGTTTAAGATCTCAATCAAATACACAAACATGTATACTCAAATAGTGAATTTTCATTTATTAAAATAAATGTTTACAATCATAAGGCGATTGCCTTAGGACACTTCTCTCATATCACTAACAAACTCCCACTTGGCCTAATGCCAATCGCTACGGTATCCAATACCACAAGCTCTAACATGACCCTCAAACTTGCTCTGAGGCAAGGCCTTAGTTAAAGGATCCGCTAAATTCCTTTCAGTGGGAATTTTCTCAATTTGTATATCATTCCTACTTATAATCTCTCTGATCAGATGATAGCGGCGAAGCACGTGTTTGGATCGCTGATGAGACCTTGGTTCCTTTGCTTGTGCAATAGCTCCATTGTTGTCGCAATAAACCGGTATTGCTTCATCAATGGTTGGAACCTCACCAAGTTTCGAGACAAACTTCTTGATCCAGACTGCTTCCGTGGTAGAATCCGCTACGGTGTCTTGTTTGGAACTCTTCCAACTTATTGCGCCTCCATTCAAAGTAAATACGTATCCAGACTGGGATTTGGAGTCATCCTTATCTGTCTGGAATCTGGCATCTGTATACCCACGTATTACCATATCTCCTTCTCCATATATTAGGAACACATCCTTAGTTCTTCTTAAGTACTTAAGGATTGTCTTGACAGCCGCCCAATGATCCATTCCTGGATCCGACTGGTATCTGCTTGTGACGCTCAGAGCATACGATACATCGGGCCTAGTACATAACATAGCATACATGATAGATCATATCGCGGATGCATAAGGAATCTTATTCATGCAAATCCTCTCGTCTTCTGTGCGCGGACACATAGACTTTGAAAGGTTGATCCCATGCCTGATGGGAAGGTAACCTTTCTTGGATTCCGACATGCTAAACCTTTTAGCACTCAGTCTATATATGTAGACTGCGAAAGACCAAGCAACCGTTTTGATCTATCTCTATAGATTCTAATCCCAAGGATATAGGTTGCTTCTCCCAGGTCTTTCATGGAGAAAGTTTTGGACAACCAAATTTTAACTGTCTGTAAAACTGATATATCGTTTCCTATAAGTAATATGTCATCGACATATAATACTAGGAATACGACTGCACTCCCACTAACCTTCTTGTACACACAAGGTTCGTCAGGATTTTGTGAGAAATCAAACTCTTTGATTGTCTCATCAAAACGGATGTTCCAGCTCCTTGATGCTTGCTTCAGTCCATATATGGATCGTCGAAGCTTGCATATTTTGGTTTTATCAACCGATGTGAAACCTTCAGGTTGTATCATGTATACATCCTCAAGCAGGTTTCCATTAAGGAAAGCTGTTTTCACATCCATTTGCCATATCTCATAATCATAATGAGCTGCTATGGCCAGGAGCATCCGAATGGATTTAAGCATAATTACCTTCCATGTCGGTTTTTTTCTTGAAAACCCACTTGCACCCTATGGGCTTAATACCTTCAGGTGGGTTAACCAAGTCCCATACTTGATTTTCGTACATGGAATCCATTTCCGACTTCATGGCTTCAAGCCATTTGTCCCTTTCTGAACTTTTCAGAACATCTTCATAACTGATAGGTTCGTCATCGCTTATGAGTAACACGTCGTTCGATTCGCTTATGAGAAATCCGTATCTCTCTGGAATATTGCGTGTCCTATCAGACTACGAAGAGGTGGTGTTGTTTTAGGTTCAACTGATAGCTCATCATTATGAGTTATTGGTTGTGGGTCTAGACTAGGTGTCTCTGTAATGTCTATTGGAGTTTCTTGAACTTCATCAAGTTCAATGCCACTCCCACTGTTTTCTTGTAAAAGAAATTCTTTTTCCAGAAATACAGCATGCCTTGAAACAAACACCTTTTGTTCCAAGGGATGATAGAATTGGTAACCCTTCGTTTCCTTAGGGTATCCAATAAATAGACATTTATCAGACTTAGCATCCAATTTGTCTGATACAGTCCGCTTCACATAAGCAGGACAACCCCATATCTTAAGGTGAGTTAAGTGAGGTTTCTTACTATTCCATGTCTCATATGGAGTAGTAGAGACTACCTTGGTCGGGACTCTGTTTAGCAAGTAAACAGCTGTCTTAAGTGCATAGCCCCAAAAGGATTTTGGAAGAGTTGCATGATTCATCATCGACCTAACCATGTCCATCAAGGTTCGGTTGCGCCTCTCAGATACACCATTATGCTGTGGTGTATATGGCGGAGTCCATTGGGACAATATCCCATTGTCCCTAAGATAATCTTGAAACTCTTGACTTAAGTATTCACCACCCCGATCGGATCGAAGTATCTTAATACTTTTGCCAAGCTGTTTCTCTACTTCATTTCTGAACTCTTTGAATTTCTCAAAAGCTTCAGATTTGTGTTTCATCAAGAACACATACCCGAATCGTGAGTGATCATCGATAAAGGTGATGAAGTAGCTATAGCCTCCTTGTGCAAGAGTTGACATTGGTCCACATACATCAGTATGTATTAGACCAAGCAATTCTCCCACTGGATTACCTTTTCCGGAAAAGGGTAATTTGGTCATCTTGCCTTTTAAGCATGATTCGCATGTATCAAATGAACCGGGTTCAAATGATTCCAGAATTCCACATCGGTGTAATTCGGTCATGCGTTTCTTACTTACATGGCCAAGACGCAATGCCAAGTGTAGGAGTCTATTCGATTATCTATTCGAGCACGTTTGTTGCTAACTTCGATATTGAAAACGTCACCGGATAAATCTAACGTGTAGATACCATTGCACAAAGTTCCATTCCCATAAAGAACGCATTTAAAGTTATGTAACAACAATTGTTACTAAAAGTTAAATGATAACCCTTTTCATTCAAACATGAAATAGATACAATGTTCTTTATTAACGAAGGAACAAAATAACAATTATCCAATTCTAAGACACGTCCAGTGGGGAGCTTTAGCAAATATGTTCCGATGGCAACAGCAGCAATCTTTGCTCCATTTCCAACTCGCAAATTCGCTTCTCCTTTGACGAGTCTTCTTCTATTCCTTAGCCCCTGTATGTCATTACATATATGTGAGCTACACCCAGTATCAAGTACCCAGGTATTTGAGGAAATAGAGTGACATTCAATAACGAAGATACCTGAAGAGGATGGGGCATCGGATGCCTTATTCTTCAAGGACTCAAGATAAACCTTGCAGTTTCTTCGCCAGTGACCCTCCTTGCCACAATGATGGCAAGTTCCTTTTGGTTTCTTTTCAGTCTTTTTGGCCTTTTTCTTCTTCCCTTTATTCTGTTCTTTGGCCTTCCTCTTAGAACCTTTCTTCGAGGAACCAACTAACAGTACCGTCTTTTGATCCGGCTTTACAGAAGGCTCACAGTCTTCAGCAGGTTGAGCAACTCAGGAATGGTAGTCTCTAGTTTGTTCATCCGATAGTTCATCACAAATTGTGAATAACTTTTGGGCAAACAATCAGAATTAAGTCAATACTTAGTTCATGATCCATTGCAAAACCGAGTGTGCTCAGTCGCTCAATGTACCCCAACATCTTTAACACAAACTGCGAGGCAGAAGTGCTTCCTGCATCTTAGTGGTGAAGAGGAGTCTGGAGACTTCGAACCTTTCGGATCTCGCCTGCTCTTCAAACAACTCATGAAGATGGAAGATGATGGTATAAGCATCCATATGCTCATGCTGCTTTTGCAGCTCAGGTACCATAGAGGCTAGCATGATGCAACTCGCAAGTTCAGAATCGGTCACATGTTTCTGATAGGCCACTAGCTGGTCTGGAGTTGCACTTCTGGAGGAGGTTGGGAAGTTGATCTTCAAGGACATAAGCAAGCTTCTCTGCCTTGAGGACTATCCTCAGGTTTCGAAGCCAGTCCATGAAGTTTGGCCCAGTCAGTTTATTGGTGTCCAAAATGGAACGCAATTCAGAGAAGACATGATCGAGTGATTATCCTAGAAATACAAATTGAGTTATGTGAGAAGAATGATAAAGAATGTATCAACATACATTAATAAAATCCTATTTATTTTTCAAATTGAATAACCCTTTTTATCAATTCGGGAGATCGTAGGAACATCTCCAAATAGGTTGATATCCAACCATAGATAAGAACACCATGGCTGTGGCCATCAAGTTATTCTTAGCTATGAAGGTAGGTAATTATACCGATTACATATCACATATATGTAACTATCACTTTATGCTATCAACTAATTGAATGTTTGCATAAATCATTGGGTTGTTAACTCATTAACAAGTATGCACATTATACATAGCACCCAACTGCACCTCTCTTTACATCGACCTTGGCTGTGGCACAACAAATCGATGCTCCAAGCTTAAGGCTGACCCATTAATCAAGAAATAGTTTTAATATGGTTGGAGCTCATTCAACCGTTTAGTCAGGCTTGGATGTGTCCAACAACCAAAACTAAGGATTGACCTCTGACTCCAACTATATTATTCATAAACTAATTCCATGGTTTGAACATGTTGAGGTTCAAGCGGGCATGGATGTGTCCATCAACCCAAACGAGAAACAAAACTCCGATTCTAACCATATTAATGGAAGGTGTTGGCCTTAATATTTTGTAAGGGGTTTTGGGTCTCATCCTTTCTTTCTAAGCACATTCATGACATATAATTATGTCATGACTAACGATTTCCTTAATAAAGTATGTATGTGACTTAATTTATCAAGTCTCATTAATTGAATTAGGAACCGGATTTCCTAATTCTAATTTCATACTTTATTAAGGAATTGTTTTGGGAAACAATTTCCTAAATTGTCATAATCAATTTCGGAAATAATATGTTTAAGACTTTGATTTCTCTAAATCAAATCTTATTAAATTAAGAGACAATTCCCTTAATTCAACCACATATTATTTTCATGAAAATCTCATTTAAGAAACTCTATAGGAAACCATTTTCCTAATTAATTTTGGAGACAACAATATGTAAGAGCATCACCTCTTAAATCATATTTTATTCATGGATTTAATTAATTACAACAAATCGTTTTCTAAGGGTGGCTCCCGAGGCTCAGATACCCAAAGAAAAGAATTTGTCGTAAATCCAATTTGGTCCGCTTCGGAAGCGTAACCAAATTAAACATGACAATTTCATTTAAAATGGGAAATTAAATTACAACAACTAACTTTAAATTGGACGGCTCCCCGAGGCTCAATCCAAAATAAAGAATTTTGTTGTCAT
>JAGFNQ010009401.1:0-23437 GCA_024364735.1 Boesenbergia rotunda | reverse complement strand
GGTCACCCAAGTTCTAAACAACCTCGACGCGCTTCAACCCGCTTGTCGCGGGCGCCCCGCGTGTCTCGGGCGCCCCCATTGCCAGCTGCCGAAGCGCATCTCTGCGAAGCTGAGGAGATGAGGCCTTTTGACCGGTCAATGCGGGCGCCCCGAGTCCTCCGGGCGCCCCGGTCAAACCGGATCCCGAGTATAAGGGGATCAGACGGCGACAGAGCTACAGCCGGATCAGCTGCCACGTGGGGGGCGCCCCCGTCGACCAGGGCGCCCCTAGGCCCTATATAAAGGGCCCTCGACCCCCTTCTTCAGGCATCACTTACTGCGACGCTTCCACGCTCTACAACTTTCATTCAACGCATCCAAACGCTCCGACGACCGCGCTCTGCTCCAGGAACTTCTCAACTCAAGTCCGAAGCGCCGTCGACCTCCCGCTGCACCGAAACTCGAGCCTACCCCGGGAGTTGGTAAATACAGAAGTGTTATATTTCTTATTGCAATTTGTATTTCTCTTCTGTACTTATTCTACGCATTATAGAATTGCCCAAAGTAAACGGTCAACGACCGTGGGCCTTGGAGTAGGAGTCGACCCAGGCTCCGAACCAAGTAAAACGACCTTGTTAGCGTTGTGTTGCTTTTTGTGTCTTATTTCCGCTGCGCACTTACTCTTTTTTAAATCCGAACGATTTGCGACATTCACCCCCCCCTCTCTCGCATTTCTCGATCCAACAAGTGGTATCAGAGCGGGGAATTCAAACTTGGTGCAACCACCAGTTTGAAAATTTCGGATTTTTTTTCTCTTTCTCAATTTTTTTCGTTAAATATTTTTCGTTCGAATTTTTCTTTCAAGGTTGGTGCAACACCCCTTGAAATTTGTTTTTATTTATTCTTCCCGCACTACTAATCCAAGACCAAGTCTTGGAATATTGTTTGTTGTTTTTTTTGTTGTTTGCTATTTCAGAACAAATGGCCATCCAAGAAGGCTTTAGCACCGCCAGACCTCCACTTTTCAGTGGAGAAGACTTTCCTTACTGGAAAAGTCGAATGGAGGTCCACCTGAAAACTCAGGTGGATATGTGGATAATCATCCAGTCTGGACTGATGATTCCCACAAATGCTGAAGGCGTACCGCAAAACTACTCAGAGTGGGACACTGCCCTTAAACGCAAAATCGAAGCTGACGCCAAAGCAACTCAGACCCTCCAATGCGGACTAACGAAAGAGGAGCTGAACCGCGTAGGCCCCTTCAACAGTGCCAAGGAGCTATGGGCTAAACTGATCGAGCTCCACGAAGGAACTTCAGATACGAGGATCAGCAAACGCGATCTGCTACTGAACAAGCTCTTCACCATCAGAATGGCAGATAACGAGACAGCAGCTCAGCTCCATTCCAGAATCCAGGAATTGATGAACGGTCTTCACGCAATAGGTCACAAGGTTCAAAACCGTGATCTTATAAGGTATGCCCTAAACGCGTTCCCTAGAACCACCTTGTGGGCATCTATGGTAGATGCATACAAGGTCTCTAGGGATCTTTCAAAAATTAAGTTAGATGAGTTATTTTCTGAACTTGAACTTCATGAACAGACTAACTGCAATTTGGCCGAGAAAAGTATAGCTTTCTTTGCAGGGAAAACAGGAAGGACGACTAAGAAGAAAACTCAAGTTGAACCCGAGTCTACCTCAGACTCAGAAACAGAAGATCAAGAAGGAGATCAATCTGAACTGGTCCGGCTAGCTCGAAGCTACTACAAAAAGTTGAAGAACCAAGCCAACACACGGAGAACAAGCCGAAGAAAGGATGAACCAGCTGAACCAGCAACTGACAAACACAGCCCAACGTAACCTGCTACGAATGCAAGAAGAAGGGCCACTACAAGACTGAATGTCCAAGCCTAAAGGAGTCCAAAAAGACCAGAAAGAAGAAGGCACTCCAAGCAACCTGGGACGAGTCTTCCTCAGAAGAAGAAGAAGAAGCACCGCAGTCCAATCTTCTGGCCCTGACCGCTTCGGATCAAATCGAGACTGACTCAGACTCGGACCAGGACGACGGCAAGCTGACCTTCTCCGACGACGGCGAAATAAGGGTAACAGGTTTTTCAAAATTGCAATTAAATTCTCTTATTTCTTATCTATCCCGAGATTTGGCGAAAGCCAAACTCCGAATCGAGTCCCTCCGACAGGAAGTAAAACTCCTGAAAGAGGGAGCTGAGTCTAAATCCTTAACTGAGAAAATTCAGGAAGGAACCCCTGATCAAGTTGAAAAACTTGAATCAGAGAACTCCTCCCTAAAAACTCAAGTTAAGGACTTAAGAACAGCTTTAGAACGATTCACTTCTGGTTCCAAGAATCTTGATATGATTCTTGGAAAACAGAAGTCTGTTCTAAACCGATCCGGACTTGGCTATAGAACCAAATCTCGGCAAAAATCTTACTTTGCTGTACTGAACCGGTCAAGACCTAAGGTTCAGGCATGGGTGCCAAAACTGTGCCTGACTAAACCAACTGGTTCAAATCAATTTTGGATCCCCAAGGACAAGATTCACATCTTGCCTAACCCATACAGAGGCTTTAGTCCAGGGGGAGCCAAAATCAAAACAATTTTTATTAGATAATTTTCTTTTAATTGCTTGATTGCATGTTTATTTAATTTTCTGCAATTTGCCATGCTTAGATGTAGAAATACTTAGATTCAAGGACTCAATTACTTGAAATTTGAAAACATAGTATTGGGAGGAGGTGAGATGATAGTACGTTGGGGAAACCAACTCTAATAAGATCAAGTCTACTTGGTCTCTTTAGACTGGTGAAACCAGCCGAAGCTACCGATCCAAGACCCAAGCTAGTTAGACCAGAAAATGACCTAATTTAATTTGAAAATGAAATTTCATTAAAAGGCTTTGTCAAGGAAAGGGTGGATGATCCCATAAGGCTACGGCCAAAGAAGGCCTAGTGCCTCGCCAAGACCTGGAAGCCAATTTCTGAAATTCAAATTCAAATTATCTTTTGTCAAATTCGAATCTAACTCAAATTTCAAATAATTATAGATTCTTATCTGTTTTCAAAATTTCTTTAACCTAGCTTTTTTTTAAAAAAAACTCTTAATCTGCTTTCAAAATTTCTATTTCTTAAACCTATTTCTTTTTCGAAAAACTTTTAATCAGTTTTCAAAATTTCTGTTCTCTAAATTTAGTTTCAAAACTAAATAAACTTTTCAAAATAAATTAAAACTTCTTTTTAAATTTAATTTTTACCCTCAAACCTGTCTCACAAAAACCTTAAGGTTAACGTGATTGAAAACCCTAGACTGGAGTGAGACAGACTAGGAAGTGAAACTCAATTAAGCTATCTCTAACTCAAATTGGATCCAAATCACCAAAAATTCTTTATGTGTAGGAACATAAAGATTTGGACCAATGGATGTTAGATAGCGGGTGCTCCAGACACATGACTGGAGACAAATTGAAGTTCACCAAACTAAAATTCAAAGACCTGGGTTCAGTGGCCTTTGGAAATAATGCTACACTCAAGGTAATTGGGTCAGGTAATATTGAACTTAAGTCCAATTTCATTATTAAAAAGGTTCTATTGGTTGAAAACTTTAGTTTTAACTTACTTAGCATAAGTCAGTTATGTGATTCTGGTTATGTAGTTACTTTCAACAATTCTAATTGCCTGATTAGAAATGCACAAGACTCAGAAATCATGCTTAAGGGCTCTAGGAAAAACAATGTATACACTATAAATCTTCCCCTTATACCCAAATGCATGTTAACACAGTTAGAACAATCAAAACTCTGGCATAGGAGATTAGGTCATACCAATCTAAGAACTATCTCAAAAATTACCCAACTTGGCTTAATCAAAGGTGTCCCCAAAATTAAGAATAATGAAAACCTAATATGTGAATCTTGTAATCAAGGCAAACAAACCAAGTCTAGTCACAAATTGATCCAATCTGATCAAACCCAAACCACACTTGAGCTCCTACACCTTGACCTATTTGATTCACACGGAGCCAAGTCACTAAGTGGAAACCGATACTGCTTAGTGATAATTGATGACTACTCTAGGTTCACCTGGGTCAGGTTTCTAAAGACCAAAGATGAAACCCTGAACCTATTTAACAACTTTTGTAAATTGATTGAAAATCAAAATGATACCAAAATCAAAAGACTTAGGTCTGACCACGGGGGAGAATTCGAGAATCAAAGATTCGAAGAATTCTGTAAAGTAAATGGATATAAACACGAATTTTCGTGTCCCAGGACCCCCCAACAAAATGGTATAGTAGAAAGGAAAAATAGAACCCTACAGGAAGCTGCTAGGGCTATGCTCAATGAATTTGACCTACCTAACCATTATTGGGCAGAAGCAATTAGCACAGCTTGCTATATCCAAAATAGGATTCTACCTAATAAAAGGTTAAATAAAACACCCTATGAACTTTACTACCATAGACTTCCAAACCTACACTATCTTAGAGTCTTTGGATGTAAAGTCCATATTCTTAATACCAAAGACTATCTTGGAAAGTTCCAATCCAAGTCAAACCCAGGTATCTTCTTAGGGTATTCTACAACAAGTAGAGCTTATAGAGTCTACAATAAGATAACTAAGAAAATTGAAGAAACAACCAACTTAATATTCGATGAAGAAATTAACCCAAAATCTGATAATTCTGACTTAGCTTCATCAAATACTGATCAAGAAGATAACTCTGAAACCCCAATTGAACCCTTTAATGACTTAACAATTGAACCAACTTCTGAATCAGTTGAACCAACCAATGAACCTAGAACTGAACCTATTGGACCAGCTGGACCTGAAGCTGAGCCAAGTACTAGAAAAACCAAGAAACCCAGACTAAGTCACCCAGCTGACCAAATCGTAGGTGATCCAACCTTAGGAGTCAGAACTAGAGCTTCCTATAGAAATCCTAGTCAAATAGCCATGATTTCAAAGATTGAACCTAAGACTATTGAGGAAGCCCTACCTGATCCTGACTGGATCCTAGCCATGCAAGAAGAGTTAGCCCAATTTGAGAGAAACCAAGTCTGGGAGTTAGTACCTAAGCCTAAGGGCAAATCTGTAATTGACACCAAGTGGGTATTTAGGAATAAGTTAAACGACCAAGGTGAAATAGTCCGAAATAAAGCCCGCTTAGTAGCTAAGGGATTCAGTCAAGTAGAAGGGTTGGATTATGATGAAACCTATGCCCCTGTAGCTAGACTTGAGTCTATTAGGATGTTACTAGCCTTTGCATCCCATAAAGGATTTAAATTATACCAAATGGATGTAAAGTCAGCCTTCTTAAATGGGCTTATTAAGGAAGAAGTTTATGTAGGACAACCCCCAGGATTTGAGGATATAGAAAAACCCGATCATGTCTACAAACTTAGTAAAGCCCTGTATGGACTAAAACAAGCACCCAGGGCCTGGTATGAAAGATTATCCAATTACCTGATTTCTAAAGAATTCAAACAAGGTCAAATTGACCCAACCTTGTTTGTTAAAATTTTAGAAAAGGATATATTTATTGCCCAAATTTATGTAGATGATATAATATTTGGATCAACTAACTCTAAATTTCTAAAAGAATTTGTAACAATAATGGAAAATGAGTTTGAAATGAATTTAGTTGGGGAACTCAACTTTTTCCTAGGGTTACAAATCAAACAAACTAAGGATGGAAATTATGTACATCAATCTAAATATGCTAAAGAACTAATTAAGAAATTTAAAATGGATAACTCTAAAAGTATAAGTACCCCAATGGCCACAAATGTGAAAATAGATAATGACCCTGATGGCAAACCAGTAGACCTAAAACTTTATAGAAGTATGATAGGAAGTCTACTATACCTTACAGCCAGCAGACCTGACATACTTTTTTCAGTAGGAATGTGCGCTAGGTACCAAACCTGTGCTAAGGAAACTCACTTAGCAGCCCTAAAACGAATTTTAAGATACATTAAGGGCACCCTAAATGTAGGGATATGGTACCCTAGGACTTCATCCTTTAAGTTGTCAGGATACTCTGATTCTGACTATGCTGGTTGTAAATTAGATAGAAAAAGTACAAGTGGAAGCTGTCAACTTTTAGGAAACAGCTTAGTAAGTTGGTGCAGTAGGAAGCAACACTGTGTTGCTCTATCCACAACTGAAGCTGAATATGTAGCCTTAGGAGAGTGTGTAGCTCAACTCCTATGGATGATGCACACTCTTAAGGACTTTCAGCTAGACTACAATCAGACCCAAGTCAACATTGACAATATTAGCTCAATTAACTTAACCAAAAACCCAATACAACATTCTAGAACCAAACACATAGAAGTGAAACATCACTTTGTAAGAGATCACGTAGCTAGGGGTGAAATAGTCCTTAAGCATGTAGACTCCAAGTCCAACCTAGCTGACATATTCACTAAACCCCTACCTGAATCTGAGTTCAGCTCACTGAGAAGGCAGTTAGGATTATGCTTAGTAGAGTAGAATCATTTTTTTTGCTTCTGCCTTAATTGAAAATGCTTTAATTCATTTTAAAATGTTTTCTTTGTTAAAAATATTTTACTTTGGTTTTAAAATTTTTTTTCCTTGACTTAGTTTTATTTCAAAAACTACCCCCTTCAAAACTAGGTTTTTTTGAAATGGACTTAGCCTAGGCTCTAACCCTAGAATTGCATGCACCTATAGATCTAGAAGCCAGCATCTCACAAGCACCTTAGGGTACTTTGATTGACAACCTAGAAAGGGTTGAGATGCTTAGGTCTTTGCCTTAACTCAAGATGCTTTAAGTCAGTGCATCTGCAGTAGTTGGGGCACTAAATACAAACTGAACAGCAATCAAGTTAAGTATCAAGTTTAGACAATCTAACTTGAACAATGCACTTAACTTGACTAACCCTAGCGAAAACTACTGTTTATAACAGTTGGTAAGTAGCTAATTGGGTTAGACACGTCCCTAAAGATTTAACCAGACTTAGGTTCCAGTTTGATTCAGTACAGCAAATGCTTTAATTATTGCAAATTTTTTTTCTGCATTTTTGATATATGTCAAAGGGGGAGAGTTGGAAAGGAAACAGGGAACAAAAATTGTTTTAAAATTTTTTCCCATTGTCTTCTTCAAAAAGTTAAGTTAGTTTTTATTTCTAAACTCTGAATTATTTTGAAACTTAATGTTTTTGTTTAAAACTATTGTTAGCTTAAAGGTTTTTAAAATTCTCTTCAAAAATTTCCAACTCTGAACTATGTGTTTTGAAATTATGTTTTAAGCTTAACGTAGTGCTTGAAATTTTTCCAAACTGAAAATTTTCTAAGTCTGAAATTTTCCAAACTGAAAATTTTCTAAGTCTGAAATTTTCAAACTGAAAATTTTCTAAGTCTGAAATTTTCCAAACTGAAAATTTTCTAAGTCTGAAATTTTCCAAACTGAAAATTTTCTAAGTCTGAAATTTTCCAAAACTGAAAATTTTCTAAGTCTGAAATTTTCAAAACTGAAAATTTTCTAAGTCTGAAATTTTTCAAAACTTGAAAACTTCTAAGTACTTAACTCACACCACCTATTTTTGAAAAACCTAGGGGGAGATTTCTTCCAGGGGGAGGGAATCTAACTTAGGATTTCAATTTCAGCATTTTTTCCTTAACTTTTTGAACTAGGTTGCCATATATCAAAAAGGGGGAGATTGTTAGTGCAGAATGCACCCAAGTCAAACCTGTGTTTTGATATTGGCAAAAGGGTTCAAAAGTTAAGGGTTAGTTGTTGTCTAACAAGCTTCTTGAGTGTACAGGAAAAGCCCTAGCGAAGGAAGGCTAGGCACTGGCGAAGGACTGCCAGACAGGAGAAGCCCTAGCAAAGGACTGCTAGGCACTGGCGAAGGACTGCCAGAAGAAAAGACCTAGCGAAGGACTGCTAGGCTGGCGAAGGACTGCCAGAAGAAAAGACCTAGCGAAGGGCAGCTAGGCATCAAGCAAAGGGCAGCTTGGTAACTCAAGACCTGGCGAAGGACTGCCGGGCAAAAGTCCAACTGGAGGATCCGGTTGGCACCAGGTAAACTCTCCTGAGAGGAGTAGGTGAGGACGCGTTCCCCTTGAGGGAACATTAGGCGTCGGTTCGACCTAGGGCTCCATTTTAGAGACCAAAGTCAGAACCAAGACAGCTAAGGCTGTATAAAATAATAATATTATTGTTATTTGGACTAACCCTGGATGCAGGATCGAAAGACTGAGTATCTGCAACTCAGAGAGCCTCAAAGGAGTGAGGCAGAAGCTGAGCAGGGCGCCCCCAAGGTCTGTAACGCCCCAAAATTTCCATTTTTAGTTCTTAAAGTCCTTAGAATTATTTAAAAATGGTTTAGAAATATTCTAGATATTTTTAGGGATTTTTAGAATATTTTTATGGAATTTTCCGAGTCCATTTAGTATATTTAAAAAAGGAAAAACGTTTAAGGGCAGCAGGGGGTTCGAACCCGCGACCAGCACGAGACCAGGCACGCGCGCGACCAGCTGGGCTGGTTCATTTTGTTGATAGGGAATAAGCGAACCAATAGATAAGTTGTGGTTAGGTCAATCCGCCCCATAAGTATAAATAGATAAGTTAAGAGAGGAAATTGGATTTTTTTTTTTCTCTCTTCCTCACCCTAGCCGCGCGACCCTTCCCTCTCCTCTCTTGGGCGAAACAACACCAAGGCCAAGAGGGCCGGCCAAGGCTCTCCTCCGAGAGATATTCCTATATTCGGATCCCCGCGACGAGAGGAACGCGTAGGCGCAAGAATTCTCCGAGATCTCAAGTTTCTCCCGAACCTCCGACGCCGTTCTTGGTTGTAAGTCCAAGATATCAAGGTAAGTACTGCTCACCTGCAGTAAGAGGCGATTTTTCCGCGAGAATTTCCTTTAAAAGTTTTAAAAGAGATAGTTTCTTTAGTTTATGATTTTTGGCATGTGATATTAGTTCATTATATGTTTGTATAAGTTGATTAAGCACCCTATATGAGATTAGGGCTAAGAAAAGTTATGAGAAAAGAAAAGAGAAGATAAAGATAAGAAAAGAAAAGGCCAAGGCCTTAAGAAATCCCCAAAAGTCAAGACTTAGGGATTTTAGCACGCAAGGTGCTCGAGAAAATGCCAAGGCATTTACAGATAAGAAAGAAAAGCTATTTTATTTTCTAAGGCCAGTACCCGGCGTCCAAGGGCGTCGTTAAAGAAATCCAGGTGTCCAATTCCAAGGTCTTGGCCCTAGTAGACCAAGGTCTGCTCTATTAGGATTGGTGGCTCGCTACCCCAACCTTTTAGGGAACGCGCATATGAGATGGTACTTACGTCTTCAGTGGATCCAAGTGATTATTATTTTCAAGTATATGCTTTAGCAAACTTTTCTAAAGTTTAAAGAGTTTTCGAAAAAGTTAAAGAATAGCTAAAGTTCCAAGTTAAGCCAAGAAAAGTAAGTTGAGATTTATAAATGCTTGAGTATGCATGTTTTGAGTTATACATGTTCTTAGTTTTCTTTCAAGCATATAAGTATCTCATATGATTTTCATATTGCTCAAGAAGCATGTTTGCACATTTCGAGATTTTGTGAGCTAGATAGTACTTACTAAGCTTTTCGCTTACTAGTTGCATTTCCTCTTACTGCAGATAAAGGTAAAGGCAAGCAATGCTGAGTAAAGTGTGTGTGGTGGCTGATTTTGGAGAGATCCTTGAGACGAGACAATCTAGTTATTTGAATTACAATGTTTTAGTTTATTCAAATTTCAAGTTATCGCTTTATGGAGTTTAGCGAACATTTAAGCTTTGGATAGTTTTACATGCTCAATTTCTTAGAGTAAAGATTCCATGCCATTTCATTTAGCATACATATCCTTATGATTGCATTGGATGAATAGAAGTGTGAGTAGTTTGAGATATTGATACTTTATTGGAGCTATTAATGCATGTGCCAAGATAGGACTAATTTCCCTTTTAAATCAAGTTTTATTGCTCAATTATGATTAGAAAAGTCGCTTTCTCATTTCATAATGCTTTAGCAATGTTATAGAATCTTGCATGATGAGTTTAAATGGTTAGAAGTTAAGTTTGGTACAAACTCTAGCCTAAAGTTTATATAGTTTTTCATAACTTGCTAAATCTTGCAAAAGTCCTAATTTCAAGTATGGATTCGTTTTGATTGACTAAATTGTTTAGAAAACTAGTATAGAGTATAGAAATGGTGTCATGATTTTGTATGGCTCGAAAGTATAGGTTTGGTGGAGTTTTGAAACAAGTTTCGAAACCTGAATTTCAGATTTCAGGCTTATCAGTCGACTGATACAGTATCAGTCGACTGATACCCGTAAGCTGAGTTGGGCAAGGCAAGTTTCAATAGGTATTTTCTTACGAGTTTTGAGAAAGAAAGTGTGACATGGTATCATGCATGACTATTTAAGTTAGAATATCATTCTTAGATGAATTTAAAAGAAAAAAAAAGATTTCCGCATTTTTTAGTCATGCATTAGAGTCGAGAAGTAGACAAAGGTAACGATCCGTCTAAGGCAGAGAAGGCGGGTCGCTACAGGTCAACCCAAGTCTCTAACAACCTCGACGCGCTTCAACCCGCTTGTCGCGGGCGCCCCGCGTGTCTCGGGCGCCCCCACTGCCAGCTGCCGAAGCGCATCTCTGCGAAGCTGAGGAGATGAGGCCTTTTGACCGGTCAATGCGGGCGCCCCGAGTCCTCCGGGCGCCCCGGTCAAACCGGATCCCGAGGATAAGGGGATTAGACGGCGACCGAGCTACAGCCAGATCAGCTGCCACGTGGGGGGCGCCACCGTCGACCAGGGCGCCCCTAGGCCCTATATTGTTGGGACCGGGTGCATGTCGACAAGGATACGAGTTCGTAAAATTCAAAATTTTTACGTGCAGCGGAAGAGTTTGCATAAAATAATTTTCTAAATTATTTTAACTTCATATCTAGCATGCAACCTTATAGTGTATCGACATAATCATAAAATAAAAGTTTGCGAAAAGTAAACTAATTTACCAAGTACCTCGCGTAACTCGAAGTAAGGGACGAGATCCAACCGTAGCGTCCCTTGGAAGCTTCGCCTCTATTCGCGTCCACGCCGAGTTCTCTTCGGGATGACTTCGCAAAGTCACGAGTTTTGTGCCGACGAGAACTACTAGATTCTCTATAGGCACAACTTGAAAGATCAAGAGAAGAGTTAGAAACTAACCAACAAGAAGCAACGGAATCGAATTCCGAGAGGAGAGGAGTCGCTATCCGCTTCTTCTTCTTCTTGTTCGGGTTCTTCTTCTTCTAGTGGCTCACAGCAACACCTCCTTGGTGTTGTGATTGGGCGCCGGCCCTAGAGGAACTAGGGTGTGCCGGCCCTAGAGAGCTAGGGTGCGCCGGCCCTAAGGAAAGAAGAAGAGAAGGAGGAGAGAAGAGAAGAGAGAGAGGGAGAGCTCCAATAATAATCACTTGATTGGTATTAAGGGCTAGCCTTTGGTTCCTTTATATAGTAGCAACTCCTTTGCTAAGTCTCCCTCTAAACCGAATTAACGGAATTAACGGAATTAGTTATAAGAAATTTTATCTTATAAATTTTCTTATTGCTTATTCGTTTTAATCCTAGTTTTATTATAACCATTTATAATAAAACAAATTAGTTATCATAAGAAATTTATCCTATAAATTTTCTTATGAATTTTATTATAACTAACTTTATAATAAAACTAATTATTTATCATAAGAAATTTATCCTATAAATTCTTATGAATTAATTCCGTTTAAACCAAGTCTTTATTATAAACTAATTTATAATAAAAACTAATTCTTCTTCTCTTTAAATTATGGAATAAATTTTATAAGAAATTTATAAACTTTCTTATTATGGATAAATCAATTCATAATTGATTTTATAAAATTAAAATGAACCAACTCATGGATTATTTTAATCTTCCATAAAAGAGTAAATTTCTATAAATTTTATTTATATAAATTTCTTTATACAAATTTATTTATCCATAATTTATAAAATAAATCGCGCTAGATTTATTTTATTAATTAAACCAATTAAATTGGTTTTCTCCTTTTATTTGGCCGGCCACCAAAGAGGGGTTAACACCCTCTTTGGTCGGCTAAACCCAACCCAAACCGTCGCGAATTAAACTCATTTAATTCGCCCAAAAAGCCTTCAAAAGACTTAGCCATTTTAGCTTCTAATGCGCCTCTGACTAACTCAGATTCGACTTATTTCTCTTGATCGGAAAATCCAATTTTCAACTCGTTTTAAATCCCTCGGATTACTCGTAGTGCGTGTGACTAAATAGGCTTTCGATTTATGTTGGTCGTCTATAATCAACAAATTATAGAACGATCATGAGTGGCACCTAGTAGTACATCATGATCCCCAATTAATCGAAAGATCAACGGTTTGACCCCAGAAGAAATTATTCTGAAACCCTTCAGCAGCTCTAATGAATCGTGCCCCATTCCCTTCACCACCTTATACCCACTTGGTTCAGGACACGGTCAATGGTGTCATTCCCCACTAGGCTGACTACATCACACCTAGCCCAAGTAATGTCTTACTCGTCCTTTGGATTTCTAATTACTCTCATGTATTTTAGAGACTCTCACTCTAAACATGATATGCTCTGGCCAGAGGCTTTGAGTAACAATCCGACGATAGGCCTGGGTATACATCTCCTCGCAAGGAGTGGTGAATCCTTTGTAGGCTGTTCAAACATCTTCGGGCACTTCGGCTTATACCCGATCATCCTGGGTCCACACTTCCTTAGAGATGCTTGCTTAAGATGTCAAAGTATAAGTCTCCATGACCAAGATGACTTGAACACCGCAAGTCAAAGGAACATCGCACTTAAGCCGCAGTAAGATCTTCATTGACATATCTACATGTAGATTCCCATATGAAGTCTTACAGCTAGTCACTCCAATGAACTAGTTCCCTTAACTAGCATCCATGTTTATCTCTGGACATCCCAATGTCACCAGCCAGTGAGAATCAGCTGATTAGAGAATAACCCATGCTAGTCTAAACAGAATTGATAGTGTCCGTTTTTATCAATTCATCGACTAGGGATATTTTCAATACTTCACATTTGGGCATTTAGAGATAATCACTAGTTGTGATCTCATCACAAATTCTCTTATGCTGTGAGTTGTATTGCGGACATTCAGTAGATGAGTTTAAGATCCCAATCAAATACACAAGCATGTATACTCAAATAGTGAATTATCATTTATTAATATAAATGTTTTACAATCATAAGGCGATTGCCTTAGGACACTTCTCTCATATCACTAACATATATAAAGGGCCCTCGACCCCCTTCTTCAGTGCATCACTTACTGCGACGCTTCCACGCTCTACAACTTTCATTCAACGCATCTAAATGCTCCGACGACCGCGCTCTGCTCCAGGAACTTCTCAACTCAAGTCCGAAGCGCCGTCGACCTCCCGCTGCACCGAAACTCGAGCCTACCCGGGAGTTGGTAAATACAGAAGTGTTATATTTCTTATTACAATTTGTATTTCTCTTTTGTACTTATTCTACGCATTATAGAATTACCCAAAGTAAACGGTCAACGACCGTGGGCCTTGGAGTAGGAGTCGACCCAGGCTCCGAACCAAGTAAAACGACCTTGTTAGCATTGTGTTGCTTTTTGTGTCTTATTTCCGCTGTGCACTTACTCTTTTTTAAATCTGAACGATTTGCGACATTCACCCCCCCCTCTCGCATTTCTCGATCCAACAATATCTTCTCTGAATTTGCATTCCATTTTGGACACCAATAAGTTAACTAAGGACAAAAGGATTGAAAAGGCACCAAAAGGGACTTGCCATCACTGTGGCAAGGAGGGCCACTAGCAAAGAAACTGCAAAGTTTATCTTGAGTCCTTGAAGAAGAAGGCATCCGATACCCCATCCTCTTCAGGCATCTTCATTATTGAATGTCACTCTATTTCCTCGTACACCTGGGTACTTGATACTGGGTGTAGCTCATATTTATGTAATGACATACGGGGGCTAAGGAATAGAAAAAGACTCGTCAAGGGAGAAGCGAATTTGCGAGTTAGAAATGGAGCAAAGATTGCTGCTGTTGCCATCGGAACATATTTGCTAAAGCTCCCTACTGGACTTGTCTTAGAGTTGGATAATTGTTATTTTGTTCCTTCATTAATAAAGAACATTGTATCTATTTCATGCTTGAATGAAAAATCTTATCATTTAACTTTTAGTAACAGTTATTGTTACATAACTTTAAATGGTGTTCTTTATGGGACCGGAACTTTGTGCAATGGTATCTACACGTTAGATTTATCCGGTGACATTTTCAATATCGAAGATAGCAACAAACGTGCTCGAAAAGATAATCAAATAGACTCCTATACGTGGCATTGTCGTCTTGGCCATATAAGTAAGAAACGCATGATCAAATTACACCGATGTGGAATTCTGGAATCATTTGAACCCGATTCATTTGATACATGCGAATCATGCTTAAAAGGCAAGATGGCCAAATTACCCTTTTCCGGAAAAGGTAAACCAGTGGGAGAATTGCTTAGTCTAATACATACTGATGTATGTGGACCAATGTCAACTCTTGCACAAGGAGGCTATAGCTACTTCATTACCTTTATCGATGATCACTCACGATTCGGGTATGTGTTCTTAATGAAACGTAAATCAGAAGCTTTTGAGAAATTCAAAGAGTTCAAAAGTGAAGTAGAGAAACAGCTTGGAAAAAGTATTAAGATACTTCGATCCGATCGGGGTGGTGAATACTTAAGTCAAGAGTTTCAAGATTATCTCAGGGACAATGGGATATTGTCTCAATGGACTCCGCCATATACACCACAGCATAATGGTGTATCTGAGAGGCGTAACCGAACCTTGATGGACATGGTTATATTCATGATGAATCATGCAACTCTTCCAAAATCCTTTTGGGGCTATGCGCTCAAGACAGCTGTTAACTTGCTAAACAGAGTCCCGACCAAGGTAGTCTCTACTACTCCATATAAGACGTGGAATAGTAAGAAATCTCACTTAACTCACCTTAAGATATGGGGTTGTCCTGCTTATGTGAAGCGGACTGTATCAGATAAATTGGATGCTAAGTCTGATAAATGTCTATTTATTGGATACCCTAAGGAAACGAAAGGTTACAAATTCGATCATCCCTTGGAAGAAAAGGTGTTTGTTTCAAGGCATGCTGTATTTCTAGAAAAAGAATATCTTTTACAAGAAAACAGTGGGAGTAACATTGAACTTGAAGAAGGTCAAGGAACTCCAATAGACATTACAGAGATACCTAGTCTAGACCCACGACCAATATCTCATAATGATGAGCTATCAGTTAAACCTAAAACAACACCACTTCTTCGTAGGTCTGATAGGACACGCAATATTCCAGAGAGATACGGATTTCTCATAAGTGAATCAAACGACGTGTTACTCATTAATGATGATGAACCTATCAGTTTTGAAGATGTTCTAAAAAAATTCAGAAAGGGATAAATGGCTTGAAGCCATGAAGTCGGAAATGGATTCCATGTACGAAAATCAAGTATGGGACTTGGTTAACCCACCTGAAGGGATTAAGCCCATAGGGTGCAAGTGGGTTTTCAAGAAGAAAACCGACATGGAAGGTAATGTTGTTACCTTTAAGGCTAGATTAGTGGCAAAAGGATATCGTTAGAAACAAGGAATTGATTATGACAAAACCTATTCGCCAGTAGCTATGCTTAAATCCATTCGGATGCTCCTGGCCATAGCAGCTCATTACGACTATGAGATATGGCAAATGGATTTGAAAATAGCTTTCCTTAATGGAAACCTGCTTGAGGATGTATACATGATACAACCTAAAGGTTTCACATCGGTTGATAAAACCAAAGTATGCAAGCTTCGATGATCCATATATGGACAGAAGCAAGCATCCAGGAGCTGGAACATCCGTTTTGATGAGACAATCAAAGAGTTTGATTTATCACAAAATCCTGACGAACCTTGTGTGTACAAGAAGGTTAGTGGGAGTGCAGTCGTATTCCTAGTGTTATATGTCGATGACATATTACTTATATGAAACGATATATCAGTCTTACAGTCAGTTAAAATTTGGCTGTCCAAAACTTTCTCCAAGAAAGACCTGGGAGAAGCAACCTATATCCTTGGGATCAGAATCTATAGAGATAGATCTAAACGGTTGCTTGGTCATTCGCAGTCTACATATATAGACCGAGTGCTAAAAAGGTTTAGCATGTCGGAATCCAAGAAGGGTTACCTTCCCATCAGGCATGGGATCAACCTTTCGAAGTCAATGTGTCCGCGCACAGAAGACGAGAGGATTTGCATGAATAAGATTCCGTATGTATCCCCGATAGGATCTATCATGTATGCTATGTTATGTACTAGGCCCGATGTATCGTATGCTCTGAGCGTCACAAGCAGATACCAGTCTGATCCAGGAATGGATCATTGGGCGGCTGTCAAGACAATCCTTAAGTACTTAAGAAGAACTAAGGATGTGTTCCTAATATATGGAGAAGGAGATATGATAATAAGTGGGCATACAGATGCCAGTTTCCAGACAGATAAGGATGACTCCAAATCTCAGTCCGGATACGTATTTACATTGAATGGAGGTGCAATAAGTTGGAAGAGTTCCAAACAAGACACCGTAGCGGATTCTACCACGGAAGCGGAATATATTGCAGCTTCGGAAGCAGCAATGGAAGCAGTCTGGATCAAGAAGTTTATAACAGAACTTGGTGTGGTTCCAACCATTGATGAAGCAGTGTCGGTTTACTGCGACAACAATGGAGCTATTGCACAAGCAAAGGAACCAAGGTCTCATCAACGATCCAAACATGTTCTTCGCCGCTATCATCTGATCTGAGAGATAATAAGTAGGAATGATATACAAATTGAGAAAATTCCCACTGAAAGGAATTTAGCGGATCCTTTAACTAAGGCCTTGCCTCAAAGTAAGTTTGAGGGTCATGTTAGAGCCTGTGGTATTAGGTACCATAGCGATTGGCATTAGGCCAAGTGGGAGTTTGTTAGTAATATGAGAGAAGTGTCCTATGACAATCGCCTTATGATTGTAATCATTTATTTTAATAAATGAATATTCACTATTTGAGTATACATGTCTGTGTATTTGATTGAGATCTTAAACACATTTACTGAATGTCCGCAATACAATTCACAGCATGAGAGAATTTGTGATGAATTCACAACTAATGATTATCTCTACATGTGCAATTGTGAAGTATTGAAATTGTCCCTAGTCGATGAATTGATAAATACGGACACTATCAATTCTGTTGAGAATTGCATGGGTTATTCTCTAATCAGCTGATTCTCACTGGCTGGTGACATTGGGATGTCCGGAGATAAACATGAATGCTAGTTAAGGGAACTAGTTCATTGGAGTGACTGACTGTAAAACTTCATATGGTAGTCTACATATACACATGTCGATGAAGATCTTACCACAGCTTAAGTGTGATGTTCCTTTGACTTGCGTTGTTCAAGTCATCTTGGTCATGGAGACTTATACTTTGACATCATAAGCAAGCATCTCGAAGGAGGTGTGGACCCAGGATGATTGGGTATAAGCCAAAGTGCCCGAAGATGTTTGAACAACCTACAAAGGATAGCGAGTCGACTGGTATCGGCCACTAAAACTTTCTGTGCCCGGCACCAGTCGACTGGCCTCATGGCAGTCGACTGGTGCATCGAACAGAAGGTTCTGATTGATATCGCAGTCGACTGGTTCATAATTCAGACCTGAGAACTCCTTCCAAGGGTCCATAATTCATACTCTTCCAATGAATATAATGAAACAACTCCAAATCTAAACTCCATACTAGTTTTATAAGCATCTTAACAACTCAAAACGAATCCAATAACTTGAAATTAGGATTTCTACGAAATTTAACAAATTTATCAAAACACATGCAATCCCTACTAACTTTGTACCCAACTTTAACTCCATGTAAAGTGTAAATAAGGTGATCACATCCTACCAATCCAAAACATCAACCATGAGTTTCTATAAATCAAAACGCCTCTAAGACTTATCCCAAAGATCTCTTCCACGGTTCCGCCGCCACTGAACATCAATGCAAGTCCCGTTCGCCTCCATAGCTTATGCTTTTTCTTTACCTTTATCTACAATAGAAGGAAATGCAACTAATAAGCGAATTGCTTAGTAAGTAAATCCTAACTCACAAATCGATGTTATCGATAATAAACATGCTCATTTCAAAGAATGCTTGCTTCAAAATACATGCACTTGGAAATATTTGCACATGGGAACTTTCATACACTTATCAATCTCAATCATGCTTGAAAACATTTACTAGCATCAAAACACTTGCAAACTTAACATGCTCATGATTTCTTTTGAAACTTACTAATGATACATTTTCATACTTTAAAATACTAACTTCTTTGCTCTTTCTCTTTAACATGCTTATAACATAACCATGTCAACATACATAACCAAAAATATGCACTTAATGAAATTGAAAAACTTACATATACTCATATACTTCAAAATAATAATCAACTTTATCAGGCCTTGACACTGTACCATGGTATCAATGTACCAATGCGCGCATCCCTAATAGGTTTCAGGGTAGCTAGCCACCGCACCCTATTAGAGCTTCCTTCTAACTTTTTGTTGGCCTCTCATTTGCCCGGTACATGTCAGTTTACAAAAGTAAAATACTTTCTTACTCAATATGCTTATAGTTATCAAGCTATCTTTCTTTTTGCATAAATTTTGCACTACAAACTTTACCTTTCTTACTTGGAACTTTCATCGAGAACCTTGTATGCCCTTAACCCAAAACTCATTTTTCGGACTTTTCAAGAACTTGGTCTTATCATGCTTAGGTCACACATACAAAACCTATTCAAATTCAAGTTCTATGACAAAAACATGTATTCTTTAGAAACTTAAATCACACAATAAAATAATATTCTCAAAGCATGCACTTAGATTATAAAATCATGGTTCTACAATGAGAAACTGTTAGTGATATGAGAGAAGTGTCCTAAGGCAATCGCCTTATGATTGTAAAACATTTATATTAATAAATGATAATTCACTATTTGAGTATACATGCTTGTGTATTTGATTGGGATCTTAAACTCATCTACTGAATGTCCGCAATACAACTCACAGCATAAGAGAATTTGTGATGAGATCACAACTAGTGATTATCTCTAAATGCGCAAATGTGAAGTATTGAAAATATCCCTAGTCGATGAATTGATAAAAACGGACACTATCAATTCTGTTGAGACTAGCATGGGTTATTCTCTAATCAGCTGATTCTCACTGGCTGGTGACATTGGGATGTCCGGAGATAAACATGGATGCTAGTTAAGGGAACTAGTTCATTGGAGTGACTAGCTGTAAGACTTCATATGGGAATCTACATGTAGATATGTCAATGAAGATCTTACTGCGACTTAAGTGCGATGTTCCTTTGACTTGCGGTGTTCAAGTCATCTTGGTCATGGAGACTTATACTTTGACATCTTAAGCAAGCATCTCCAAGGAGGTGTGGACCCAGGATGATCGGGTATAAGCCGAAGTGCCCGAAGATGTTTGAACAGCCTACAAAGGATTCACCACTCCTTGCGAGGAGATGTATACCCAGGCCTATCGTCGGATTGTTACTCAAAGCCTCTGGCCAGAGCATATCATGTTTAGAGTGAGAGTCTCTAAAATACATGAGAGTAATTAGAAATCCAAAGGACGAGTAAGACATTACTTGGGCTAGATGTGACGTAGTCAGCCTAGTGGGGACTGACACCATAGACCGTGTCCTGAACCAAGTGGGTATAAGGTGGTGAAGGGAATGGGGCATGATTCATTAGAGCTGCTGAAGGGTTTCAGAATAATTTCTTCTGAGGTCAAAACATTGATCTTTCGATTAATTGGGGATCATGATGTACTACTAGGTGCCACTCATGATCGTTCTATAATCAGTTAATTATAGACGGCTAACATAAATCGAAAGCCTATTTAGTCACACGCACTACGAGTAATCCGAGGGATTTAAAACGAGTTGAAAATTAGATTTTCCGATCAAGAGAAATAAGTCGAATCTGAGTTAGTCAGAGGCGCAATGGAAGCTAAAAATGGCTAAGTCTTTTGAAGGCTTTTTGGGCGAATTAAATGAGTTTAATTCGCGGCGGTCCGGGTTGGTTTGGCCGGCCAAAGAGGGTGCCAAACCCCTCTTTGGTGGCCGGCCAAATAGAGGAGAATAAACCAATTTAATTGGTTTAATTAATTAAATAAATCTAGTACGATTTATTTTATAAATTATGGATAAATAAATTTGTATAAAGAAATTTATATAAATAAAATTTATAGAAATTTATTCTTTTATGGAAGATTAAAATAATCCATGAATTGGGTTTATTTTAATTTTATAAAATCAATTATGAATTGATTTTTCATAATAAGAAAGTTTATAAATTTCTTATAAAATTTATTCTATAATTTAAAGAGAAGAAGAATTAGTTTTTATTATAAATTAGTTTATAATAAAGACTTGGTTTAAACGTAATTAATTCATAAGAATTTATAGGATAAATTTCTTATGATAAATAATTAGTTTTATTATAAAGTTAGTTATAATAAAATTCATAAGAGAATTTATAGGATAAATCTCTTATGATAACTAATTTGTTTTATTATAAATTGTTTATAATAAGACTAGGCTTAAAAGGAATAAGCAATAAGAAAATTTATAAGATAAATTTCTTATAACTAATTCCGTTAATTCGGTTTAGAGGGAGACTTAGCAAAGGAGTTGATACTATATAAAGGAACCAAAGGCTAGCCCTTAATTCCAATTGAATCAATTAAGAGATTAATTATTTCTCTCCCTCTTTCTCTTCTCTTCTCTCCTCCTCTTCTTCTCCTTCACATTAGGGCCGGCGCCCCATCCTTGTGGATTAGGGCCGGCGCACACAACCATCACCCAAGGGAGTTGGCGTGAGCTTTCAAGGAGAAGGAGAACCCGAACACGAAGAAGAAGAAGCGGATAGCGACTCCTCTCTTCTCGGAATTCGATTTCGTTACTTCGTTGGTTAGTTTTCCTAATTTTCTCTTGTCCTTCTAGTTGTGCCTTCCGAGAATCTAGTAGTTCTCGTCGGCACAAAACTCGTGACTTTGCGAAGTCATCCCGAAGAGAACTCGGCGTGGACGCGAATAGAGGCGAAGCTTCCAAGGGACGCTACGGTTGGATCTCGTCCCTTACTTCGAGATACGCGAGGTACTTGGTAAATTAGTTTACTTTTTGTAAACTTTTATTTCATGATTATGTCGATACACTATAAGGTTGCATGCTAGATATGAAGTTAAAATAATTTAGGAAATTATTTTATGCAAACTCTTCCGCTGCACGTAAAAATTTTAAATTTTACGAACTCGTATCCTTGTCGACATGCACCCGGTCCCAACAGTGATATCAGAGCCGGTTAGTGTTCGACTTAATCAAATAATTGTTTTATGAAAAACTTTGTCATGATCTCAATTTCGGAAAAAAATTTTCAATTATGGAAACTTTCAAATTATAATAAATTTTAGATTTAGGAATTTCAAAGTTTGGAAATCCTCATGAAATTTCACAAACGTTTGAAATTTTCTATTTTTTGAAATTTTATAATAATTTCGAAATTTTTCCATATTTGGAAACTTTCCAATTTTGGAAAATTTTCTATTTTAGAAATTTTCCAATTTTGGAAATATGTAAGTTTTCTTTGTACCGGAAACTTGCAATTATTCTGAAAATCATTTTTCGAAATCTCGCAATTTTGGGCACTTTCTTTTAAGAGAGTCTAGACAAATTCATGGACAGTTAATTGAAAATTAAATTTGAATTGGTTTTTAAATTGACAACAAAATTCTTTATTTTGGATTGAGCCTCGGGGAGCCGTCCAATTTAATGTTAGTTGTTGTAATTTAATTTCCCAATTTTTAATTGAAATTGTCATGTTTGATTGGATTGTGCCTCGGGGAGCTGTCCAATTGGATTTACAACACATTACTTTTCTTTGGGTATCTGAGCCTCGGGGAGCCACCCTTAGAAAACAATTTGTTGTAATTAATTAAATCCATGAATAAAATATGTTTAAGAGGTGATGCTCTTACATATTGTTGTCTCCAAAATTAATTAGGAAAATGGTTTCCTATAGAGTTTCTTAAATGAGATTTTCATGAAAATAATATGTAGTTGAATTAAGGGATTTGTCTCTTAATTTAACAAGATTTGATTTAGAGAAATCAAAGTCTTGAACATATTATTTCCGAAATTAGTTATGACAATTTAGGATATTGTTTCCCAAAACAATTCCTTTAATAAAGTATGAAATTATGATTAGGAAATCCGGTTCCTAATTTAATTCATGAGACTTGATAAATTAAGTCACATACATACTTTATTAAGGAAATCGTTAGTCATGACATAATTTTATGTCATGAATGTGCTTAAAAGGAATGAGACCCAAAACCCCTTACAAAATATTAAGGCCAACACGTTCCATTAATATGGTTAGAATCGGAGTTTTGTTTCTCGCTTGGGTTGATGGACACATCCATGCCCGACTTGAACCTCAACATGTTCAAACCATGGAATTAGTTTATGAATAATATACTTCGAGTCAGAGGTCAATCATTAGTTTTGGTTGTTGGACACATCCAAGCCTGACTAAGCGGTTGAATGAGCTCCAACCATGTTAAAACTATTTCTTGATTAATGGGTTAGCCTTAAGCTTGGAGCATCGATTTGTTGTGCCACAGCCAAGGTCGATGTAAAGAGAGGTGCAGTTGGGTGTTATGTATAATGATACATACTTGTTAATGAGTTAACAACCCAATGTTTTATGCAAACATTCAATTAGTTGATAGCATAATGTGATAGTTACATATATGTGATGTGTAATCGGTATAATTACCTACCTTCATAGCTAAGAAGAACTTGATGGCCACAGCCATGGTTGTTCTTATCTATGGTTGGATATCAACCTATTTGGAGATGTTCCTACGATCTCCCGAATTGATAATAAGGGTGACTCAATTCGTAAAATAAATAGGATTTAATTTATGTATGTTGATACATTCTTTAATAAATCTTCTCACATAATCTCAATTTGTATTTCTAGGTTAATCACTCGATCATGTCTTCTCTGAATTTGCGTTCCATCTTGGACACCAACAAATTAACTGGGCCTAACTTCATGGACTGGCTTTGAAACCTGAGGATAGTCCTCAAGGCAGAGAAGATGCTTATGTCCTTGAAAATCTACTTCCCTCAAATCCTCCAGCAGATGCAACTCCAGACCAATTGGTGGCCTATCAGAAACATGTGACCGATTCTGAAACTTGCAGTTGCATCATGCTAGCGCTCTAT
>JAGFNQ010009400.1:0-249606 GCA_024364735.1 Boesenbergia rotunda | reverse complement strand
TCTCATTCGTATTGATCCTAGAGCGAATTGACGGGTACTAGAACAAACATTTCATTTTTTTAATGATGGTTTTCTTTATAATATTAATTTAAAATATCACTATAGATTTTTTATAATGATATTTATTAAAATGGATTATTTTAAAAATTAAAATTTTATATTAGACTATTTATTATGATAAACTTTATCAATTTCATTGCAATATATAACACCCTAGTTAATAATCTAATTTTTTTTCGTCCATACATATACACTGATTCTTTTCTCTCTAATCCTCGCTCGTAGGGGTGGATAATAAATCGAATTCGGATAGAATTTTATATTTTTTATATTCATACTAATCAGTATAGAATATCCATTTATATCCATTAAAAAATCAAATTTCTTACGTATTAATAAACTTTTTTATTTCTAATTAAATATTATCATTCAAAAAAAAATATTAAATATATTAAAAATAATATCATATTCAAAAATACCTTTCCGGCTCGCAGCCGCCCGCTCCTCTCACCCACGCTGACGCATCTGTCGCAGTCGCCGCCGTTGCTAGCCGCCGGCCGACACCTTCTGATCCTGTCGCGATGCGAGGTAGATTCCCAAGAGCGAGATGGTCTCTCGAGCGCCACGAGCTGCTGATGCTGGCTCCGATCTGCAAGAAAATGATCGTTAGCAAATCCGCCGGGAAAAATCCCCAATTAGGGTCTCCGTCGGTCAAGTCAGTATCCGCAGGAATATAGCAAAGCAAAGGAAGTAGTAGAAGAGAGCACGATCACGCATACCTGCGGAATGAGGAAGGGAGGGGCTTATATAGTCGGGGGAGCTAACAACCCCTATCTGTGTCAATTATTTTTCGGTACCCGTATGAGACAGGGATGTGGGTGCTTGTCAGCTCGCAGGAAGGCACCGATCGGCGCCTCTCTGTCTAACCCATCGAAGGGTGGCATGGTGCGGGTAACTCGGGTAGTACAGTAGTACGGAGTCAGTCAGATATCCGCGACGTGTGTCATGAATGAGTAAGGCTTGCACTGACCCCCGTATTATGGTCGTGCATAGGATGTCCTGGAGCGGATGTGGCGTATGGGAGGACTGGCCCTGAGGTAGGTTGCCGACTGGAGGGCCCGAGTGATATCGGCCAGGTCGGGTGTAATGTCTCCGAGTGACGCAGGGTACACCCCGAGTCGAGGGGGGGACGCATAGATGTATCCGATTCACCCGCTCTAGGGTTACAGGGTTGAGTGACCGAGCTAGGGGACGCTTAGTATCGGCCCCCCCAACCTGATCCGGGGTCGAGCGGTTGGGGGTCCGAGGGCTCTTTGGTTCGGAAACTCCTTGGGTTGGGCCTTCGTCGGCCCACCCCTTGAGCCTCCATTAACGCCGTGTGCCTTCGAGTCAGGGTCGACTTCTCGATGTCCTCCACTAGGTTGGACCGGGCCGGTTTCTATCGACCTGACTGCCCACCTAGACCCCTTGGTTCGCCCGGACGTCGAGGGTCTCAGTCTCAACCCCATCCAGACGCGGCGCCAGATTGGTCGGCCGAGTTACACGTGAGCTAGGCTGAGATCACCTTCCTATCTCGACCAGTCAGAGAATAACCTCCACCGGCCTCTTTCTCCTCCCTTACCCTCGCTTGCCGCCGCCGCTACTCTCACCCATGCTCACGCATCCTGTGGCCGCGGCCGCCGGTCGCCGGCCGACACCTGTTGGGTTTTTCGGGCCGCGAAAACCGCCTTTTCGCGTCGCGGAAACCCCGAGAACCCAAAGCCATGGATCTCGTGCGAAGAAAAATTCCGAAACAAAAAATCACGTATTCATTTCATGCTCAAAACTCGATCTACTCCTAGATCTAACGAGGGATAAACCATTTTACCTTTGGTGCGTGCCCCGCTTAATCCCGCTCGCTCCTTTTGGATGTCGGATCTCTAGGACGTCAAGTGCCGTCCCTCTAGAAGTATCCACGCGAACAAAGTGGATGGAGGAAACCCTTTAGGTGTGCTAGCACCTTTCAAGGGTTCGGCCAAGAGGAGAAGAAGAAGAAGAGCACCAACACTTGGAGGAGGAAGAAGAGAAGACACACTCATAGAAAAATGGAACCAAAACTTGGTTTTGTTCTCTCATTGTGGCCGGCCACATAATGGCCATTAAGTGGCCGGCCATAACCCCCTCTCATTGTGGCTGGTCACATAATGGCCATTAATGGCCATTAAGTGGCCGGTCATAACCCCCTTTCAATTTGAATTCAAATTCAAATGGGGGGTTACAACCTTTGGAGATGATGTGGAGCATCATCATTGGTCAAATACCAAGCCAAGTCATCACTTAGTCAAGTCAAGGTGAGGTGGCCTTTTGGTCAAGTCAAACTTGACCATTAATCTTCCTTGATGAGGTGGCATCCATACTTAATGCTCTTGATGATGTGGAGCATCATCAATGGTTGGCTCCATGCCAATTCATCACCATGATGTGGCATTAAGTCAAGTCTAACTTGAGGTGGATTTGGGTCAAGTCAAACTTGACTTTTATGGACTTTCCATATTTAGTCAAGTCAAACTTGACTCCATTTCTTCTCCCATGTCAAGTCTAACTTGAAGTGGAACCAAGTCAAGTCAAACTTGATTTGGATTTGGGTCAAGTCAAACTTGACTCCATTTCTTCTCCCATGTCAAGTCTAACTTGAAGTGGAACCAAGTCAAGTCAAACTTGATTTGGATTTGGGTCAAGTCAAACTTGCCTTTTATGGACTTTCCATATTTAGCCAAGTCAAACTTGACTTCATTTTTTCTCCATCTATTTGTTCTTTATGTGTGACCCTATAGGTTCTTGTAACGTTGGCAATGCTTCTAACCTCTTAGAAACATAAGCAATGAGCGGTATCTAGCAACACATCATTGCTACCCAAGTTACAAGAATGTTGAGATCCAACATCACCAATGTGACTACTAATTATGACTTTCATAATATGTGACAATGTCCTTCTATCGTCGATATCTAGATTGATCTTCTATGAAGCATAGACCGTGTCATCCTCCAATCAATCTATGTGTCTTGAACTCCAAGTAGACTCACTATAATCAAATAAGCTCAATATCTCATATTGCCTTATTTGGGCATGGCCATGCACTTAGTGATCTCACTCTATCAAGACTATGATATCTCTCCCGTCATATAGGAGGGATAGATCCCATCTACATCACTCACATCCCTCCGCATAATTTGTTACATACCCAGTAATCGCCTTTATAGTCCACCCAGTTACGGGTGACGTTTGACGAAACCAAAGTACATAACTCCTTATGTAGGGAACTATGGTGACTTCAGGTCTAAGGACTAATAGTCATACTAATAGTCACATGAGAAAGTATATGACACTCATATAACGATCCATGATACTTTCTCATGGTGGGTCATTCAGTATACATTCTCCAATGCATACTCATGTGTCAACTTGATATCTCATATCCATGACTTGTGAGATCAAGTCATCGTGTTGACCTACATGCTAGTCTCTATGCATTAACATTGTCCCTGAATGTTAATACTTGACTAGGAATAATTAAGAGTAGTGTTCTCTATATCATCTCACTATCGATTCAACCAATCGATTGATATAGATATGAACCTACTACCAAGGACGTTATTACACTTAGTTATTTGGCACCAATACAAGTAAGTATAATAACCATAATCAAATGCCTTTATATATATATATATGAAATATGATACAATGAGTCCATACAACAAACCATAAATCACAATAATTAAGAAGATAAGAAATTAAGAGGAAAAACTTTTTACATAGGATACAACATGTTAAATTAATAAAAAAAATATAGAATTTCCAAGTTAGTATAGTGGCAAAATTAAATCTAGTATTCCATCATTTATGAAAACTTTTTTCCTTAGTATATAAAAAATAATTAATTTGGTTAAATAACGTCGAATCTAAAATAATTGATCTGATTTCGTAAAAGTTTTTTATCAACTATGAAGATAAATTGAAAATACGCATCAAACCAAAAGTTAAATATTTCACTATACACACTTCATATAAATGTAAGTCGGGAATTATACTTTTCATTGCATCATGACTCCTTTTCCTCATTATAGAAATATGCGTATTGAGTATTTTGTCCAACACATCAAATTCATTAAGACAATCTACAACATTGTTGCTAGCATGACTGTGAATGACATCCTCGTAAGTCGTAAGGGCTTTGCACGTGGTTTTTGGCCAGACATCCCAATATACAAGGACGGATCTATTATAAGACTCGAAAGGCACGCTCTCGCCATCATAATTATTTAATAATATTATTTTAATATTCTTAGAGCTATAGATTTCGGAGGTCGAGGATGCTGAAAGATATATATACTCTCTTAAAATTGTGAATCCCCGTAAGTAGCAAATTTGATCCATGTTTAAATCGTGTCCACCTAAATCTCGTGGCCATGTTTGAACTAAAATTTGATTATGGAATTGTGTGGAACGGACGGATTGCCTCCGGAGTCAACAAGTTTTTCATTTGTATTTGGTGGAGCCTCAAGATATATATATATAATATATATATATATATATATATATATATATATTCATAAATATTCGATCACTCTTTTGATTTATTCGGCACCTATGGATCTTCTCGCAAGTATCCAACCTCTAAATCTCTTCGTAATTATCGAATCACACTTAACTTACTTCGAGCCTCTCTCAATTTCATTCAAAGACCCTTTCATATGATATAAGGTCTAGATCATGACTCTGATATTACTTATTGGAGCTTCAAGGATGTATATATCTCCATAATAATATAATATTATTCACTTTGACCTAAATTATTTTGACTTTACTTTTGGATGCTATTTAAAAAAAAATAGATCCGTTACCTTAACAATCCCCTAGAGTCGACTCACGGATATGGAGAGAGGTTCATGCAAGTACACAGACACGGATGTGGAGGGAAGTTTATACAGGTACACAGACAAATCTCATGGTAGGATAGAAAATACAGATCGTCACCTCTTGAGGATGGATCCATGACCATAATACTAAAAATATCATGTATCTATCATCTATACTACAGGATAAAATTCTATCAAAAAAAAATTATATATTTGAGATACATTTCATCCTTTTAAATTAATAATCTTTTATATTTTTTAACAATATAAAACTTGGATGGATCCCAACGGGTCAATAAGTTTTCAATGATAATTACTATTTTCACCCGTAACTCAAGACTGCTCTCAGCTAAGGTAGCTTTTACGATATCAGTTTGGAAATTCAAATTCTAGAACTCCAGTCTTATTCGAATTTGGATTGGACTCCATTTTCTATATAAAAGTTTGAAAATTCATAAATATTTATCAAGGTCTTATTGCTCAAACAGGGTGGGCATGGTTAAAGATTACCGTGTCGGCGCGGGTATTGACGGCGTGGCAATGCCGTCGCGGAGGCAGCTTCTCCCCCTCCCAATCTTGGATCAGATGCAACGGCCACTGCAACGCGTAAGGTTAGTTCTCCGTTTGTCGACTGCCACTTATGCATCAAGTTGTAGGCATTACCAAACGGACGGACGATTTTGAATTGTAAGAAATGCAGGCATCGACAGTTTTGTTCCCTTTTTAGGCCCACGAGGCGATGTGCTATTGGAAGTTGAGTTTGGCCCACGAAGCAAGGAGCCGTAAATTGACCGTCCACTTTATAAGGGAGAGAGAGAGGGGGAAGAATCGTTGAGTGGGTATTTGGAGAATCATGGCGGCGATGGAGGCGTGGGAGACGCTGAAGCAGGCGGTGGAGACCTACACGGGCCTGTCGCCCGCGTGGTTCTTCACGGTACTGGCTTTGGTGGCGGCGATATACTACACTGTGGTGGGGTTCTTCGAGACGCAGCCGACTGCGCCGCAGGCGCACGCGCACGCGCGCGAGGTGGTGGAGCGAGAGCCGCTGCGGCCTCCGGTGCAGCTCGGGGAGGTCACCGAGGAGGAGCTCCGAGCCTACGATGGCTCCGATCGCGAGAAGCCGCTGCTGATGGCTATCAAGAGTCAGATCTACGACGTTTCGCAGAGCAGGTAATTCTGCTTCCCCCCCCCCCCCCCCCCCCCCCCCCACCCCCCCCCCCCCCCCCCGAAATTTCATGCCCTAAACTAATTTGGTTTGCTAGAGTTTCGTTTATTCCTTAATTATTTTTGCAATCTCAAGCTGTCGATTTCGTTGCTAGAAGAAAATTCTTATTCCAGTAGTCAAGTTGGCTCTTCGATTTAGCCATTGAGTTTGGTAATACCTCAAAAAATTGGAACTTCAACACTGATTGAGAGAGATAGCGAGACAGAGAGATGAAAATAGTGGAAAAGGGGCAGGTCAGGTGAGTTTTTGCTCATACGATCCCAAACCTGCAAGAACACACATATCCTCTCATTTTTAGTGATCTTTGATCACTTTTGAATTTTTAGTGGCATTTGATCCTTTTTTATTATGTTCAAACCAGCTCAACACATTCTTCTCTCATTTAACAATTTAGCTGCTTTCAAAATTCTCTCAATATTATTATTATTATTTTAAATAACACATTCATGTTGGGATTCTCATCATCATCTTTAGTACATTCCCATGTTAGCATGAGGCAAATCAAATGGAACAAATTGAAGGAAGAATATGAAAGGAAAAGAAAAGGAAAAATAAGTTTTTTTGACTTCCATGACCAACTTGACTATCATGTGGTTGACATTTTGTATTGACTTTTAGTTGAGAAAAGGAGACGTGATTTGGTGGGATTCTAGATGGCAAATTACCATTTTTCAAAGGCACATGGTAGTCTACGGTACCATTTTCCCCCATAGTTCCTTCCCAGCATGGGTGGAAAGACAAAGAAGGCTCATTACCGCTAATGTTGACTGGCCAACAAACATGGTTAATACACAGAGAGCAAGCAGTCTTTGTGACTGATCCTTACTTTTTAAAAAAATATTCTCCAATTACGCAAATGGCAGAAATATCTTTGTCCCCCTTCTCTCCGCCGTGTTCCCCTCTTCCTGTGTCTATCACCTGCCAATGTTCTTAAAACTGAACCTGTAATCAGATCAATCCAAACATTGGAAGGCAATAGGAACCTCCTTTGTGGACATAATATCTTTTGGTGGCTCTAATGTCTACTTGTTCTGGATTTTATTTTGTGGCAACTATTTTGGAAAAACATAAGTGTATTTATATATTTTCTATCCATCCTCATTGACATTGTTGGTCTTTCTTCTTATATTCACACTCACATGTTGCCATATTCACTTCCACAGGATGTTTTATGGACCAGGTGGTCCGTACGCATTGTTTGCTGGAAAGGACGCCAGTAGAGCATTAGCAAAGATGTCATTTGAACCCAAGGATTTGACTGGCGATCTCTCTGGTCTTGGTCCCTTTGAGCTTGAGGCCCTCCAGGACTGGGAAAATAAGTTCATGAGCAAATACGTAAAAGTGGGTACGATTAAGAAGACAGTGCCTGTTACGGTGGCCGAGGGGTCAGGTACTGGTGCTTCCAATGTGACAGAAGCTGCCGCTCCGGCCATTGCCACCGAGAATGAAGGCAGTCCAGCAGATGATGTGGCAGCTGGCTTTGATGAGCACAAAGCAGTAGAAGCCAATGAAAAGTAAGTGTTCATGAGGTGAGGGGCACGAAGGAAATTACGATCTGTTCTTCAAGAACAGTAAAAAATAATGTTTTTGTATAGCAATATCTTTCGTCTTGTTCTTGAATATGTCTAAGCAGTTAATATTATGAGGTTTTTAAGTAAAGAAACAGACCGATATAATATGCAGGATGCTAACAGTGTAGCCGCTTCATGATGCTTGTAGTTTTTATTGTTGTGTAATAAGAGATTGTTTTTGGTTGAATCTTCGAGCTCGTGTTCAACTAATGACAGAAGTTTGCAAGGCTTGAATGACACGAGTGTTGGACATTTGAGTCAGCAATCTAGACTAGCAAATCATTGGATTATTTTTCTCATTTTGCCAATTGTCATAAATTAATATCAGGCCCAAGCATATAGGAAAATCTAAAGATCGGGGGATTTTAATTTATGATGTGACTTTGTATGATGCTATATGTCCAAAGTAAAACAAACAAACAGGTTGGGGGCAATTGAATCAGATATTAACTATTTTGATTATGAAAAGTAAAACATTGAAAGCCCAAAGTTCGAACACCCCATCACAACACAAGATTTGTCTAACAAGAAATACACAACAGAAGCTATATGTATATCGATGTAACACCTCGTTTAATTAAGTTCTTTAGCTAAAATGTTTGAACTGATGAAAACAAAAATACATGAGCAAACATCAGGAAAACTGAAGGTATTTAGAGATGAACTGGAAGCATATGGTAAAGGCACATTATAGGATCCTTCACATAAGTGAATTCCGACAGCAAAGGGAAACATTATTAACTGGTACTACAACCATATCATCACTCAGTAAGTGTTGACTTGAGCTCCCTGCTGCCCTGCAATTCCAGCACAATATCACATCCTCCAATCAACTCACCCTTATAGTAAAGCTGAGGATAGGTTGGCCAGTTAGAATAGGTTTTCAATCCCTGTCTCACTTCTTCATTAGAGAGAATATCAAAGGATTCAAAACTGATTTCTTCTTCTCGAAGGGCATCAACAACTTTTGAGCTGAAACCACAACGAGGCGCATCAGGCGTTCCCTTCATGAAAAGCATCACAGGTGATGAGGTGATCAAGCTTTTCAGCCTATCCTCAAGTGTAACCTTTGGAACCGCTCCCTTTTCAGCTAAAACCTTCTTTAACTCCCCATTCTTCTGCATCTCCAACACAATATCAGATCCTCCAATCAGTTCACCTCCTATATATAGTTGTGGATAGCTCGACCAATTAGAGAAAACTTTCAGACCCTGCCTCATTTCATCATCGGATAAAACATCAAAACTATTAAAAGCAACCTTCTCTTGCTGAAGGATTTCAACAACCTTGTGACTGAAGCCACACTTTGGTTCCTCTGGTTTACCTTTCATAAATAACATCACAGGGGTGGAATTTATAAGAGTTTGAAGCCGAGAAACTACTTCAACACGAAGGCCTGTGGATTCAGAAACGTCATCTCTCATTTCTGGTATAGGACCTTCTGAATTTTTTGCAATTTTGGTTTCATTAGAGATGACAGGAATTCCATGGTCCTTGAACACATTTTTCAACTCGCCACTTTCATGCATAGCAACTACAATATCACACCCACCAAGAAGATCACCCTTGCAAAAGAGCTGAGGGAAAGTAGGCCAATTGGAAAATTTCTTCATTCCTTCACGTACCTCATTGTCCAAAAGGATATCAAAGCTTCCAAATTCAACACCCTCATCCTTCAATAGATCAACCACCTTTCGACTGAATCCACACTTAGGTTGCTCTGGATTTCCTTTCATGAATAAGAATACAGGGTATGACTCGACAAGCTGCTGCAGACGTTTTCTCAATCCATCACTGAGGCCAGAGTTCAATTCTTCAGTTTTGGAAGACGCACTTTGCGTCGTCATGTTTTTCGCAGCTTCCAGAATTGTAGGGTCAGCAGGCCCTAGACTTACAGGTGAAGCAGATTCTACAGAAGTAGCAGGTCCAACATGTTTTGCTACCTTGTTAGCTAAAACAGTTGGGTTTGCACCTTCAAGTGCATCGATACTTCTACCATCCTGACAAAAATGAAATATTAATATCCTGAAAAACCAGCTAAAGAATAAATTTTTGTCCTAATGAATCAAATCTATCACTCAGATGTTATGGCACCGTTAGTAAAATCTTCTTTACCCCAAAACAAAGATATTGCAGGATTCCAAATTTAGTGATTATGAATAGATAAATTGCAAAGGGTCGTAGATAAAATAGGGAGAGATGCTGATAATGTTCAATATTACTTCTGAGAGATGAGATTTCATCTCTGGTGATAACACTCTGAATTGCTGCTTGACAGGAAAATGAAACTGGAAGAGAGACAAAGACTAATCAATCTTTTGAAATTGCAACTGAATGGAGAGACGATGTATAAGTAAGAACCCCATTCTACACAGACAGTCTAAGATGGGAGAAATGTCAAGAGAATTTAGTTTTTGATAATTTTATTATAAAAGATGAAGATAGTGTCAGGAGAAACTAAGACTGAATGAAGTTTAACACCCACAAACTGACAAGAAATACAAGTTATAAGGCACACTAGCACTAACTACATATTATATAATTGACCAGATGATGAGTGACTGATGAAACGTGGATGTTTGAGTGAGACACGGAATCTCTAAGGATGGGAAAATGGGGTAAAAAAACAAGTGCAGAAGTACACTTCAATCAATTTATTAAATCGTCAACCAGAGGTCAGGAGAATTACTAGAAAATTTTGGATTATCTAGCAAGACAGATGAAAAAAAGGGAGGTTGTGACATCATTACAAACTTCAGACTCCTGAGAGCTTGAAGATAACCTAATTCTACATTACATATATATAGAACTCAGGCACAACGCCCTATCAGTAAATACATCAGGTGGCCCTAAACCAAAAACATTTACTCTCATAACTAATATGTAAAAGCCTTCCGGCCTTTTAGAGTAAATGTATAAATAAAGATAATTCAATGTCAGAATTATTTCTACCACATAACAAGGTTCAAAATTTTCACCAAGAATTAGTCACAACCCTAAGCAATTACCTGTTAAAATTGCCATGATAATTATGAATATAAAGTAAAAGTTAAATGAAATAACAACCTGATCATCATTGTCAGACTAATGCTTTCCGGCATAATAATTTTACAGGTCAGATCTGACTAAAAGTCCTGTCATAATCATCCCAACAGTATGCAAACTCTTCTCCAATAACCGCTACTACAGAAAATTGATTTCAAATTAAGGTACCATCAACATATATTTACGCAGTCAAGATCACAATGTAGAAATCATTCATCTTTTTGCACATTCGAAAATGAGAAAAATCTAGGAAAGAACTAACCTTGCAGAATACAAAATATGGCACAGCTGAAACAGAGTAAGTCTCAGAAATATCAGGGTGCTCTTCAGCTTCGACCTAAAAAGCATAAAGCTTTTTAGATCAAATAACAATGGAAAAAATGTAAACACCAAAGGCAAACATTGACATATCAAAACTAATGAAGCAATAATAATAATAAATAAAACAAATCAAGGATGATTTCTCTTTGAAAATAATTAGATACTAGATGATTTGATGACACAAACTATTTTTCCATTAGATATGACAATAATTAGGTCTAATTTTTGGCCATCATACAAGTTGTTTTAATGATTTAATCACTTTCTTTCCTATTTCCAACCCATCTATTAGTTAATCACTAAAGCAATTATGATATTGAAGTCAATCCAAGGAAAATGTTCAAATCTATTATGACATAAAAAATTTAGGTTGTACTTAATTGAATTCACTATATATTGGCATTGATGTAAGTAGAACTTGAATGATGGAAGAACAAAAGGATCTGGACAACAGTCATATACATAGTGAACATATTATCCAACTGATCTAACTGTAAGGACAACGTCCTCAAATACGATAATAGCAGCCTACAAGCTTGCCAAAATTCAATTCATCCTAAGATGTTAACATACGAGAAACAAAGTGATTGAGATTGAATGATGAGTATGAGAATTGAGAACGATACTAATAGAACAATTCATACAAATTTATATGTAGAAGAGACAACTTGATTAAGCTTCGAAGAAGAATAAAAGCATTGGCAAGAAGAGCTAGTAATCACACTGAGAAACTAATGGAGGGCAGTTAGCTGTTTCAGCAACTAAAAAAGCGTAAAACGTACGGATAAAACTGACTACTCCCAGAAAAAGTCGAATTTCACTAAGTTATACAGAACCTACCAAAGTGATTTCTACTATACGGCATATCACATAAGAACCCTAAGCCCATTTCTGGTTCCGTGCCGATCAAGCTAAAAGGCATGCTAAAAATCTAATCACCAGGACGCAGAGCAGCAAAAAAAAAGGGGTCCTAAATCGTATCCAATCAAATAAAGATTCTTTCTTGGAAACCGCAAGACGAAAAGATAGAGAGCAGTAAACCTACCCTAAAGAAAAGAGCGTGAGGTAAGTCTTTGGCGAGATGGCTGAAAACATGATCCATCTGCTTCGATGCCACGCACCACGACGCCCAGAAGTGGAGGACCACCGGCGCCACCCCGCGGAGCGCCTCGTCAAGCTCCTCCTTTGACCCGACGTCCTTAACCACGCCGCCTCCGCCGCTGCCCATCCTCTCTGTCTCTCTCACTCCCCTCGAGACCCAAGACAATTGGGAATAGTAATAAAGCTGAAGCCTGTGGTTCGTTTTAAAGATTCTTGCGGGGTAAGCAGTAACAGCCGTTATCATGGAATCATTCCATAAAACATGACATAAACTTCCGTTATATTTATCATAACAGTCATCATGAAGCTCTATGTTAATGTAGCGAATGATAACAACTCAAATACGCGAATAGTTGTCTCCACACGATGGACTGATAGTTAATATTTGAGTCTTACCACTAAGAGGTCTGGGGTCAAATCCTAACAAAGTCAGTATGTCCAGGCTAATAACCCTCGTGATTTACCTCCTTCGTGTTGACTCTGGGACGGGGGCGCTGAAGCTAGCGAATCGCCTTTTTTGCCATCAAATTCGTCAATAATCTTTAACTAAATAATAAGTTGGGTACTTTGAACATCAACAAAAATTGAAATAGTATTATTCCTTTACCCTTATAAATTTTAAACTTATAAAAAATAATAAAACTATTTGATATTTTAATTTATTTTTTTAAAATTAATTATATCATTAATAATTTAAATAAAAATTGAAGTTATAATTGATCAATAATGTATTTGATAAGCGAGTCGGAGAATTTGTGCGCATGAGAAATAAGAAATAAGAAATGGAAAGGAGTGTTTAGGGGTGTAAATGAGTCGAGCCGCTCGTGAGCCGCTCGCGAGCCGCTCGGTCAAAACTCGACTCGAGCTCGGAGTTGACCGAGCTCGAGCCGAGCTCGAGCTGGCTCGTTTACAATTCGAGCCGAGCCCGAGCCAATTCAAAGCTTGCTCGATGGCTCGTCGAGCCATATCGAGCCAAGCCTGGCTCGTTTAAAATAACATTGTTTTCCATAAATAAATAAGAACTTGATGAGGTATTTGTGGTTAGAAGGTTTGGGTGGACTGGTGGAGGTTCCCATGTAGCAGAGTAGCAGAGGTTGCAAGTTCGAATCATGACCTTACCCCATTTTTATTAGATTTTTCGGCTCGAATTTGGCTCGAGCTCGGCTCGAGCTCGACTCGAGCCGAGCTCGAGCTCGATTTTACTAGCTCGATCGAGCTCGAGCTCGAGCCGAGCTCCTTTGGTTTTCTCGAGCTCGAGCTCGAGCCGACCTTGGGCTCGGCTCGGCTCGACTCGTTTGCAGCCCTAGGAGTGTTAGAAACTTAGTGCGCTAGAAACAAAAGATAACTGAGTGCGCTCAGAAAAAAGAATCAACATAGAGAGAATTTTTAAGTTTATAAAAAATCTTTGGATGATAAGACGTGGATTAAAAAAATCTATAAGAATATTTTAAAGAAATTTTATTAAAATACGATTTTTTTTAAAAAAAAATAGAAACTCCTTTATTTTTTAAAAAATAATTTATAAGCGGTCATGAACTTATTTTGACAACTTATAAGTTGTTTACAAAAAAAAATTTTATTAAATATATTTGAAGAGTTTATAAACTCTATAATAACTTATAAGTTATTTTGTAGAGTTTATAGAGTTTATAAACTCTAATTTGGATGAGAAATAAAACATAAACATAGTTATGCAAATGAAATGTACATTTTAAAATCTCGATATAAATTAAATTTTAGGGAAAAAAATCTTTTTTTTCTAAAATACTTTACGACTTTTTTCCTGACTAATAGTTTAAATACTTTTTTCATTTATAAAATTCAAATTTGAATGGAATAATAAAAAGTTTGAGTTGCATTCCTTTAACAAAATATGAATTTCTATAAAACCCAATTTTATAGCAAATTTATATTAAAAATTATGAGTTCAAATTTTATAGATCCATTCTTAATTTGTTAACAAATTCTACTTTTTCCAATATCTCAATTTTTTAGTTCCAAATTTCGATGTTTTTTTCTTTAATTTATTAGATTCATAATCCAAATATGGATATGTCTAAGAGAGTTTGCAAAAAACTGGAGAGAAAAAAAAAACAGAAGCTAAATTGAGATGTTTGAAACTTCACAAGTCAAATTGAGAGCAACTTTTACATTTCAAGAAATACGGAGCAAAATTGAAGTCAAATATTTCAAGAAAAATATGGTACTTATTTGGTCTCTTTTTTTTTATTGTATTTTTGTTCCTTTATTTTGTTTCAATTTCTCACATGAATGAAGAAAAAAAAAAGATTTTATCAGCTATAGATATCAAAACATGAACTATATTTCTACCAAATATTTGAAATCATCACAGTTTGTGAAGCTTGCCAACAGATCAGAAAACTGCAAGATCAAGAGAACTCCGAGGGCTTGCATATTACAATCTAAGCAATATAAAACACATCGACATAAAAAGAAAATCTACGATTCTTTGCTGCAAGAGAAGAAACACAATCACTTCATTCATACAGCTTGAAGCGTAATTTCAGGCTACAAGAATCGCTCAGATTAAGGAATTAACATAGTAGTTACAGAATTCCACACATACCCGATGGCTCGAACGACAAACGTAAACCCGATTAGGGTTTCAGCTCTCCGGCGCGAGAATGCCGTTGACAACGGAGACCGCGACGAGCACCCCGAGGGCCTCGGCTCCAGCGACCGCACCGGCCTGGAGAAGATCGCCCGCGACGCCGAGGCTGGAAGACGCCACTATCCCCTCCTCCGCTGCCTGGATCTCCTTCTCCGCCGCCACGATGCCCTTTTCCGCCGCCTGGATGCCCTTCTGCAGGGCCTTCTCCCCTTTCTCCACGATCTCCTCCGCCTCCTCCTCGATCTTCTCTATCCTGTTCCTGATCCCGAAAAGCGGGATGTCCGCCGACCTAGCCGGGGAAGGGAGAGCGGCAGAGGAGAGGGCGAGGAGGAGGAGGCACTGCCTTCTGCTTCCCAGACCTCGCCGGGCCGATGGAGACGAAGCGGGGCCGACGCCGCAGCGTACGGAAGCGCGTCGGACGGCGGAGCCGCCGCTGGGAGGGAGGGGGAGGAGAAGGAGAGCCGCGGAAGAGGCGGCCATGCGGAGATCAGAAGTAGTGGCCGCGGGCGAAGAATGGCCGATGCGGATAGATAGACTTCCTCCAGCTGCTACAAATATTGGACAAATAATATTTTTTTTTTCTAAAAAAATATATTATAAAATAGCATTTTTAAAAATATCCTTCTCTTCTTCCTTAATTCAACTGTTAATTGGAGAAAACTCCTCAATCCCAAATTGGCCTTTACATGCACTCCTCACTTGATAAATTCTTTACATTCATTCCATGATAGATTGAGTATAAAAGAGTGAAAACTCAGTATACATTTTAAGATTTGAGCATAAATTGTTTGAGATTTAATACTAATTTAAGAAATTTGAGTACAAAGTTTCGGTGACCCCTTATGTGAAAATCTTGATGTGGTGAGTATAAAAGAGTGAAAACTCAGTATTCATTATAAAAATTTGAATATAAATTATTTGAGATTGAGTACTAATTTAAGAAATTTAAGTATAAAATTTAGATAACCCCTCATGTAAAAATCTTGATGTGGTGGATGTAACCTCACATATTCAAATTTCTAAATTTTATACTCAAATTTTTGCAAGTAATGCTCAATCTAAATCAATATACACTTAAATTTTGATAATGTATACTGAAATTTTTACTATATACCGAAACAATATATATTCAAATTTTTTCAAATAATACTCAAATTTTTTAAATTAGTACTCAGTCTTAAACAATTTATACTCTAATCTTTACGATTTATATTGAATTTTTACTCTTTTGCACTGATAAAAAAAATATCACACAAAACTGTCTTGTCAATCCTATCAGGGAGTGCATGCAAAGAAATTTTCGATTGAGGAGTACATGGAAAACCCAATTTAATATTGAGGAGTTTTCTCAAATTTTCCCTTAATTCAAATGCATCCCCGGCCACCTCTTTTCTCTCTCTTTCTGTCTACTTTGTACATTGTAACCAAATGGGACGACTCTGTTTCAGCAAAAAGAGGAAGGAGAATAATCTCTACATGTATCGAGATCAGACAAGTGAAAATTCATATGAAATGAACCAAAAGATGTGAAACAAACTGGAAGAACACAACAATCGATTCCTTGATACTTTCAGCCAATGATCAACAAGTAGTTTAACAGCTAAGTTTTCTGTGCTCGAGAAAAAAGAAGAACGAAATCATCAATCCAGAATTCCATTAGGCTACTTGAAGTGATGTATATTCTAGCATGATTCATTATATTACTCCAATTGCTAAACCAAAATGATAGCAATTAAGCTCCTCGCCAATTATTTTTCAAAAAAGAGGATAAAAGTGCATAATGTTTTGCCTGAAATGAATACACCACGGTTTAATTTGCTTCCATATCATGTCCTGTACATGCAACTCCAGAATTTTGATGTCACTCACTATGATCACCATCATCAGTAAAAAAAAAATAAAGTTTTCATAAAAAGATGAACAGGCCTTTCGTCAAAAGTATGCATAGATAACGCCTAGTCATAAAAGAGATTTGTTATGTATAAAAAAGTAGCATTCATGAAATTAATACCAATTATTACATTAAGCAAACTTTGACATAATAAATGGTAGCATACACACACCACCTGTAGTTTATGATGTATCCTATGTCACTGTAAGCATGCTTGCACAACAAATTAACTATAAGGATAGTACTACAGAGGATTCCGGCGGGTTAAGACAACAAGCAGTTGAGAAATGATATGCTTAGAGAAACCAAACTCAGAGAGGTGAGTATAGTTGTTGGTATATGAGGTCTTTGTCTTAGCTGTAACTAGTAGAAGGATCAAATGCATCGCTCAGGTTAGTCTCAGGTGTTTCATTGTCCTCTGCAAAAGAAGGTAGCCTCTTTTTTGTCATTCTGATCCTTCTCAGCCCTTGCAATTTGTACTCAACTTCTTTCATGGTAGGTCTCTCCGCTCCCTTCAACCTCAAGCACATTTCTATCATCTGCATTATTTCCAAAAGCTCTTCTTTGTTTCCTTCTTTCAAAATGCGATCCTCCACAAGATCAAGAGCATGGTTTTCTCTCATTGCTAGAAGAAACTGGTTTGATAGGTTCAGCTTATCACCATGCTCGTTTAAGTAAATAGCAGTTTTCCCGGTCAAAAGTTCTAGGAGAATGACTCCAAAACTATAGACATCGCTCTTTTCTGTCAACTCACTTGTTTGATAATACTCAGGATCCAAGTATCCGAAGGTGCCTTGTACTGCAGTGATTATATAACTTTGATCAAGTGGAATAAATCTTGAAGCTCCAAAATCAGATACTTTTGCAATCAAATTATCGTCCAGAAGAATATTTGATGATTTAACATCTCTATGAAAAATAGACATAGAAACATCCGAGTGTAAGTAGGCAAGTGAGCATGAAACTTCTATAGCAATCCTCAAACGATCATCCCATGATAATTTAGATTGTCCATTGGGAACATGTAGATGATGTGATAGGGTGCCATTTGAAATAAATTCATATATCAATAAGGGGATTTCAGTCTCCAGGCAACATCCAAAAATCTTCACTATGTGCTTATGATTAATCTGAGAAAGAATTGCTACCTCATTTATGAATTGATCTATCTCACTTTTTTTCATATTCGTGGATTTTTTTATGGCAACAACTCGTTGATCCGATAAAATTCCTTTGTAAACTACCCCCTGCCCTCCACGACCAAGCACGCGAGTTTCATCAAAATTGTTTGTTGCTTTTTCTATCTCTTCCAATGGAAATAATTTAGTTCTCTGAGCATCATGTTCACTTGTAGAGATCAGTTGTTGCAGCAATAAACCATGATTCTGGTGAAAGTTCTTTTCTCTTATTTGCTTTTGCAGTCTTTTCTTCCATATCTTACTTAGGACGACCAGCATTACACACAAGAGTAGTAGGCACACATTGCCTGCAGCGATGATGAGAGCTGCACCATATATAAAAAAATTAAATTTCACAAGTCTCATATATTTGGTGATACCTATTATGAACTACATGTTGCAACACAGTCTACCTTTGTTTCTTTTATTAGTGTTGTGCTAACTTTTACTAGTGTTGCACTTTGTTTTCATTTTTCATTTATCATTTTTCTGTCACAATTGATTTGATCACATGTTGTATATATGTTTAACCAAACCTAACATTTCATTCTCAAGTTTCAAGGACTTACCAAACATAAGAGTTCTTTTCTTGGTATGAGGGACGCACCCTCCGATCATTGGATCGCCATACGTTCCTGGTTGACACGTGCAATTGTAACTGCCCTCTGTATTCTTACAAATCCCCTTGCAAATATATTCCTCAGGATTGTCACACTCATTGATATCTGAAGAATAATAAAAACATAGGCGAGTTAATTATGCACACCAATACCATAAAAATAGAGGAACTTAAAAAATTTAGTGATTTTACATTAACTCAATTAATAAAATTAAACTTATTTCACGATAGAGTTACAATTTATATTTCGCGCTTGTAGCTATTTTCCCTGCAAAAGTTTATAGAAATTTGAAGATGCCAGCCTAATTTAGCTAGAAAAAATTTACTCACCTTGTCTAGTTATATCAAAATATATCTCTTCTTGTTGGTATGCCCACGTCGGACGCATTAACATGCCAAGGAGCAAAAAGATGAACCATCAACTTAGCGGCCTCCTGGCCTAGGTCCCATAAGAATTCAGAGAGAGGTAAATCACGGTTATCACTAGTGTGGTGAGGCGCCTGCGGTCAAGGGGATTAAAGCCAGCAGATTAGGGTTTTATCCCAGTGTGCAACTGGCGACCCTCGAACTTGTGACCCCGAAGCAAACGGCCAGGTGCCTTACCATCCGATCCAGCCCGTGGGGGCTTATTAACATGCCAAGGAGGATAATGGGATCATAGCCGATTATATAACCTCCCCTCTCCATTATCCTCAATATATGGGGTTTGCATGATAAGTGTTGCGTATCTTAGCGTCATACATCATTTTTACATTATTACATAACTGGCGATCCTTAGCTCCCTTGTAATTGAGACGAGTTGTCGGACATATCAGGATCTCACACATTACCACTCATGAGTTAATGGGTTAGTGGTACTATTAGGAGGGTGTGTGTAGTTGCCCTGTCAAGGCTCCGCTTGGCCGCTTATGGGTAGTGGTTCCTGCAGCGTGGTAGCAGACAGAGATTCCTCCTCTTTCCTGTGATACGAGGAGATGAGAATGTTACTCTCCATAAGACTTAGCGTAGGAGGGTGTCCTCCGAGTGTATACAGTTGTTATAGTTCTACCCACTCGATCTTACTCATGATCGATGATGGTGCACTACAAGAAATTTGGGATTCAACAACACCCAATAGACAACGATATTTTAAAAAATTATTGTCTTTTTCATTTAACAACAATTTTATTGAAAATCGTTATTGTTGGTCTTTTTCTTTTGAAAAAAGATAACAATTTTTAAAAAATTATCGTCTTCTGTACGTTAACGACAACAATTTTAAAAAATCATTGTCTATGAGTTTATTTTTTAGCTTACGATAATGATTTTAATCAATCATTGTGTATTAGCATTCTCACATAGTAATAGAAAATAATTTTATTAAATTATTGTCTATGTGAAATATATTTTTCTATGAGGTTTCCACATATATAAATAAAAAAGATTTTTTTTGATAAAAAAGAATATTGAAGAATTTTTAATTAAAAATTAAAGATATTTTTTGAGAAATAAAAATATATTTTTTGGATAAAAATATATATTATAGTAGGACTCTTAGAAATCCAGATGTTAGGTTTTCTTCGATCGACAGGCCCTTTTCTCATCCTCACTTCGACGAAGAAGGTAGCAAAGGCAGAGGCGCCCTTTTCATCCTCTCTTCGACAAAGGCAACGAAGGCAGGCGACCTTTTCTCCTCCTTCGACGAAAGTAGCGCCCTTTTCTCATCCTCTCTTCGACAAAGAGCCTTCCACAAAGGCAACGCCTTTTCTCATCCTCTCTTCGACGAAGACGCTTCTCACATGACCAAGGGGACGAACTATGTAGACCGATGGGAGCAGAGGAGATGAAGGCGACCCCTGATAGTATTGGGAGTGACAAGGCACCGAGATCAAATTGATATGGGTCGAAATTTTTCACATCTGCATGGGACATCATAGGATCAAACTTCATTGGTGGTACATGATTTTTTTCCAAAATGATGGGTTGCTTAAACAATGAAACCACTCTGTGATTTCTCCAGTACTAAAGGCGGATCATGCCCCGGGAGTTACATATTACAGGCCTATCTCTTGTTGTAATGTCTTCTACAAAGTAATATCCAAGGTATTGGTCGGCCGACTAGCAACGATTTTGGGATTCTTACTTGACCCGGCACAGGCGGCTTTCGTGCAAGGGCGCTCTATTGGGGTCAATATAATCTTAGCTTGAAAATTACTTCAGAAATATGCTCGTAAAAGGATATCACCGAGGTGTATACTTAAGGTGGATTTGATGAAAGCCTTTGACACTGTAGATTGGGACTTTTTTATGTCAGCTATTGTAAGTTTTGGATTTACCCAACAATACCGAGAATGAATTAAAGAATGTGTCACCGTGGTATCCTACTCTATTTCTCTTAATGGTGGCCTTCATGGGGTTTTCAGTGGTCAGCGTGGCCTAAGGCAAGGAGATCCTCTATCACCTATGTTTTTTAGTTTATGTATTGAAGTTCTTTCCCGACATCTACGTGAAGCTTCATTTTACCTTCCTTCCACTTTCACCCTATGTGTAAGGAAATCAGTATAACACATCTTGCTTATGCAGATGACTTATTGTTATTTGCTCAGGCGGATGAATCTTCAATTGGGATATTAGCGGGTTGCTTGGAAGACTTTGGGAAGGTAGCAGGCTTGAAGGCTAATTCGATGAAATCACATATATACATGGCCGGTGTTGATAGTATAACAAAGGACCGATTGCTCCAGATTATCAATTTTCAAGAGGGATCTTTTTCATTCCGTTATTTGGGTATTCCACTTGCGGCGAGAAGCTTCAGATTGCAAATTATGGACCATTATTGGATGTCATCACAAACAAGATAAAGGCATGACCGAAACACACATTATTCTATGCGGGTCGATTGGAATTGGTTAGATCTGTCCTCCAAGGGGTTGAATCTTATTGGCTTTTTATGCTAACAATTTCTAATGCAGTGATTGATAAGATTAAAACTATGTGCTGATCTTTTATGTGGTCTTCCAAGCACCCCCCCCCCCCCCCCTCCGCCCCCGCGCACCGATCTCATGGGACACAATTTGTCTTCCTAAGCAAGATGGTGGATATGGCCTTCGGGACCTTCAAGCGAGGAATGATGCTTTGCTAAGCAAGAAATTGTGGGATATCTAAACTAGAGCGGACACATTGTGAGTGAGATGGGTACGACATTACTATATAAAGACTGCAAATTTTTTGGAGTTAAGAGGCTAAGGCTACGGATTCTCCACTCATCAAGAGGCTCTTAGGCATCCGAAACAAGATCTTGCTGAGTTCGCAAAGACAAGGAGCGGCGAACATGATGCTAATTGAGTGGTTCGCTGCGGAGAAGAAAGGGGTGGGAATGCTTTCGAATTCTTTAAGCCTAGAAAATGTACGGTGCATTGGAGTTCGATAATATGGAGGCCAGAGATTATGCCTAAACATCGCTTCATTGTTTGGTTGCTTGCACACGGGAAACTACTGATGACGGATAGGATGTCATATATATGAGCCTATCAAGACTTGTTCACTTTGTTGGAGCAATCTAGCTACCTTGGGTCTTGATGTTTGGGCAAATGTTTAAGTTAGGATTATTATTGTATTCGATGTTGGATTGTGAGAATGCAGGATATAGGTACGAAGGAGAAATGTCCAAGTGACATCTTGGCAAAGGAAGACTCGACAACAAGGACCGAGGCCAAAGGAAGCTCCAGAAGGCAAGACGTGAAGGATGAAGAGGCATCTGAGGGACACAAGGCTGATGGAGGAGGCTAGAAGGCTAGGTCTAGGTTGGTCGGGTGAGAACGAGTGCTAAGTGACTGTACTCGTGGTTGAAACCCTAGGTTTAGGGTTTGGGCAGTTGACTGCTGCTTGGAGTAGTCGACTGGTGTTGGGCACAGAAAGATCAGTCAACTGATCCTCTGTGTAGTCGGCTGGTGTCAGTTGGGAATTCGAATGTTGGGTTGTAACGTTCGGATTCGGTTGGAACCAGTCGACTGGTACCAACACCAGTCGACTGGTACCAACACCAGTCGACTGGTAACAGCTAGTTCAGCCATGAGCTCTATTTAAGGGAGCTCGGTTTGGCTGGCTAGGGTCACCGAAATTGGATTTGGTTAAAGGCCAATTAGTAGTCCAAGTGCTCAAGTGAGTGTTGCGGGTTGTGGCGAGGTTTCTCCGCCCACAAGGAGCTACACGAGCTAGCCGAAGGCTTTCTAAAAGATGTCATCCACCAACGGATCGGGATCATCCACCTTACAGACAGGCGTGGAGTAGGAGCTTTATCTCCGAACAACGTTAAGGGAGTGTTTGGTTGGGGTTATCCTTGATAACCTTGGTCATCCATCCAAGGTTATCAACGAAAATCTTGTTTGGTTTACATAATCAGCGATTCTCAAATAATGATCGATACCCGACGCGTCGACAAAAGGGGTATGCAACCCAGAATCGGAAAACCTTAGGAAAGTAAGATTTTTCTTGATTCCGAGGTTATAAAATTTATTATTCCAAAATTATCCTCCAATATTTATATTTAAGACGAAAATAAACATTACAATTATTAAATTCCGGAAGTATTATTTATGGCCGATGATCGATAACCACGGTCGGCGGTCGGCGACCGCCGGCGGCGACCGGCGACCGTCGGCGGCGACCGGCGTCCGCCGGCGGCGACAACCGGCCGACCGTCGACCGCCGGCTGCCGGTGTTGGATACCGACTGCCTACACGGACATCGACGGTCAACATCGACGTCGACATCGATGTTGCCGATGAATATTTTTTTAATTTAATATTTTAATTAATATTTTAATAAATTAAACAAATTCAATTTAAAATTTAATAAAATTATCAAAACAAATTCTGAAGGGTAATACGGTAAAATATTATATTATGTTATAGACTATTACCTCCAAACAAATAAGATTTTATTTGATTTCCTAAATTGAACCAAACAACTTCAAGTTATGTTTCATTCCCCATTACCTTGGTTATGTGATTACTTGGTAATCACATAACTAAGGTTATATATGATAACTTGAACCAAACGCACCCTAAAAGATTTGTGTTAGCGGTTTGTGCTTCTTGTTAGTTTTAGTTTTATTTTGTATTCCGTTGTGCGTAAATAAGTGTAGGAAGAAAACCGCGATTGATGTGGGTGAATTACCCCCCTCTAGCCGGTACACCAATCCCCAACAAGTGGTATCAGAGCCGGAGTTGCTCGTCTACGAACTAACCGTCGGGAGAGCAAAAGCGCTAGAGGATGATAGATTCGGAAGGTTCGTCAGGATGGGATACTCGGATCCCACGTCTATATGATCGAGACGACTTCGATTATTGGAGGAAGCGGTTGGAGACTTGGTTCCAAATGGATTGGGACCATTGGACCGGATTGGAGGTTCCATTCGAAGTTCCAACGGACAAAAAGGAGAAACACCTCCGACCTTGATATTTGACAAAGGATCAAAAGAAGGAAGCGGAGTCGGATAAGGAGGTAATGAGAATTGTGTTAACTCTATTACCTTCTTATATTGTGTCCCGTGTAGGTGAATACAAGAATACTTATGAGCTATGGAGAAAGGTGATAGCTCTACTCGAAAATTCTATATAAGGACATGGAGCGGAGGAGTCCATCGATAAGGGATTATTGATCCAAGAGAAGGAGAAAGATCAATCGGAAGTTGAATTGAGTTCAACATCCGAAGAGGAGGAGGAAGTGGAATCGTCCACATCCTCAAGTGAGGAAGAAGAAAAGCAATCCAAGGTGGATGAGATCTTGGAAGCTCAACCCTCGACCTCATCTACCGAGAAGAGTGGGAAATCCCACATCAAATGCTTTGAATGTGGGAAAATGAGACACTACAAGAGTAGTTGTCCTTCACTCAAGAAGGTAAAAGAGGTAAACCCTAAACCCGATAAAGTTCATTTAAAAACTAATATGGGTTGTAGGAATGGAGCTAAGAAGAACAAGCATATAATTTACTTTATGTGTGATGAGTGGGGGCACTACCACACAAAATGCCCAAGGAAAGGAGAACCCAAGAAGCTAGGGCATTTGAAGAAATTGGAGAAGAAGAGAAGCTCAAATCAAGGGGGAGCTTCAAAGGTAAAAGGGAAGGTAATCCCTTATTTAAAATTTAATCGAATTTCAAATTCCTATATGCTTGTTAAAAATATTGTAGATTATTTACCCAAGCATAATCATGGATTTCGGCATAATGATAGGAATAAGGTTGACAAGATAGATAACCATAGGAAATCATTACCCAAGACTAGACCAAACAAGATTCAAACTACCATGCCTAAGAGGAGGAAGGTAGTAAATGAGCAAGTCATTAATCCCAAGAAGGGAAGACTTATGCCTAGGAAGGTAGGTAGGTCTAGAAATGTCTAAGATGGACATGTTGACTCTAGGGTTTGAATCCTAGAATTGAAAAATCAAGTCTTGAAGGCAAGACTTGAGAAAATAGAGAGAGTCCTAGATTTGTTCATTATTGGACCTAGGGGACTTGACATGCGTTTGGATGGTCAAAAACCTAAAAATGTCAAATTGAGTACCTCCAAGACCAAAAGAATGTCAAATGCTAGAAGGACACAAGACATTGGTAAGGGAGGAGTAATCAAGGACAAGACGTCCAAGATTAAGAAGGTAACTGTTGAGAGCTAAGGATCACCGGAGGTACACCGGTATGGCCTAGTAATCTTGGATGAGATATCTAGGGTGGTGACTAAGGTTAAGAGCTCAAGGGGGAGCTCTAAGAGTCAAATTGGGACCCATGGTAAATAGATCTCTAGAGAATTTCTTCTGGAAGTTTAGATAGACCATAGAGTGTGCCAAAAGATTTGGAGACGGATGTGAGTCTTAATCCTTAGGTTTTGACACATTGGGTTTATGTTTCATGCATGAAAGTTTTGGCACATTAGGTTTATGTTTCATGCATGAAAATATGACATTAGCGTCATATTTAATGAAAATTGATTTTTGATATGTAGAAGTCATATAAACCAATGCTAGGGATGCATTGTGGTTTGGTATGAGCAGATATATCACGAGGAAGCCAAAACTAAGACTTTAGGTCAAGATTCTATTGATCCATTTAGATAGTTTTAGGTTTTGTGTCAATCTTAGGTACCAAGATATATACATTTTTAAATATATTTTTCCCAAGTAGACACGGGTTTCATAAATCACTCCACAAAATTTGGGAATTTTTGGATATTTGTGAAATTTCTGGTGCATTTTTAAATTTGGGTTCAGAATCCTGAAAATACAGTTATCAGGGTACCAGTCAACTGGTACAGGAGGCAGTCGACTGGTAACAATGTTATCTAGAGAGAGACTAGCTATTGTATAGTTTTTCAATAGAGATCGGTTGACTGGTAACTGATACATGCTGAAATTGTTTTCAGTAATCGAAAAGTGTCCAAATGGATGTCAAATTTGTGTATACTTATGGGGGTTATTACACAATGGTCATTAAAGGTTAAAGAAACCAATAATTGGGATATTGTTGGAGCACTTTTTTGATGTGTGGCAAAGGGAGAGACGTGTTGAGTTTAAGTGGGAAACCAACACACCTTTGTAAGAAATTCAAGCTCAAGGGGGAGTTTAGGTGAAGGGAGAGCATTTGTTGGCAAAGAGGGAGAAGTACCTTTACAAGAAAAACCTACACAAGGGGGAGTTTTGGTAAAAGGGGGAGCGTAAGGTTAGGTTCCATGATCATTTGCTTTGTTGGTGTTTCCCTAACTTAAACGGGTTACCAAACATCAAAAAGGAGAGATTGTTGGAGCAATATAGGTACCTTGGGTTTTGATGTTTGGGAAAAGGTTTAAGTTGGGATTATTGTTGTATTTGATGTTGCATTGTGAGAATGCAGGATACAGGTACGAAGGAGAAAAGTCCAAGTGGCATCTTGGCAAAGGAAGACCCGAAAACAAAGACCGAGGCCAAAGGAAGCTCCGAAAGATAAGGCGTGAAGGATGAAGAGACATCCGAGGGATGCAAGGTTGATGGAAGAGGCTAGAAGGCTAGGTATAGGTTGGTCGGGCGAGAACGAGTGCTGAGTGACTGTACTCATGGTTGAAACCCTAGATTTAAGGTTTGGGCAGTTGACTGCTACTTGAAGCAGTCGACTGGTGTTGGGCACAGAAAGATCAGTCGATTGATCCTCTATGCAGTCGACTGGTGTCGACTAGGAATTCGAATGTTGGGTTGTAACGTTCGGATTCGATTGGAACCAGTCGACTGGTGTTGGCACCAGTCGACTGGTAACGACTAGTTCAGCCACGAGCTCTATTTAAGGTAGCTCGATTTGGCTTGCTAGGGTTGACAAAATTGACTTTGGTTAAAAGCCAATTAGTAGTCTAAGTGCTCAGGTGAGTGTTGCGGGTTGTGGCGAGGTTTTTCCACCCACAAGAAGCTACACGAACTAGTCGGAGGCTTTCCAAAGAGTCATCCACCGATGGATCGGGATCGTCCACCTTACGAACAGGCGTGAAGTAGGAGCTTTATCTCCGAACCATGTTAAAGGTTTTCTGTTAGCGGTTTGTGCTTCTTTTTTAGTTTTAATTTTATTTTATATTCCGTTGTGCGCTAACAAGTGTAGGAAGAAAATTGCGATTGAAGTGGGTGTGTGAGAATCTGGGAAATCCAAGGGTTAAAACGAAAATAATTTCCGAACTTAGGGCGTCTGTGAGAATTTCAAAATAAATCGGAGGGGTCAGATGCAAATATCCCTTTGTATAATTGTTTCGTCCCCTCTTTGACGCAGAACCCATCACCGACTGATCTCGCTCTCTCTCGCTTTCTCTCTCTCGCGTGTCTTCGTCTTCTCCGCCGAGATCGCCGGCGGTTGAGGGAGGGCTTCTTGCGTTCGCCGCGTTCTTGCGAGCACACGACGGGCTTAGATCAGGTTCTTCTTCCGTCGAATCGAAGGTCTCTCTGGTTTCTTCGCTTTCTCCGCCTGAGATCGCCGACATCTGAGAGTTCTCCAACGTCGCCTTCGCGTTCTTGCGAGCACACGACGAGCTTAGATCGGTTTCCTCTTCTGTTGAATCGAAGGTGAGTGGTTGTGGTTAGAGCTGTCAATTTGGGTTGGGCCCGTCGGGTTGGCCCGCCCCGCCAATCAATTTAAGCGGGTTGGGTTAGAATTTAAGCAATCCAAGCCCGCCGCGGGCCAACCCGCCTAGGCCCGCGACCCGCACGGGTCGGCCCGCGACCCGCTTGGGTTGGCCCGCGGGTTGAGAATCACATGTTAGTTAAGTTTTTTGACAATTTATTATCTTTCTTTGTTATTATTTTAAAATAAAAAATAATATTTTTCATCACATGAGTACTCGTTTGTATCCATTTATATTTAAATAATATATTTCTTAATATATTTGATTGATGAAATATAAATATATGATTTTTTTTAAATTTTTTAATTTTTAAAAAATATTTTGATGGGCCCGCGGGTTGGCCCGCCTAACCCACGGCCCGCCTTGGATTGGGTTGCGTTGGAGATTTTCCAACCCGCCTAGATGACGGGTCGACCCGCCCCGCCCCGCCAAATGGCCGGCCCGCCATGGGCCGACCCGCCCCGCCACGGGTTGGCCCGTTTGATAGCTCTAGTTGTGGTTTACGTTTTCGAGTGGTTTCCGATCGTGGGCGAGTTTTGATTTGGGCGAATCTTTGTTTCAGTGGATCTAGGGTTCTTGGAGGAGGTTTCAAACAGGAACTGTAAGAGATCATACTCCCTGTGACACGCTCTGTTTCTGGCGATTGGGGGGCTGTTCTCAGTTTTGAGCAGGGACGGGCTGCATCAATCTGTAGAGGTAAGGATTAGATCTCTGGATTCAAAGTTCGGTTTGATTATCGTTTGTGTTTTGGGAAATCATGCACAAGAAACTCGATCGACTGTTAGACCTTGCTGATCCTAATGCTTCTATTGTTTTTCCGTTTGGTTGTATGCTACGGGTGATTAGGGGATTGGATCTTGATATCTGTTCTTTGATTTGTGGGTGATAAGAGTTTATTTCTGTGTGATCGTGATCTGTGATTAGGTTATGTTCTGGTATGAATTGTGTTTGCCGAGAGCTACCTAGTTGATACTCTGTTATGGGTGTTCTATGCAAATTAAAATCATATGGTGGAGTTGGTAATCGTTTTTCCTCTGTTCTTGTTTCGGGGTTGATCCGTAGAATTGATGCTGAGATCGATTGTTACTTTTGTTTGGAGTTAGATCAGCTGTGGAGTCGGGATTTTTGGGCTGCGGTTGTCTTCTGATCAGCTCGGATCTTAGGGTTTAATTTGGGATTAATTAATTGTAATTAACCCTAATTAATCAAATGGGTGTTTAATTAGGATTAATCCTAATTAAATTGGAAGTTGTATTTGGCTAAGTGATTGTGTATTTGATGCAGAATATTGAGTGTCGCGGCTATCTTCGTCGCGGCTATTATTTTTGGACGGGGGATTCTCGACGCCTGGACTTCTTCATATCGAGGCGGGTACCTCTTTTTATGCATAGTTATACATAGTTAGCAGTAGGGATATCTGATATCTGTATCTCCGTGCTCTTGCTTCGGTAGTTATATCCGTTAGCTTTACTGCTTACTGTTTCTGTATGGATTGATGATGCACAGTTTACCTTATACCTTACGCTAGGATTTAGGTATTGGTGCATATCGGTTATCTGGACTACTGCATATCATGTAGATGACAGCAGGGATAGATAGTGGATGATGCATGGAATAGTGACATGCATCATTGTTGCACGTAGCATAGGGGACGACCTTTGACTCCCTGGAGGTTGAGATGGGCCGTCGTACTTGCTACTCGTGTAGGGGCATATGTAGGCGACCTTTGACTCCCCTAGTGGTTGAGATGGGCCGTCAGACCTACCACATGACCTGTCGTGTAGCCTCGTTGGCGGATCCGGCGCTACAGCAGATCCCCTACCTATCCGATGATAGCGAGGGACGTTTAGAGCGTTGCTCCACCCGATGGTGGGGTACGTTTATGGTCTCCGACCCTACCCATTCGGTCTCGCGTGTACCGCTTTATAGACCGTCTATTCGTGCAGGGAAGACCAGGTCAGAGCCCTACCAACTCGGTTCGCGTGCTTCCGCGACCTATACCGACTGGCGTCAAGGGTGGCCCATGTTGCATCATGAGCATGCTCTGCATCTCTACACTTGGTTGTGTTTGCTGCACTTGATTGATGCACTTGGTTGACATGCATACTACCAGGTTTGGATCGACGCAGGTAGGTATGTACTTGTTACTTATGGTTCAGCTCTGTATTCCCCTCTTACTGCCTTTATGTTTATTATTCTGGTAGATGGTGACTTACTGCTAGTATTTCTTCCTGTGCATATTAGACTATATTCGCTGAGTTCTTAGGACTCACCCCGTTAGCTCTGTTTTTCTCTTTTCAGGATGATCGTCTAGATTTCCCAACAGCCTGTCCCAGTTCATGTGTCTCCGAGACGATTTTCGCGGTTGTCCTGTATTTTTGGTTAGGGTACATGTTAGTACCTTTCTTTTATGCGTTTGTTCTTTTCATTTTCCGCTGTTGTATGTTTTGCTCTGTGGTGTCGTTTATTTTACGGCAGTATAGTTGTACTTTTGTGTGCCATGGATGCCTTGATCTTGTTTTGGTTTTGTCATAAGTCGTACCGGTACGCAGCTTTGTCATCGTTTTCATTTCCGCTTTATACAGCCGCTTGTTCCAACCCTATAGGCTGCGGTACAAGCAGGCTGAGGTAGTTGTGGTGGCTAGGTTTTCGGATTGTCCGTCGGGATGAGGGAGTAGCTGTCCGGTCGGTATCGGACGAGCAGCTCCTCGGGGCGTGACAGGGTGAACATCTATTCACTCCCTTCTAGCCGGTACACAGATCCCCAACACACTTTGCCATTGCTATGATGAGTCAAATCCTCACTTGTTCTTTGAATGCCCTGTCACAAAATTATTATGGGATAAGGTGAGGCTATGGCTGGAGATTATTTATGAGATAAAGACACCAAAGGAGATATTCCATGCACTTGGGTGACAGTACAGGAGCTGCAATAAGAAGATGAAAGCTCGGCATTTCGACGTCTCTTGTATGATCTATGTTCTTTGGGAAATCCGCAACCAAAGCCGCTTCGAAGGTGTAGTCCTAGATGTTGACAAAATGGCGCGGAGGATCCAAATTCATGTTCATAGAGTGTTGGATGCGCTATGACATGTTGGAAACATGAACAAGGTCATGTTTGTTCGGTGTGTTGGTGTATGTTGATTTGGTTTTGTTTCTGTTGTTTGTTTGGGATTGCATGTCATATGATTGGATGTGACTTTAGAGTGCTTATGTGGTGAAATGTTCGGGATGGACTTGCATGCCCATATGATTGGTTGGTGGGATTGTTGGGATGGACTTGCACGTACATGTAATGGGCTTGTATTGTGATTGGCTATGATGAGTGTAAGGTTTGGATATGGTTGAGAGCTCCATGATGTATATGTAGGAATTGTGGTGAGTGGAGTTTACCTCACATATAGAGGTACACTTACGAGTTGTGATTGTATTTGTTATCGCTAAAGGGGGTCTTACCCTCCTGAAGCATTTTATATATATTTATCTATTCCAAAAAAAATTGTTAGTTTTAAAATGTGAAACTAAAAAAAAGATAAACACTCAATTTTGGGACTATAAAAATCTTTTTAAAAATTTGATATCAAAATCACTAATTTAATATTAAGTTTGAAACTAAAGAGTACGCGCCACCATTTATAATTGTCTCTATAAAAGCTTTTAGAAACAAATAATTAATTTGTTAAAAGCGAACATTTTGTAGAGTCCATTTTTTTTTTTTGTTAAAGTTGTCTTCAGTTATATCTAACTTTGTTTTTGAGGCAATTATTATGTTTTTTTGGGTGTTCAATTCAGCTTTATGAAAATTTCCAATTAGATTTTTTTAGAGACATTATTAAAAATTAAAGGCGCCCCACACAGCCAATGATCCATCCCTTCCTAATTTTTCCATGGACTCTATTTTTAGAGACAATTATTTTTTTTAAAAAAGTATGCTTACCCGTGGCCCGTGGGTCTCACATGATCAATTCTCTAATCATTTGCGCAAAGATAAATTAAGAAATTGAATAGATCATCATATATATCATATATATGAATGACTATTTCTCTCAATTTGATAAGGAATGTTTCATTCTACAGCTCGATTATGGTTAGCCACTTAATTAAATCCTAAGGACATATTTTCATAGGCAATTATGATTGCTTATAAAGTTGATGATTACTTCTATAAATTATTAACTTTTAAAGACAATTATAATTATTTAATTGAATTATATTTGTGTGTATATAATTTTAGATTATTTTTAATTATCTTTTAATGATAATTATATATAATTGTCCTTACCAAAGTGCCTCTAATACTTTTGGAGGCACTAAATTTGGGGGTAAATTAAAAGTCGGGAAAATTTTCATAAACTCTCCATCCTTAAATTCATCTTTACATACAGTCCCCATTCAAGTTTTCTTTTGCATGCAGTTCCTGATGGGATTGACAAGACAGTTTGATGAGTATTATTTAAAGAAAATTGTGTATAAAAGTTAGAAATTTAAGTATGTAAGGTTGCATCCACCACATCAAGAAACTGTGCACTCATTTTTCACTTTTTTATACTCATTTTTCACTCTTTTATACTCATTTTTCACTAATGTATACTCAATTTTCACTCAATTATACTCAATTCATCAGGGAGTAAATGCAAAGAATTTATCAAATGGGGAGTGGAAGCAAAGATCAAATGATGATTGGGGAGTTTTCGGGAGTGGAAGCAAAGATCAAATGGGGATTGAAGAGTTTTCTGTAATTTACTGTTAAAAGTCATCCTTAAATTATATTTTAGTTTAAATAAGTATTAGAATGCACACAAAAATTAAAATAAATAAATAAACAAACTGTAGGGATATTTGGAGATAATTAGGGAGAGTTTCCAGGTACCTTTGCATCCATTCCGTACGTACGGATTTCCTGTAAAACCTTTCTCACACCCGCAACGGTATCCCAATTGATCTCCTTGGCTGCCGGGTGTATTGTGGCATGTGCTGTGCTCGCTGACGCATGCGAAGCGCGACTTATTCATTCTAGCAGTCTCGCAGGAATCATGGGGGATAAACCAACTATATACATAATGTCCTTCGGTGAGAGTAAGGCCTTCTGAAAAATTTCTCACTTCCACGAGGATTAGTTCTCCACTTTCCACGTCTACATGGGTCACATTTTTGCCCTGATACTGGAGAACAGGAGGGGTCGTTGTTTGGTTGCAAACTAGTGCAAATGATGAATCTCTGTAGCAATCCGATTCAGTATCAAGTCCAAAAGGAAAAGGTATATCGACACTTCCGCAATTTGGTGTACAATTGTTGGCTGGATATATCTTGGGAGTTGTAACCTCTGTTGACAATCGTAATAATAATCAATGCAACAGAGAAGCATCATTAATTCTTCGAATCCAAATTGAACTCAAGAAAACTAATTAAGAAGGGAAAGAAGTTGTTAATTAATTACCTTGGCAACCATCAGTTAGGTAGGGATTGCCTTCCGTTGCCCCAGAACAACGACAATAATATCCGACGGCCGTGCCATTCATGTCACCAGAAAGGGCATCGGAGCAGTCACTGTTGCTGCTTATGCAAGCATAGGTCCCCGTATCATTCACTGCCTCTGCACATGAAGAGTGATCGTCCATGTACCAAGACAGTTCAGACTCCAAACTGCCGATCGAGGAACTCATGTAGGCGCTGACTGCAGTAGCATTAGCGAATGGAAACTGAGTCTGGTTGAGTTGAGTTAAACGATTTAAACGAACTCCTAAGAAGGCACGGTCTGGAAGTCCGTTAATATCAATCGTACAACTTTCACTCCGGATTACGAAGGGCAACAAATCTGGACTGACGTCCAAGCAAAAGGTAGAGCAATTAGATATGACGGTGTTATTGTTGGCGAGATCGACTATACTGGCATTAACATTGCAACCAGAAACAAACAGAACGTTATTTGTTGCCCAAAAGTTGAAGTTGGAGTAATTTTGCAGATCGATCAGTGGGTTGGTAGTGATGGAACTCTGGTTGATGCCCATTCTGATACCTGGCAATTTCAAGTACACGTACCCTGAAGGTAAATCTATACTAGTAACCTCGAGTGTGCCATCACCCATGAAGAGCCGGCCTGGCGCAGTGCGATCGTATTGCTTGCGGCAGGTAAGGTTGAAACCGGGAAGGTAGCAACCATGGCCGATGCCAAAAGGGTATTGGATGCTGATATTGCCGCAGCTTGTTGGACAGTTGGATGGGAGTGTAAAATTTCGATTCTTGATTGACGTCGTTTTGATCTGTTGTGCTACGGTTGAAGCCTCGGAGAAACACCAAGGAGATCCCCAAGTAGTACCAAGTACAAGTAGTGCCAGAAACACTTTCCCCCACGCCATCCCTGTGCATATAGATATTAGTGCGTTTCATTCATCGCCAATTGTTCCAGACTCATCATGTAGAACAAAAACAGAAACGGCAGTTTTGTGTGCGAAGGAAACAGAATTTATTCTTGAACTAGTCTGCATGGCTTGCAAGTTCATTAGTTTATATTAACTGACTGCTTTCCCTACGTATTCTTGGGAGAATTAATGTTCTCCCTTCTTGCTATTACCACAACTTCTAAAATGTAAAAGGCACAATAACTTCCATTAAAAATATGCAGGAGAATGTATGTCACTATATTTTTTTGAGAAGAGAGACTCCTACCTTGGCTTTGTTGATCTTTGAAGAGATGTACACGAGAACTTTGCAATGAATTGGACATCCGTCGATCGCCGGGCTATTAGATATTATAAGAAATAATGAATGAGATAACACCAAATCTGTGATAGTTATTAGTCATTACAGAAGACGCGTGAAGAGGTCTCCTTAGAAAAGTCAGTCAACTAAGAAAACGATGATCACAAAGTCTATGATGCTCCACAAATATTTACAGTGGACTGAGAATGCGATGGCAAGAACTTCGCAGCATTCAGTCAACTTGAATGCCGGTCCGTGCGTTGATGGGAAGGCGTATCACTACAAAAATATCATTCAATAACGACGAATAATTTTAATTGTCCGTCGCTATTAACGACGGATATATAATATCCATCGCAAATATTACGAATCAGGTCAAACCCCTAACTATAACGAACGGACTTGGTCAAACCCGCCACTATAGCGACGGACAAGTTACTTCCGTCGCTACTAGCGACGGACAAATAAGTTCCATCGCAATTTTAGGTTAAAAATTCAACTCATCCCCTGGCCCGCGACCACGCGATCGATCAACTCTCCCCGCACGGCTCCGACGCTTCTCGACGATTCTCCTCCGACGAACCCTCCTCCGATCCCAGGTACTCTATGTAACATTTTCCGCTTTGTCTTCCTTATTTTCTGCTCCGCGACGCCGTCGAAATCTCCGGGCGCGGCCGATCGCATCTTGGCACGGCCGTGCGCGGTTGATCGCGGCTTGGCACGGCCACGCGCGGCCGATCGCGGCAACAGATGCCGCCGGCCTCAGCGCCAGCGGCCCCAGCGGCTAGCGGGCGCAGCAAGCGCCACCCCGCTTTAATTAATCAGATTAAGTAATTAATCTGATTAATTAATTAGTTAATCAAATTAATTAAGTAATTAATCTGATTAATTAAATCAGAATAAATATTTTAATTAATTTGTTATTTAGATTAATTAGAGTAGATTAATTTGTTTGATTATTTTAGTGTTTAATCAATTAATTAATCAGATTAAGTGTTTAATTATTTGTTTGATTAATTTGATTAATTTCTTAGTATAGTGTGATTATAGATCATAATATGTGTGGTTTGATTAATTAGAATATTTTTGTTTGATTATTAGGCTAATATGTCTTATTTGATTAATTAGAACAAATTTCGTTAATTAGATTAAATTGTGTTTGATAATTCAGATACAATGTATCCGAACAAGGTGTGGATGTATAATAGGTTAATAATGGATTTATCCGTGACGAATTTTTTGAGGGAGTGGAAGAATTTGTGAACTTTGTAAGGTTTCATCCTAAGTGTTTGAATGACACAGAGTTGAAGTGTCCATGTAATCAACGCAAATGTAGAAATATAGTTTTCCGTGATAAGGATACAGTGAAAACTCATATATGTAGGTATGAGTTTGTTCCATATTATTACAACTGGTATTGTCATGGAGAGCCGTATGTATTTGAATTTGGTGGACCTTCTGTTGCTTCATTAACGAACTCAGCATCACATAGTCTGTTTCTTCCGGACCAACACATTTGAGGAGCGGTTGAGCGAAGGCTGTTCTGTATAGTTGATCTCCAACCAGAGTGAACCTGGCGGCCCAGCGGCAAAATAATCGACCTCGGGTCGGGACATCCCCTTTGCGTAGGAACTCCACGTACGGATCTCTCCAATCCGCGATGTCCTGACCTTCAGCTTTCTCTTCAATCTGAGCTACTGTCGCTTCAGTGGTACTAGGATCGTCCAACTACCAGGTTGAGATGGAGCTAGCCAACTTGGCAAACTCATCTGCTTTGACATTGTCTGCCTGGGAGATCTTCTGCTGAATAACCTCCATGAAGGAGGCTTTTAGTTACTCATAGAGGGCTACATACCTCTGCAGGCGTTCACACTTTACTTCGAAGTCGCCCTTTATTTGTTGCGCCACAAGATGAGAGTCTGAATGTACAACCACCCGAGCATCTCCCACATGCTTGGCTGCTTGCAAGTCTGCTAAGATTGCTTCGTATTCGACCTCGGTGTCTCTAAAGTGGAGCTGGATAGATAGGTGTAATGTATCCCCTCGGGGGGGGGGGGGGGGGGGGGAACCATTAGCACTCCCACTCCACTGTGTATGCTGTTGGAAGACCTATTGATATAGATCATCCAAACCCCTTCGACTTCAGGCTCCGAGACAGACTCGAGCATGAAATCCGAGAGGGTCTATGCCTTGATAGCAGTACAGGGCTGGTACTCAATCCCGTACTCGCTCAGCTCCGCTGTCCACTTGATTAGTCAGCCCGAGGCTTCCGGATTGGTGAGAACTCTTCCCAGCGGAATATTGGTAAGGACCACAATGGGGTGGGCTAAAAAATATGGCCTGAGCCTCCAGGCCATTAGGACCAGGGCGTAGGCCAGCTTCTCCATTACGGTGTAACGCATCTCTGCATCCTTCAGGAGATGTCCGAAGAAGTAGACTGGGTACTGCACCGTGCTTTCTTCTCGGATAAGTGCAGAGCCCACTGCTTGCTCAGCCGCCGACAGGTAGACGAATAACGTCTCCCCTTCCATTGGCTTGTAGAGGACTGGGAGCTCAGCCAGGTAGGCTTTCAAATCTGCAAACACCTTCTCACATTGATCATCCCAGTCAAATTTGACTGCCTTCCTCAGAATTTTGAAAAAGGGAAGGGTCCAGTCGGCAGACATGGAGATGAATTTGGATAAGGTTGTAATCCTTCCATTTAGCCTCTATACCTCCTTGAAGTTGCAAGGAGAGGGCATGTCAAGGATGTCCTTCACTTTATCTGTGTTGGCTTCAATCCCCCTCTCTATCACCATGTAGCCTAGGAATCGACCACTTTTTACTCCAAATAGACACTTGGTCGGATTCAGCTTGAGTCTATTGGCTCTTAGGGTGGCAAAGGTCTCTTCGAGGTCAACGATCATATCCTTCCCCTTGTCAGTCTTGACCAAAATATCGTCCACATAAACTTCAATGTTTCTTCCGATCTGATGCCGGAAGACCTTGTCCATCATACGCTGGTAGGTTGCCCCCGCATTACGTAGCCCGAAGGGCATGACGTTGTAGCAATACGTTCCATCCGTCGTTACGAAGCTAACCTTCTCTTTGTCCTCCAGCGCGAGAGGTACTTGGTGGTACCTTTGATAGACATCCAACATGGAAATGAACTCACAACCAAAGGTAGAATCCACCAGTCTATCTATATGAGCCAGAGGGTAGTAGTCAATACACACCTATTTACCCCCCCCCCCCCCCCCCCCTCCCGGCGGCTTAGAAACAAGTACTACATTAGCCAACGAAGTTGGGAATTGAACTTCTCTTATGTGACCAGCTTTTAGCAACTTGTTGACCTCGTCCCTGATAACCTTGTCCTGCTCGGGCGCAAAATGTCTTCGTCTCTGCTTCATCGGCCGAGCCCCTGGGATCACATGCAAGTGATGCATGGCCAAAGCTAGGGGGACACCCTTGATCTCCTCAGTGGCCCAAGCAAATACGTCCCGGTGGCTCTGCAAACAGTCGATCAGACGACTTCTTATTTCTGGAGCGAGGCCGGCAGCAATCCTCGTGATCCCCCTCCCCCCGTCTGTTGAGGGTGAATCCGAACTTCTTCGCTTTCAACCTCCCTCCTTTCTTCATTGGGTCCTTCCTCCTCCTGGGGGTTGGCCAGGTCGATTTGCAGAGCTTCATGAGGCTTCAGGTTCTTGCGGGATTCAAATCTGATTTCCCCGTTGTAGCATCGCCGGGATGCTAATTGATCTTCTTTGACCTCGGGCACCTGATCCCCCACCGGGAACTTGATCTTCTGGTGGTAGATCGAGACTACTGCCTGGAATATGCTGAGTGCTGGGTGCCCCAAGATTGCATTGTAGGATGAGGGGGCATCGACGACCAAGAAGGGAGGGTCCTCCTTGTCTCTCTCTAGCGTGTCGCTTCCTAATGACAGGGAAAGGGTGATCTGCCCAATCGGCTGAACCTGGTACCCCGTGAAGCCAAAGAGGGGCGTGGAGACCGGGCGCAGCTCGTCCTCATCAATCTGCATCTGATCTAGGGCCGCCTTGTATAGGATGTTTACAGAACTATCTGTATCCACGAAGATCCGTTTAACCTCATAATTTGCAATACGTGCAAGAATTACCAGAGTCTCTTCATGGGGAGCTTCCACATCTTCCAGGTCCTCGGGGCCGAAGGAGATGGTAGGACCTCGACGTTGGCTATTACTCGTCTCGATGGCATAATTCTCCAGCCGTCGAGTATTAACCTTCCTTGCCCGGTTCGAATCTCCCCCGGTAGGACCTCCAGAAATTACCCCTACGTAGCCCGCAGGTGGACCTCGTACGGGGGCCTTGCCCTTCCGGGGATCTCGCTCAGGAGAGAGGAATCGCCGGGGTGCCACCTCCCAACTTCTCCCCCTGGAGTGTGTACGGGATGGTTGTCGGACTTCCTCTTCTCTTGATGGCCGCTTGCGAGGGGAAGAACTCCTTCGCAGGGACCTCTGGCGGTATCCCGCTTTCTTCTAGCACTTTCGGGGCTTGTTGTCTGCTTCTCCCAACACACTTTTCTTCAAAGAATGACACTTTTCAGTGGAGTGTGTGGTACTGCCATGGAAATCGCAGTACCTCCTCGGTGGCGCTGGTACTTGAGTGCCCACCATTTCCATGAGTCTTTTCTTACCAGCCGAATGATCTTTTCCCGACCGAGAGTCCTTTGTGCGGGCAGGTGCTGGGGGTTCCCTTCTCTCCGATCAAACCGTGATCGGGGCAGCTACTCCGGCTGGTTCTTTACGGCGGGTGTGCTGTACTTCCTTGACGTTGACATGCTTGACTGAACGTCCTAGCAAGTCATCGAAGCTAGTTGGCGGCTTCTTCACCAACGATCGGAAGAAGTCCCCTTCGGAGAGGCCCTGCGTGAAGGTGCTAACCAAGATCTCTGATGTTGCGGTTGACACATCTTGTGCTACTTGATTGAACCACTGGATGTATTCCTTCAGCGGTTCCTTTGCCTTCTGCTTGAGGGTGAAAAGATTGAGTGTCGTCGTCTGATATCGATGGCTGCTGGCGAAGTGGTGCAGGAAGGTGGTTCTAAACTCCAAGAAAGAGTTGATAGAACCCTGGGGCAGCCTTTAGAACCACCGCTGGGTGGGCCCTGACAAGGTGTTCAAGAACACTCGGCACTTTACACCATCAGTGTACTGGTGCAGAAGTGACACGTTCTTGAATTTACAGACATGGTCCTCCGAGTCAGTCTTCCCATCGTAGTCGGCAATCCTCGGATCACGAAACTGCTTCGGCATGGGATCTTCTACGATGGCCAGTGAGAAAGGGGTGGAAGGTGTCTTCTGTAAGTTCTTAGGTCCTTCCCCCTTCCCTCCACCTTCTTCTCGCCGTAGAACGCTAGAGGTGGCGGAGTTAATTTTCTCCAAATCTCCTAGGGACTCCTGCTAATGCGCCGGAGGTATTACCGCATGCCCCATCGGGGGCGAGACAGATCGCCAATCGTGCTGGTACAAGGTGGAGATTCTAGGGATCTTCGCTTGCACCAAGGTTGCTCGCCGTGATGCGGCTTGCTCAATCTGATGTTGTTCGAGTGCTCCCTTAACAACGTTGGCTACAAGGCGATCCAATTCTTCCTTCGTCAAGATGATGGGTTGCCCTTCTGAGTCTGCCATCACAGTGCTCCTTCTTGTGTTGTGATTTGTATCTTCCCACAGACGACGCTAAACTTGTTCCGGAAGAAATCGACGCAGACAACTAGTCACCGGATTCTAGCCCACCAAGATGGTGACGGAAGGGAAGGAACTTTCACCCTGTGAAATTAACACGAGCGTTAATGGGAACACGCCAGAGATTTTTCGACGGAGCCCACTCCGAAGCTCAAGTCAGTGCTCAAGTATGCAAATGGAAAAGAAGCAGGAAGAGGGTGTGAGTAAGATGTGCGTAACCCCTTTACCTGTGTGGTTGGAGTACCTTATATACCTGAGATGGAGATCCTACGTGTCCCCGCGTTCTTCTCCACGTCCCCTGTTCGTCAGTTATCAGATAACCTTTAGGTAACGTCTTCAGCGATTACTGAGCCTTAATTGTCGCACGTAAATGACAATAATTATCCGCCACCTTTCCTGAACAGGAACGGGTAACGATTGATAGAGTTGGGTTATCGGGCCTACGCCTTTTCGGGGCTCCGCTTTCCCGAGGGGGTCTTGGGAGCTTTCCTGGGAGGTCTTCGGGAGCCTATCTTCCCGGGAGGTCTCGGGCTCCTACTATCCCGAAGGGGTCTCGGGAATGTACCCGCCCGAAGGGATCTCGGGAGCATCCCCCCCAGGCAACCTCGGGAGTCTGCTGGCCCGAGGCTATCGTTGGAGTTTGGGAAAATCGTCCAGACATTGTGGGCTTTGCCACATAGCTTCTTTCTTCCACGTGTCACCCATGGGGTTGAAGGTTTTTTTTTATCAATAATAATTTGGCCAAGCCATCTTTCTTTTCCCTAAACATCTCATATGCATAAATAAATCATAAATCAAATCATTATGAGTTGTAGTGAAGGCAATCTCTACTTAGCCCATTTGATCATGAATTGTATTTAGGCTAAGTGCTCCCCCTTAAGGTCTCAAGTCAACTAATTTTCACAAATTTGAAATTTTAACAATATGGTTGACTAATCATAAATCCTCTAACCCTTGAGGATTTACTTTGGCATCCAATAGAAATGCTTTCTAATTAGGTTGACCAGATATTCCTTGGGAATCCATTTTTTATCTAGGATTTAAGTTTTTGATTGTCTTCTAGCAAGTAGGCAATGATAAGTCTTTTCATTACTAGAATCAAATATCCTAAATCTGTTTTCTTGAAACTTGTTCTTTGGATCTTAATAATCATGTCTAGGATGTTAGAGTCAATTTCAAATTTTCTAAGGGTCTTACTAAGGTTATTCATCTTTTCTCTTAATTCCCTATTTTCCTCTTCTAAACATGAATAATTTAAACTAAAAGAAGAGGAAGTATTCATATCATTTTAAAGTGTCATGGATTCTAATTTTTCGTTGAGCATGTAAATTTTATTTTTTAAACACTAAATTTTCTTTCTTGCCTTAAATAAATCATCATTGATGCTAGAAATAATTTTTACTAAAGTGGTATTAGATAGATTGCATACCTCACTTACCGAGACGTTCGAATCCGAAGATTGACCCCCCTTCACTTGAGCTTCCTTCTTCATCTTCACTTGAGCTCTTTTCATCTTCGGATGATTTAGAGGTTATGTCTTCAATTCTCATTAGAGCAAAATGAGATATGTGATGTTCTTCTTTTCCGATAACGAAGAATCATCTCATGTCACCTTTAAGTTTTGAATCTTCTTGTCTTTTTCTTTTGTTTTCTTCTTTTCTTCTTCTTCAAGAGTGAACAATCATCCCTTTTGTGTCCTTCTTTATGACAATTATAGCATATGATCTTTCTTGTCATACTTTTGCTTCTTGAAGTTTTCATACCATGAGATTTGTTAGAAGAAAAACTTTTAAATACTTTCCTCATCTTCCTTACCATATACGCCTCTTGATCACTATCTATTAAGGTGCATGATTCTTCCGAATCTCATGATGATGAGTATGAAACCTTCTTCTTATCCTTCTTCTTCATCCTCTTTCCTCTATAATAAGAACTATACTATTTTTTTTGGAAGACACGTTAACTTGTTCATGAAGTTCAAATTCACAAAATAATTCATCAAGCTTAACTAAAGAAAGATCTCTAAAGATTTTATAAGCATCAACCATTGAAGCTCATAAAGTAGTTTTAGGGAAGGATTGTAGTACATACTTTACTAGATCCCTATTTTTAATTTTCTCACTATCACATGAAGCTCATTGACGATTTCTTTAAATCTACCGTGCAATTGGCTCATGGTCTCATTTGTCTTCATGGTGAAGGATTCGAGTTGAGCCACCAAGAGGTCCTTCTTGACTCATCTTGATTCGTTCGATCCTTCATTTAACTCAATGAGCTTTTCTCAAAGATTTTTAGCGGAGTTGAATGGTCCGACTTTGCTCAATTGTTTCTTTGAAAGGTCACATTGTAGAGTTGTTATGGCCTTTGCATTTGCTTGAGCCTTCTTCATGATCTCTTTTGTCCAATTTTTAGTTAGGAGAGGTTCTCCCCTCTCATCCTTTAACATCTCAAAACCATCTATAACACTAAACCAATTTTCAATATCATTAATTAAATAATACTCCATTTTACCTTTCTAATAAACAAAATTATTGTCGTTGAAGAACGGTAGTCATGTGGTGCTATATCTCTCTTGAAACGTCATCTTGATATTTTGGTTGACGGTGAGTTCTCCCGAAACGAACCGGGCTCTGATACCACTTGTTGGGACCTTTGTGTCTAGTTAGAGGGGCTGAATAACTTTTCTTGGATGTTGCCTACAAAATGTTAGCCAAAGCAGAAAAGAAAGATAGCTAAAAATAATTAACAATTAACAATTGAGACAATGCTAACTTCCTTGATTTACTTGGTCTCCACCTCCTTGAGGTGACTAATCCAAGGATCCACACCACACAATCAAGCTCCACTGTACTCTTCTCCTTTTCAATCAAGCTTAAAGGTGGAGAAACACTCACAAGATAATCTCTTCCTCTTTTACAAGATGGGACTTAGAGTATGAGAAAGAGAATATGCTTTGGAAGCTTTGGGCACTTAGAAGAGGATTTTCAATCACAATTCGTAACCTCTTCATGCCCCAAAGCTTCCTCTTAAATAGAGGAAAGAGCTATTAACAAAACAGCTCAGCTCCGACACTAGTCGACTGCCGACACCAGTCGACTGCCACCAGGACCAGTCGATTGGTGTCCAGCCAATGGCTAGCCTAACGGCTAAATTTTGAACAGACCAGTAGACTGGTTCCCAGATCAGTCGACTACTACACGTTGTTCGACCTTACAGAAACATCAGCTACTGGTTCCCTTACTAGTCGGCTGCTATAGTTACACTCTCAGCTCTGTCAGTCGACTGCCCAACTTACAAACTCACTCTCAACCTCTCCGGAGTTCATCCTTCGCGTATGCCTTGAAGTCCACTTCCTCGGCTTGCCCCTTGAAGTTCTTCCTTCGGCTCTCGTCCCTCTGATGCGCACACAAGCCCACGACTTGTCTCTCTGCCATCCTTCGCGTATTCCTTTGAAGTCTACTTCCTAGGCTCGCCCTTTGAAGTCCTCTTCGTTCGGCTCTCGTCCCTCGAATGCTTCACTCCGTTGTTCCTTATGTGTGGTTCACCAAGTCCTGCAAGACTCAAACACATACATCAAATCAATATGAAAACCTAACTTAATCATATTGACACACACATCAAAATCCATGATCTATCCTATCAAGCTTGGGTCGATTGCACCAACATATATATATTGAATTGACCCACCATCAAAAAGTTTCATGGATCGTTATATAAGTATCATAAACTTTCTCATAAGGACTATTAATATGAATAATCCTTAAACCTAAAGTTATTACAGTTTCCTATATAAGGAGTTGTCTATCTTGATATCGTCAAACGTCACCCGTAACTGGGTGGACTATAAAGTCAATCACTGGGTATGCAACAAAGTTTGCGGAGGATTGTGAGTGATGTAGATGAGATCTATCAATTTCATATGACAGGAGTAATATCTATGAGCCCCTTAATCGAGTAGGACTACTAAAATACATAATCATGCTCAAATGAGTCAATATTGGATATCAAACTCATTTGGTTGAGTGAGTCTACTTGGAGATTGAGAAACACAAAGATTGATAAGTGAATGACATGGTCTATACCTTATTAATTAATCTAGATATCAAGGATAAAAGGACAAAATCATACAAGATAATAGACACGGAAATGTTTGGTCGAATCTCGATATTCTCATCACTTGAGTAGCAATGATGTATTACTAGAGCCGCTCATTGCTTATGTATCTAAATTAGTATAGATACATTGTCAACGTTACGAGAACCTATTGAGTCATATACAAAGAACACGATGTTTTGGAGATAACTTGTTTTTAGTTTGACTAAAATATGATCTAAAATTGGATTAATTGAGATAGACTTAAATGGATCCAATTGAATTATGAGATTGAGTCTAATCTGAGTTAGCCCCATTTAGATTAGACTTAACCACTTAAAAAGGATTAGTGTTCATTAAAAAGATTTAATAAACATTATTAAAGAAGAAGACTAAGAGACTAAAATCCTTTGTATTCATTAGATGAATATAAGAGGTTAAAACAATACTAAAAGGCTTTGTTATTAATTGAGATTAATGGACTTTAATAGGTTGAGTTGACAAAAAATTAAAGACCTTTTGTATTTTAAAGCTTGACTATAAAAGAGTCATTTTGGTGGAATGAAGATGTTGAACTTGATCTTCTTCTTCCTCTCCTTCTTCTTGGCTGAAGGTGTGTTTTTGGTTATTTTGTCTTGTGAACCATCCCAAGTTGCTATCACAACTAAGGTGGTTAATCTTCAAGATCGAGATTGTGTGGATACTATTAGAAACACAGTCATCCTGATCGTGCAGAGATCCGACGAACGAATGACTAGCGGGATAAGCTAAGGGCACGCATCAAGAGTATAACTCTTAGATTGAACGTTGTAAGTATCTTTCGCATGGATCGCTAGGAAGGGATCCTATTTTCAACTACATATTTATGATGTTTTTGCATAGAGATCCCTATGGTGCACTATTTGTTGCACATTGCTAGATGTTTGGTTTTTGAGTTGGAAAGTAAAGCCTCTTGCTTCTTTCGGTGATTAGTTGATTTTTTTTCTTGGAGACCTGTCGCGGTCAAACACGGTTTGTTTGCAGCTTTATGTAAAAGAAGTTGAACCTACTCTTGGACCTTTAGTTGCATCCATTGGCGTAGCCAGGGCTAGGCTGCACTAGGCTCCAGCCCAGTGCAACCCAACAACTTTTAAGTCAATACTCAATGTTGTCCAATAATTTTTAAGATTTAAGGTTAATATATGGAGCCCAACCCAACCCAATACAGCCTAACAACTTTTAGGTTAATAGCCAATATAGCCCAGTAATTTTTAAGGTTGAGGGTTAATATATTGAGCCTAATACAGTCCTTCAAATGCTGGTGATGGTTAATCGCCACTAACACTATCAACATTGTTCTCCGACACTAAGTGACCGACATTTTATGTTCTCCAACAATAATATAAATATAAAAGTAAATTGCAGAAAACTCCCCAATCCCCATTTGATCTTTGCATGCACTCCTCATTTGAGATTTTCTTTGCATTCACTCCCTAATGGATTGAGTATAAAAGAGTGAAAATTGAGTATACATCAGTGAAAATTGAGTATAAAAGAGTGAAACTTGAGTATAAAATAGTGAAAATTGAGTATACAGTTTCTTGATATGGTGGATTCAATGTTACATATTCAAATTTCTAATTTTTATACTCAACTTTCTTCAAATAATACTTACCAAACTGTCTTGTCAATCTCATCAGAGACTGCATACAAAGAAAAACTTGAATGAGGATTGCATGTAAAGATGAGTTTGAGAGTGGGGAGTTTATGAAAATTTTCCCATAATATAATCCAACGCGAGTCAAATCGTTTCTCATAATATAGCCCAAGGCAGTTAACGCACCTGGCTACGCCATTGGTTGCATCCTCTATATTATCACAGAATATGAACATTATAGGACTCACATCAGCAAAGAATTTGGAAACGAAGGATCTTATCTGGATTTTATGCGCCTTTAGAGATCTGATGGCTTGAATTCATGATGAGAGCTCGCGATATGTTCTATCAGATCAAGCTATTGCAGCACTTGCTGTAATAGCTCTCAAAAATCCATCAGAAATATATAATGCTATATTGCAAGCTGACACAAAAGTTGGTGCTAATGTGGATGATGTCATTCAAAAATAGTGGCAGAAGCACCAAGATGGCCCTCAGCATTGACCATTGTCACCTACAATTGTGCTCTTTTGTCTCAATTCAATCTCAAATATTCTGGTATGTCATTATCAAAGTCATGTTCTTTTCTCCAAAACGAGGATATTGTTGTTTGTCTTGCATGAATAGCTGACTCGGTTGACTCTTCCTCCAATTTATTGGATGAACTATGCAAATATGTGGGTTTTCAGCCAACAGATACAAAAGTCAAGCAACTATTAAATTTGCCAATTTAGTATTGGATGAACTTTCTCCTAGGCTACATACTATTCCAATTCGATCAAGGGTGAATTTCCTCAACTCTAGGGAGAATCATGGTAATTTTATTTTATTTTATTATTTTATCGAGTTAGGTTTTTTAGAATATTTGAGTCTTTTTGTATATTTAGGTTTTAAGTATTTCACCTGTTTAATTATTTTGAAGAGATTTAATTTTTTATCAATAATAATTCAGTCACATTTGTTCTTTTTCCCGAAGTTTTGTGTAGTTTTTGAATGCCAAATTCATGATATTCTTTTGAATCAATAGATTTAGAAAATTACTTTTAGTATTCGTGCGTGAATCAACGGATTCGATAATTATCCATTGTGTCAGTTACCATTAGAGTCGAGTTGATCTTGTGGAGTCAATCGTTGTCTCATCTTCGAAAATGACGAGCTTTGTCTTTCTATTTTTTGATATTCATGCATGAATTAATAAGGTTTAGAAGACTGTTTTTGATATTCGTGTGTGAATTAATAGATTCATTAGTTTCTGCTACATCACATCAAGAAAACTGTAACATGAGGATAACACTTCTAACAATGATATGATCGGCAATTTGAGGGTGAATTTTCTTTACCATAGAAAAAATGAAGTGGAAAGAAGAGAACAATTTTAATATTTTTGTCAAATTTAGTATTAGAACATTTTTCATAATTTTTATTTTTGTATTTTAATATTTCGAGTCTCTTAAAAAAAATTTTCCTTACTATTGAGATTATTATTTTTTCTTTGCACCTTAGAAATTAGAGTTTATATATTAAGATTTTTTTTTTATCTTAGGATTTGAAGTTTATATAAATAATTATTTGAATTGATTGATTTACGGAGATTTTTGGATCAATAAAAATTTATGATTGTATTGTTTTTTCTAAATATCAAATTTGATTATCTACAGAATCAATTATATTTAAAAGATCATTTTAGATATTCACATACAAATTAATAATTATCCATTGCATCATTATCCTATTAGCCCTGATGATCGAGATGTTGGGCTTCTAGATCATCCACCATGAGCATTTCCCGATTTATCCTGGTAACAGGTGAGAAACTTCCGTGGGGCCGGCTCGGTCACCCAGGTTCGTCTGCTACCTAATCCAATATTTTTTTCCCTCGGGGTTCTAATGCAGTAGTAGGGCGATTAGTCGTTATTGCAGACATTCGCGGTTCGATCCCTAACTATAGCGTATTTTGTAAAAAATTTGTCTTCAAATCGAGCGCGAACCCTGGGAAGCTGGGCTTTTAGACCACCCACCACGAGCGCTTCCTGATTTACCCTAATGACCGGTGAGAAATTTTCGTAGAGCCGGATCGGTCATCCCAGGTTCGTCTCTTACCTGGTCCAACATCCTAAGGTCACTAATATTTTATAGTATTTCATATAAATGGGTTCTCAGTTGAAACTTTAAACCAACAATGGTTGAACGAGATGGTAAAAGATAATTCGTTCGTTTTCAACGCTCCCGTAAATTCATCTTAGGATTAATTCAGAGGAAGTAAATCATGGGGGCTACTAGATTGGATGTTATGGCTAGCACGTGGTGAGAATGGGTACACTGACTTTGTCATATTTTAATTCTTAGACTTCAAGATGACAATACCACACGCGTTAATAATTAATCCATCGTATATGGATCAACGATCTTTGGACAAGAGAAATAAGAAAAAGGCAGCTCTATTCTTGGTATGATGTTATCATACAAGAAACAAAATATGGGAAAAAATTTTAAAAATCCTTAGAGACAAACTTCACATTGAGTTCACACCCATGGGAGAGGGAGGTTTACGTTTTTTGGATTCCCTAATATCCCTTTTGCCTCCCTAATACTTTTTTGTTAGGGAGTCAAAAGGGGTATTAGAGAGTCCAAAAGAGGTATTAGAGAGCTAAATAAAAAAACGAAATCTCAAAAGGAGCGAACCCAAAGGTAACCCAATGGAACTTTACCTTTGGGTTTTTTTTTCTATAGTTTACACAAAAAAAAAATACAGAGATAATTAATAATTAATTTTTTTTTAGTGAATAGTTTTCAGAGACAATTATAATTGCTTATAAAATTGCTTAGTGACAATTAAATGATTTTTTCTATAAATTATTAACTTTTTAAGACAATTATAAATTATTTTATAGAATTATATGGGTGTGTATATTTTCAGAGATAATTTCTAATTATCTTTTAATGATAATTCTAATAGCCATACGAAGGTTTCTAGAAACAATTTAAAAAGTGTATCTATTACTTTTGGAAGCACTAGATTTGGCGGTAAATTAAAACTCGTCCTTAAATATTTTAGTTCAAATGAGTATTAAAATGAAAAAAAGAGAAAAATGGTCCCTCCGAGACTGATATCTAAATAGTTATGGAGAATTTTCAGGTACATCTATCCTGTTCGGTACCTTTGCTGCCGTCATTAGGATGGGCATTGAAGCGCGAACATAGGTCGTAATAAACGATCTAGAATTTAACGTTTCAGGATTCGTATTTCATTTGGAAGAAAAATTCTTTTAAATATGTTGTAATTGGGGATTGAACCATGGATGTCTGAGATAGTGACTAGTCGTTCTACCGTTGCACTATAACTTCGGAGGCGATTTGTCTGCGAGCATATGTGACAGGTGTAAATAATAAAAAGATAATTTTTATTCTTATTTAATAAAAAAAAGTGAGGAAATGAGATGAAGGAACAGCGAGAAAATTTTTACCGTTTTTTATTTTTAAAATGATCTATTTTCTTATCTTTTAAATTGAGATGTAAGAAAATTATTAATCCTTCTCTGTTTTTTTTTTTGTCCTTTCCATTCACCTCCGTTCACCCCATCCAAACGAGCAAGGCTGGTCCTCTCTCGCCACTCTCATTCTCGCGTCGCCGTTGATTTCATTTCGAGGGTGATTCGCCCGAACTCCATCTCAGATGCACCTCAATCCTTGTTCCGGTTCCCAAGGGCACCGTCGTAGTGAAATAGTGGGAGAAACCCTAAGCATGGATCACCGGAGACCTTAGGGATGCTGTCTTGGGGATTTGTGACCTCAAGGCTTCTACAGTTCTACTTGAGAAAAAAGCCTTCAGATGCAGGTTTTGTTGCTCCTTAGTGTTCTTATTTCCCTGCTAAAACTAGTTATAATATGCTTCTTGAAAATTAGTCTCGGTATGTCACAATTGGACAAGTACTCAGTTTTGTCAATTTCTGGCTAGTGTAAATTTTGATGATTTAGAGGGAAAGGGAAAAAAAAACACTGTTAGATGAGTCTTAGAGGAAGAGTGTAGAAAGTAACAAATGCTACCGTATTAGTTGAAATGGTTTCTTGCTCGTCTACATTGCATTCTGTCTTTCTATATCTGAATATAGAGATAAAAGGCAATGTAAATGGCAGCCAAAAAAAGTCAAAATGGCTGCCATAGGAACAATACAACTTCTACCATGCCATGGCTGCCATAGATGTAACTTCCACCGGGCACGATACAAATTCTACTATGCACATTTGATAAACATAAATTTTGCTATTTTCGAACAATGGAACTTTAGTAGATGGCTGGCTTGTTTAATAAGTAGTTTTACCTGAAATGTATGCACCACAGTGTAAGTTGCTTCCATATCATCTCCTGTTCATGCGACTACAGAATTTACATATAAAAAAGCTGCATTCATTAAATTAATACCAATTATTACATTAAGCAAACACAAACTCTGACAATAAATTGTAGCATACACACTCCAATTTTAGTTTATGATGCATCCTACTTGCTCATAGACACAGAAATTGTTCTGGAAGAAATTCACGTCACTATAAGCACAACAGATTAACTATAATGGTAGTCCAAGGAGCATTCCAGCTGGTTCAGACAACAAGCAGTAGAGACATGATGCTTTGAGAAAGAAAACTCATCGAGGTGAGTATGGTTATTGGTGCATAGGGTCTTTCTCTGAGCTGTAACTAGTAGAAGTACCTTGATTACTTTGGCTCACCAATTCTATTGAAGTATAAAATGCATCACTCAGGTTAGCTTCAGTTGTTTCATAGTCTTCTACAAAAGAAGGTGGCCTCTTTTTAGTCATTCTGATCCCTCTCAGACCTTGCAATTTGTATTCAACTTCTTTCATAGTAGGTCTTTCCGCTCCCTTCAACCTCAAGCACATTTCTATCATTTGCATTATTTCCAAAAGCTCTTCTTTGTTTCCTTCTTTCAAAACACGATCCTCCACAAGATCAAGAGCATGGTTTTCTCTCGTTGCTTGAAGAAACTGCATTGATAGGTTCACCTCATCACCATGTTCGTTTGAGTAAATAGGAGCTTTCCCTGTCAAAAGTTCTAGGAGAATGACACCAAAACTATAGACATCACTTTTTTCCGTCAACTCACTTGTTTGATAATACTCTGGATCCAAGTATCCGAAGGTGCCTTGTACAGTAGTGATTACATAATTTTGATCGAGTGGAATAAATCTTGAAGCTCCAAAATCAGATACTTTTGCAACCAAATTATCGTCTAGAATAATATTTGACGATTTAACATCTCTATGAAAAATAGACATAGAAACATCCGAGTGTAAGTAGGCAAGTGAGCCCGCAACTTCTGTAGCAAACCTCAAGCGATCATCCCACGATAGTTTAGATTGTCCATTGGGAACATGGAGATGATGTGATAGGGTGTCGTTTGAAATAAATTCATAGACCAGTAAGGGGATTTCAGTCTCCAGGCAACATCCAAAAAGCTTCACTATGTGCCTATGATTAATTTGAGAAAGAATTGCTACCTCATTTATGAATTGACCTATCTCACTTTTTTTCAAATTTGTGGATTTCTTTATTGCAACAACTCGTTGATCCAATAAAATTCCTTTGTAAACTATCCCATGCCCTCCACGACCAATTATGCGAGTTTCATCAAAATTGTTTGTTGCTTTTTCTATCTCTTCCAGTGGAAATAATTTAGTTCTCTCAGCATCATGTTCGCTTGTAGAGATAAGTTGTTGCATCAATAAACCATGATTCTGTTGAAAATTCTTCTCTCTTATTTGCCTTTTCATTCGTTCCTTCCATTTCTTTCTTAGGATGACCAACATTACACACAAGAGAAGTAGGCACACATAGCCTGCAGCAACGATGATGAGAGCTGCACCATATACAAGAAAATTAAATTTCACAAGTCTCATATATTTGGTGTTGATAATACCTATTATGAGCTACAAGTTACAACACAGTCTAACTTTGTATCTTTTAATAGTGTTGTCCTAAGTTTTAGTAGTGTTGCACTTTGTTTTCATTTTTCTTTTTTATATTATAATTGATTTGATCACATGATTTATATATGTTTAATCAAACCTAACATTTCATTCTCAAGTTTCAAGGATTTACCTAACATAAGAGTTCTCTTCTTGGTACGAGGGATGCAATCGTAACCGCCCTCTGTATTCTTACAAATCCCCTGGCAAATGTATTGATTGTCGCACTCATTGATATCTAAAGAACAACAAAAAAAAACATATGTGAGTTAATTATGCACACCAATACCATGAAAAACAAAGGATTTAAAAAACAAAACGATTTTACATGAAATCAATTAATAAAAATTTATTTGGCAATGGAGTTACAATTTATGTTAATTTTGCACTTGTAGCTATTTTTTCCCCAAAAGTTTTCAGAAATTTGAAGATACCAGCCTAATTTAGCTTGAAAATTGTCTCTATAAAATGTTTTAGAGGCAAAAAAAAAAAATATCTTTAAAAGTGAATAGTTGTTAGAGACAATTATAATTGTTTATAAAGCTTTTTAGTGATGATTCAATAATTATTTCTATGAATTTTACTTATTTTTTAGTGTAGTGCTCGTTTAATTAATTGCATAAGAATTGATGTTGTGATGAGTAGTTCCTTTGCAGGGACAATAAATCATATTCAGTTTTTAAGGAATATTCAATTTTTGCACCCTGTTTGGAAAGGGGTGAAATTGAATTTCTTCAAGAATTGAAATTCAATTCCACTGTTTGGAATTCATTTTCAGCCAGGAATTGATAAGGAATTGGAATTCAATTCCCTTCAAATCCTTCAAAACAAAGAGATCTGATTTGTGAAAGGAATTATTCTAACAAATAAAAATTACTAAATAATCTTTATTTCTCACTCAGCGTGATTTTGGATGAAAGATAAACTGGTAAAAATATAAAAATTGAATTATAAATTTTAAATTAAGGAATTTAAGTTAATTTTGTTATCTACTAACTTATTTCAAACATGATAATTGAATTCAATTCTTAATGGAATTTAATTCTTGATGAAATTCAATTCAATTCTTTTGTTTAAAAAAATTCCAAATAAGATATTACGGAAATATAGGAACTTTTAAAATGCACAAACAAACAAAAAAAAACTTCTAATTGGGGTACCTTCGTGCGGATTGCCTGTATAACCTTTCTCACACTTGCAACGGTAGGCCAATTGATCTTCGCTGACGTTTGTGTTGAGGCATGTGGTGTGCTGGCTCACGCATGCGAAGATCGACTTATTCGTTTTAGCGCCCTCACAGGAATGATAGGGGATCGACCAATTGTATACGGAATGTTCTTCAGTGAGAATGAGAGGGAACGTGGAAGTTCCCTTCCTTTGTGAAGAATTTCTCTCCCACATTACATAAAGTTCTCCACTTTCCACGTCTACCTTGCTCACATTATTGTCCTGATACTGGAGAACGGGAGGGGTCGTATTTTGGTTGCAAACCAGTGCAAATGATGAGTCTATGTAGCAATCCGACTCATTTAAAAGTCCAAAAGGGAATGGTACATCGACACTTGCGCATTTTCTTGTGCAGTTTTTGGCTGGATTTATATTGCCAGTTGGAACGTCTGTTGAAATCGTAATGATCAATGTAACAGAGAAGCATCATTAAGAAGGGAATGGAGTTTGTTAATTACCTTTGCAGCCATCATCAGTTAGGTAGGGATTGCCATCAGTTCCATCGTAACATTCGCAATAATATCCGACGGCGGCATCCCTGTCATAATCATAGGCATCAAAACAATCACTATTGCTGCTTATACAAGCATAGGTCTCCTCATCCTTCTTTGCCTCTGTACATGAAGAGTGATCGTCCATGTAGAAAGACAGTTGAGGCCCCAAATCGCCGATCGAGGATCTCACGTGGGCACTGACTGCAGTAGCATTAGCCAAATTAGGAAACTGAGCCTGGTTGAGACGAGTTAAACGAACTCCTAAGAAGACACGGTCTGGAAGTCCCTCGCCAATATGAACACTGCAATGTTTACGCCGTGTTACGTAGGGCAACAAATCTGGACTGACGTCCAAGCAAAAGGTAGAGCAATTATATATGATGGTGTTATTGTTGGCGAGATCGACTATACTGGCATTAACATTGCAACCAGAAACAAACAGAGAGGTGGCTGTTGCCCAAAAGTTGAAGTTGTGGTAATTTCGCAGATCGATCAGTGGGGCGGTGATGGAAGTCTGGTCGACGCCCATTCTGATAACTGGCAATTTGAAGAACACGAACCCTGAATATACACCTATACTAGTGACCTCGAGTGTGCCATCACCCATGAAGAGCCGGGCTGGCACACTGCTATAGTGTTGCTCGCGGCAGGTAAGGTTGAAGCCGGGAAGGTAGCAGCCATGGCCGATGCCGAAAGGGTATTGGATGCTGATATTGCCGCAGCTTGTTGGACAGTTGGATGGGAGTGTAAAATTTCGGTTTTTAATTGACGTCGTTTTGATCTGTTGGGCTCCGCACCAAGGAGATAATCCAGTAATAGCAAGTGCAAGTAGGATCGCTAAGACTTTCCCCCACGCCATCCCTGGGCATATAGATATTGGTATGTTTCATCCATCGATCGCTTAACTGTTCGATACATGTTTGATTGAGCAACGTCATGTTGAACGAAAAAAGGAAACTCACCTTGGCTTTGTTGAGCTTTGAAGAGAAGTACGCACGACGTTGGTCGATCGTCAGGCTATTAGTCGATATAGATCAAAGCCGGTGAATTTAAAAGACATTTAGAAGACGATGACGAGGTCTTCTCGACAGAGTACAGTGGACTTAGAAGGCTGCATTCGACGGCGTCTTCTCAGCAAAGTCAGTCAACTTAAAAGCAGGTTCATACTTTGCTGATAAGTAAGGTGCAGCAAAAAGAAAGTGAGCGGTAAAGGAGACAGAATGCAAATTAAAATGGAGAAACGCCATGAGTGTATGATCGAGATCCTCGATCTGTCAATTCTTGGTTGCATGAAAAAGATCGGCAATTAGAGCAATACCAAGCAAACCCATCGTGGAAGGCAAAGCTATAAAGTCGGCGAAAAAAAAAACAAACAAACAAAAAAAAAAGTCTTGGCCCCGACCCTTTTTTAACAATAACCTTGCAAAGATAAATTGATAGTACCGTGTCTCCGATGTTAATATTCTATATCCAATTACTCATACTCATCGACTAACTATATCTAAATACTCATACTTATTAAAAGATTAGATATCTTATATATTAATAATTTTTTTTCTTTCCATCTAACTACATCATTAAACAAAAGTACATTAGAATTAATATCATATTTTAAAAAATATATATCTATAATTTAAAAATAAATTAAACATCTATATAATGTATTCTTAACATCAACATAAATAATTAGTACATTTCAGAGAAAAAATTATTTAATGTATATATATATATATATATATATAATTTAATCGGATATTTGGATCAAATATTGGTAGTCCTTCCATACCCTCCTTTATTTAGGTCGGATGTCGAAATCTCCGTCAGATTCAGGGCCATCTTTAGGCATAGGTCATTAAGGCCTATGCCTAGGGCCTCAATTATTATTAGGGCTCATTATTTTTAATATATTAAATATATTTTTATTATATATTTTAAGGGAATGGAAAAAGAATAGGACCTTGATAAAAAATTTACGTATCTCATTTTTTAGTCAAAACTATAAATTGTATAAAAATCTTATTATTATTCCAATGGATAGAGTCATAGAAGACTCTCTTTTTAATATTTTAAATTTAATTTTTATTATGTATATTATTTTATAAGATCTAATGTATTCATCTTCAATATCTTTCAACCCTAGCCTTCTCTTGTTACATTTATTTTTTTTTTTGTTAGTGGCGTTTTATCTTCTGGTTGGTAAGAATATGAATTAAAATTTTTTTCCATCCATGCAATGCAAAATAAAAATATTAGTCTTTTTTTGAATTCCTCCTCTTCCCTTGACTAGCTCTCCCTCTTTGTACTTCTCTCGCTCGTTGATATTGGAAAATAGAAATTACACCTAACGCTGTCACGTTGATCCGGTTGGTGCTAATATGCTCCTTGCTTGATTAAGTTCAAATGTTGAGGGATTCATCCATATTGTGTTCGATCGAAATAGAGGATCTTATTATTTTTTAGCAATAGTGAGTTAGATATCTTTATCATTTCACTTCCTTATAGACACTAAGTTTAGCTTTTATTTATATGTATTTACAAAAATAAATTTTTTGGTTTCCCTTTTATTTTTATTCTATCATTTACAACTATTTTGGTTTAGGTAATGAAAAATATGATTTATTTTTTCTTTTGTTATGTGCATAAAATGACTTATTTAATTCTTAATAAATGATAATGACTGATTAGATCTCGTTATGATTTTTATTTTTTTTAAGGATTATATATATTATTTATAATATATTATTTATTTAATTTTTTTTTTTGGTTTGCGGTGATGATGAGTTGAGGATAGAAACGTGATTTTTTCTATTATATATTGTACAATTTCATTTATTTTTTTTTGTAAGAGTTGTTATTTTCGTCTTTCATTTGAATAATTAGACACATTTTTTTATCTTTCTTAGTTTTTAAACAATTATAAATATATTTATTTTCGTCCAAGTCGGTTGACAGTTACAAATCCAAATGAAAAGGACGAGTAAAATTTTTTTAAACAATGTTAATGACCTTTTTTTTTTTGCCTAGGGCCTTAAATAAGCTTAAGCCGGTCCTGGTCGGATTCAAAAGAGATTGTCATCCCTACCACCTAGCAATAGCAACGAGATACTAACTAATCACCCTTGGATTATGGTTCAGCGAAGAATTGTAAAGTAATCAATTAGACATTTACTGTTTAATCTCAAATATAATACTATTTCTTCTAAATGAAATAAGTAATCTCAAGATAGACTCCTAATCCCATTTGTCGTGAGTATTTTCTGATTTATCTTATCGATCAATGAAAAATTCATATGAAATCGAACTCATTATCTCAAATTTAACTATTATCTAATTATAGTAACTAATCGACGGATTCTACTGCTTACTACATATACAAATGGAAAAAAAAGTTAACTTTTTTATTTTAAAAATGTAATCTATATCATTACTGATCCTCAATTAATTTGATAAAATTCAAAATTAAATTATATTAATATTTTTTTCTTTTTACACTGAAAATAATTTCAAATTTTATTAGTAATTTTAATTTCTTATTTTTTAAATTCTAAAAATTCAGAAAATAAAATCGTAAATCTTAAAAATACAAATTCAAAAGATAAATTTATGAATACAAATGTTAAAAAGAAAAATCCATATCTTAATCCAAAATTAAAATTAAAATTTTAAAAAATAATTTATCAAATTAAAAAAATTAAATTTTAATTTAAAATTATATTTTAAATTTTCAAAATTAAAATTTTAAATTTTAATTAAATAAATTTTCATGTTGGAGAAAGATAAAATTTACGCATTTTACTGTATATCTATTCCTATCCAACTATTTAATTAAAAATCCAAAAAGAATTAATTAAATAATGTGTCTTTTTTCATACCTGAAAAAAAATAAAGATTTAGGGGGTATTTGGTTTGTATTTTTCAGTCTGTTTTTCATTTTCATTTTCTGTAGAAAATATGGTTTTCTGGAAAATATGTTTGGTTTGTATTTTTCAACTTTGTTTTCCAGAGAAAAACATAGCATTTTCTAGAAAACTGGAGAATGAAAAAAAGTCATTTTTCAGAAAATTAGAAAATACGATTTTCTGAAAAATGAAAATGGAAAATGGAGCAAACCAAACGCCTCCTTAACTTATTATACTTAAAATTTTAAAAATTCAAAAATTCAATAAATAAATTTATAATTACAAATCTTAAAAAAGAAAAATTCAAATCTTAATCCAAAATTAAAATTTTATAAAATAAATTATTAAATTAAAAAAATAATTTTAATTTTTAATTTTATTTTAAAATTTTCAAAATTAAAATTTTAAATTTTAACTAAATAAATTAAAATTGAATCAAAATAATTTTATTATCTTGAAGCAACTTTGACTAAAGTTGATTAAAAAACAATTCCAACATAAAACTGTTTAAATCAAAACAATTCAAAAGTTGTAATTGTTTTGCTTAAAGTTGTTTTAATTAAAACAATCCCAAAGCAATATATAGATTTGATCATAATAATTTTAAGGTGGAATACATAAAAGTATTTGAAATAAAAAAATTATAAATAAAGTATATTTTCATATTTTTAACGTGAGAAGTTCTTTAAATAGAGGTACATTGTTTATTTGCTGTCGGGATATAATTTTATATTTAAAGAGAGATGCTCTTTAATTAATTATCTATCATACTACAAAATTCAATGAATAACGACGGATATTTTAATTGTCTATCGCTATTACCGACGGATTTAATTTATCCATTGTTAAACTTGGGATACAAGTCAAATACCCTAAAATAGCGACGGATTATTAAACAGCTCGGTATACGCTATAACAAAATGGTGTCGCGGAAAGAAAAAATAATCATCAATATGGTTAGATGCATGTTGAAGAAGAAAATTTTATCAGCTGAATTATGAGCTGAAGCAGTTTCTTGTGCTGTCTACCTAATCAACAGATCACCGATAAAAAGGTTACCTAATTCTACTCCAAATAAGGCATGGTATGGAAAGAAACCAAATGTTACTTATTTAAAAACTTTTGGTTGTCTTGCATATTCACATATTCCTGATGCTTTAAGAATTAAACTTGATGGCAAATTTGAAAAGTGTATTTTTATTAGATACAGCGAAAGAAGCAAAGCTTACAAGCTTTACAATCTAATAACAAAAAAATTGTGATTGGCAAGGACGCCCGCTTTGACGAAAAAACTTCTTATGTTTTTTCAGATGTGATAGGTTCATCAAGTTAGGCAATTCTTGAATTTGAAGATGACTCTTCAAAACTGCAACCTAATATTCTTGAAAGAGACATATCTTCATCACCATAGCAAAGGAGAACAAGAAGTTTGAGAGATATTTACGATGAAACTGAAGAGGTAAATATGATAAATCAAGTCTTTTTTGCATTCTTTGCAGGAGAAGAACAAATTACATATGAAGAAGCATCAAAAGAAAAGAAATGGGTTCACGCAATGAATGAAGAAATAAGTTCTATCGAGAAAAATGATACATGGGAGCTTACTACTTTGCCACCATACAAATCTCCGATTGATGTGAAATGAATCTTTAAGACTAAAACCAAAGCAAGATTGGTTGCGAAGGGATACAAACAGAATGAAAGTGAAGATTTAAATGAGGTATTTGCTCCTGTTTCGAGACTTGATACAATTCGATTAATTATTGCACTTACTGCTCAAAATGATTGGAAATTATTACAAATGGATGTTAAATCGGCTTTCTTAAATGGTTTTCTTCGAGAAGAAATTCATCTTGAGCATACACAAGGTTTTGTGAAAAAGGGTGAAGAAGATAAAGTATATAAGCTCAGAAAGACATTATATGGGTTGAAATAATCACCTCATGCATGGTATGAACGAATTCTTGATTATTTTATGAAATATGATTTTCAAATATGTCCTTTTGAGCATACACTTTATATCAAACAAAATTCTAAAAGTGGCTTCATACTTGTGAGTCTTTATGTTGATGACCTTATATTCACTAGAAATAACCTGGAGATATTGACAGAATTCAAGAACTCTATGATGAAAGAGTTCGAAATGACAAATTTGGGTGAGTTGCATCAATTTTTGAGCATTAATGTTCAACAATAAAAAAAAAGGAATGTTTATCTCACAAGAATACTATACAACTCAAATTCTTCAAAGGTTCAAGATGGAACATGCAAATCCAGTCTCAACTGTTGGTGCTTGGATGGCTAAGGGGGGGGGGGGGGATGTAGCCAGACACAGATTTTTTGCCTCTTTGAGAACTTCTCAAGTTTTTCTGCACTTAGGGTTAGCGACAGCGGAAACACAGAAAAACAAAGACAAACAGAAATAACAATACAAGATCGCTAACAAGGAGGATTTACAAGGTTCAGGGATAACTTGCCCCTACTCCTTAGCGTGCCCGTAAGGTGGACGATCCCTTGATCGCCGGCAGATCAAGCCCCGAAAAATCCGGATATCGATACCTCCTTCTCGGTGGAGAAACCTCTCCACAATAAGTCTCAACATAATGATGGAAAATAAAAGCACCGAGACAACAGCAAACTTACAGAGCACAAGCGAAGGAGAAGCGTTTACACGGCAATACTCACAACCCAGCACAACCTCGGCAAGAGCCTTCACTCAACTCTCCCTTGTCAGCTTGTTGATCGCCTCGCAACGCTATCAAAACCTTCCAAGTGCTCAAGTCGCAGCAACAACAGAACGCTCAAGAGTGTATACAAGAGTCGCTTAAGGTTCAGAGAGCTTTGCCAGAGTGTTTTCTACCTGATCAGAGTTGTCGCAAGAAGGGATGAAGCCTTTTCTTCTCTTCTTCGCCAGCCAGCTCTTAATCTGCGTTGCCAGTCGCCAGGTCACAGACGCTCCTCTGCAGCTCACCAGCTGCTCATCTGAAGCAGCCCAGCTACCCTGACCTCTCCTAGACTCCCTGAGCTCTCCTCAGCCGAGCCCCAGTCAGCTTCTCAGTAGCGCAGTCGTCCGTTGAAACCTGAGACGAGGAAAACGTCAAAACTGTGGCACCGAAAGATCTCAGTTGACCCTCCTCCACTATTTGAAATCATCCTGCATCACCTGCACACTTAACAGAAGTTTATCAAATGAAATCAAACGTGAATCAGAGGAAATCAGAGTTATCAGAACTAAATCAGAGCGAATCAGAACGTGATCAGAAGTCTGACAGCGTATTTGAAATAAAGTTTTCAGCTACTGATCGGTCACTAGACCGATCAGAGAGGACCCTGATCGGTCACCAGACCGATCAGGGTAAGCCCTGGAGCCTGATCGGTCCACAGTGAGAAAACTGAGATCACGGATTCTTGTGATCGGTCACCGGACCAATCCACAGTGTTGCTGGGATTCCCAGCCTTCGTAGTCCAAATCTCCCTGATCGGTCACCTGACCGATCAGGTTGTGCCCTGATCGGTCTGGTGACCGATCAGGTCACTCCCTGACCGATCAGGAGCCATCCTGATCAGTCAAGGTAAGAAACCTCGCGACAATTTGATCGGTTATGAGGACCGATCAAGGTTCTCTGATCGTTCACCGGAACGATCTGAAGCAACACAGAAGCCTAACCAAATGCTTCTGTTCTCTCCCTGATCGGTCACCTGACCGATCAGGTTGTGCCTTGATCAGTCTGGTGACCGATCAGGTCACTCCCTGACCGATCAGGAGCCATCCTGATCGGTCAAGGTGAGAAATCTCGCAACAATTTGATCAGTCATGAGGACCGATCAAGGTTCTCTGATCGTTCACCAGAACGATCTGAAACCACACACAAGCCGAACCAAATGCTTCTGTTCTCTCCCTGATCAGTTATCAGATCGATCAGACTTCCCTGGATCGGTCACCAGACCGATCCACAACAGGGAGTTCGTGCCAACTCCCTGATCGATCACCAGACCGATCCAACTCCCACAAATTCGACTCTAAGTTCAGAGTACAACCTCCCTAGCCTTCTGTGACTCGTGCTCAGTCCCCCGGATCAAGACTCCGTGCCTAGCTTCACTCACTGGGACTTCCATCACCTGGCTTCACTCACCAGGACCCGGCTTCACTCACCGGGGTTTCCAATCACCTGGCTTCACTTACCAGGACCCGGCTTCACTCACCGAGGTTTCCAATCACCTGGCTTCACTCACCAGGACCCGGCTTCACTCTCCGGGGTTTCCGTAACCCAGCTTCACTCACCGGGACTCAGCTTCACTCACCGGGAGTCGTGCCCAGTCCCCGACCAGGACTTAAACCAGACTCATCTCATTAACCTAAACTAAAATCGATGTCAACACCAAAACAACAATCAGGGTCAGACTGCATCAACCTCAACTCCTTGCATCACAGGTTTGAAACTAAGTAAAATTGGTGAAGGAAAAATGATGAATCTAACTATATTTTGTAGATTGGTTGGGAACTTGATGTATCTTACTGCCACTAGACCTGATATCATGTTCACAGTAAGTTTGATTAGCAGATTCATGGGAAAACCTTATTCAAATCATTGGGAAGCTGCAAAAAGGGTTCTTCAATATGTTAAATGAACCATTAACTATGACGTTTTCTATAAAGCACACGTGCCCATCAAACTTATTGGCTATATAGATAGCGATCTTGGAGTAAGAATTGATGATTCTCGAAGTACCTCTGGCTACATTTTTCAGTCTTGGAAGTGGGGCAATCTCTTGGTGTTCAAAGAAGCAATCAATTGTGGCACTTTCAACTACCGAAGCAGAATATATAGCAGCTTTTTCAGCAGGATGTCAAGCTTTATGGTTAAGAGGAGTTCTTGAAAACTTAAAATACAAGCAAAAAAATCCAACAATTTTATATTGTGATAACAATTCTACAATTTCTGTCTCAAAGGACTCGGTGCTACATGGAAAAACAAAGCACATCCGCTTGCGATTTCATTTCCTAAGAGAGCTTGTTACTGAAGGTGAAATCAACCTAGAATATTGTTCTAGCAATGAACAACTTGCTGATATTTTTACAAAGCTACTTGGAGGATCGATATTTTCAAGAAATCTTGAAGCTCTAGGAGTAAGAAAAATATTTGATTTACGGGAGAAACCAAATTAAAGAATCAAAGTACAATTTGATTTCAAATATCTCTTTTACAAGAAGCAAAGTCTAATTTCATCTCAAGCACCTCTTCATGGATTCATTGCACCTATTCATGGATTCATGAATCTTATTAATGTTTTTTTTAATGTGTTGTTGATTTTCATGTCATCCAAACATGTATAAATATGGATGAAATGTTAAATTTTTTTTCCAATGAAAATTATAAAAACAAGCAATCCAATATAAGAGATCAAATTTACTTCATAAATTCTTTACTTTAATTCCAAGTCCTCCTTTCTTCTTCTTTGAGGCAGTGCAAAAGTTTGTTTTTTAATTGATTTTGTTTTGATGTGTTGTGCTCCGCACTAGGGAGTCCCCAAGTACTAGTAAGTGTAAGTAGTACCAATAACACACTTTCCCCCGCGCCATGTCTGAGCATATATATATCAGTACGTAACGTTTCGTTGATTGAGCTACATCATGAAGAAGGGAAAAAAGACTTCATACCAAAAAGACTTCATATTAATGGAGATACTTTCCATATAACTCATGATCTTTTTTCCATTTCTAACCAATGTGGGATTTTGATTGATCTCCGGATCCTCTCTGCAAGTATCCAGTCACTTTTGACCTGCTTCGGGTCTCCCCGCGAGCAATCCGGTCACCCTTTGACTTACTCCGAGCCTCTCCGCGACCAATCTAGTCACCCTTTGACTTGCTCCGGGCCTCTCCACGAGCATCTGTATCCGGTCACATTTGACTTGCTTCGAGCCTCCCTGCAAGTATCCGATCACACTTGATCTGCTTTGGGCCTCCTCACAACTTCGTTCGAGGACCCTTATAATTTTGCTCTTAGATTTTACTCAAAAGATCTCATATCAGTGGAGATACTTTTTATTCTTTTAATCCATGAACTTTTTTCATTTTAAATTAATTTGGACTTTGATTTATTGCAGCACCCTGATTTAAGGATGACAAGACAAGGAATGGGATTTGGGCTAGGTTTGAGCGTCGTTGTCCCTCAGCTGCGGAAGGACAAAATTAGTAGTAAGGTTGGTCCTCTCTCCACTCACTCTCCCGTCGCCGTTGATTTTATTTGGAGGGTGATTTGGCCGAACTCTATCTCATATGCACCTCAATTCTTGTGTCGGTTCCCAAAGGGTGCCATCGTTAGTGAAATAATGGGAGAAACCCTAAGACTCTGTTTAATTGAGAGAACGGAAAATAAAATTAAGAAAAAATTTTATAGTGGAAATCTTTTCATTATTTACTTCATTAAAATTTAAAGAGGGAAGAGAAATATAATCCATCCGCGGATAATTTTAGAGCCAAAATTGATCATCTAAAATTGGATGGAAAGTAGCGGATGGAAAAAAAATAACGGATGTATCTCTTTTCATTTACAAAATTATATCATATACCGAAAAAAATAAAGCATGCACCCTTTTTAACTCATAAAATTACACCATGTAAAAAAAATGATGCATATACTCTTTTTCATTAACAAAATTACGTCGCATGACGTTCCTCGATCAAGATAAATAAACATGCAAAGGAAGGACTTTTTTTCTCTTTTTATTCTCTTTCTGTACTCCTAAATTTATTTAATCCATTCATCATCCACTTTTTTAGATAAACACAACATGGCAAGATCACTGGACACCTTAGAGATGCTTTCTTAGGGATTTATGACCTCAAGGCTTCTACTTGAGAAAAAAAATCATAAGGTGCATATTACGTTGCTCCTTAATATTCTTTTTCCCCTGCTCATTTCACTGCTAAAATTGGTTATAATATAATATGCTTCTTCAAAATTAGTCTCTGTATGTCACAATTGGGCGTAATGGCTGCGGGAAAAAAAAGTCAAAATGGCTGCAATAGGTACAACTTCCGGTTTGCACAATACAATTAACTTCTACTATGCCATGGTTGCCATAGATGTAACTTCCACCAGGCACAATACAAATTATACTATGCGCATTTGATAAACATAAATTTTGCTATGTTCGAACAATGGAACTTTAGTAGGTTTCTGACTTGTTCAATAAGTAGTTTTACCTGAAATATATTCACCACAGTTTAAGTTGCTTCCATATCATCTCCGGTACATGCAACTCCAGAATTTTGAGGTCACTATTCACCATCATCAGTAAAAAAAAACTAAGTAATCATAAAAATTTGAACATGCCTTCCGTCCAAAATATATATAGATAACGCGTAGTCATAAAAAGTGATTTGTTATATGCAAAAGAGTAGCATTCATGAAGTTAATACTAATTATTACATTAAGCAAACACAAACGTTGACATAATAAATTGTTGCATACACACTCCAACTTTAATTTATGATGCATCCTACTTGCTCCACAGACACAGAAATTGTTCCACATGTAGCACAACAGATCATTAACTATAATAATAGTTTACAAAGCATTCCAGCTGGTTTAGACAACAAGCAGTAGAGACATGATGCTTAGAGAAAGCAAACTCATCGAGGTGAGTATGGTCGTTGGTACATCATCTCTTTCTCTGAGCTGTGACTAGTAGAAGTACCTTGATTTCTTTGGTCCGCCAATTCTGTTGAAGGATCAAATGCATCACTCAGGTTAGTCTCAGTTGTTTCATTGTCTTCTGCAAATGAAGGTAGCCTCTTTTTCGTCATTCTGATCCTTCTCAGCCCTTGCAATTTGTACTCAACTTCTTTCATAGTAGGTCTCTCTGCTCCCTTCAACCTCAAGCACATTTCTATGATCTGCATTATTTCCAAAAGCTCTTCTTTGTCTCCTTCTTTCAAAACATGATCCTCCACAAGATCGAAAGCACGATTTTCTCTCATTGCTTGAAGAAACTGCTTTGATAGGTTCACCTCATCGCCATGTTCATTGGAGTGGATAGGAGCTTTCCCTATCAAAAGTTCTAGGAGAATGACTCCAAAACTATAGACATCGCTCTTTTCTGTCAACTCACTTGTTTGATAATACTCAGGATCCAAGTATCCGAAGGTGCCTTGTACAACAGTGAATACTGAATTTTGATCAAGTGGAATAAATCTTGAAGCTCCAAAATCAGATACTTTTGCAACCAAATTATCGTCTAGAAGAATATTTGATGATTTAACATCTCTATGAAAAATAGACATAGAAACATCTGAGTGTAAGTAGGCAAGCGAGCCCGCAACTTCTGTAGCAATCCTCAAGCGATCATTCCACGATAATTTAGATTGTCCATTGGGAACATGGAGATGATGCGATAAGGTTCCATTTGAAATAAATTCATAGATCAGTAAGGGGATTTCAGTCTCCAGGCAACATCCAAAAAGCTTCACTATGTGCCTATGATTAATTTGAGAAAGAATTGCTACCTCATTTATGAATTGATCAATCTCACTTTTTTTCAAATTTGTGGATTTCTTTATGGCAACAACTCGTTGATCTGTTAAAATTCCTTTGTAAACTACCCCATGACCTCCACGACCAAGCATGCGAGTTTCATCGAAATTGTTTGTTGCTTTTTCTATCTCTTCCAGGGGAAATAATTTAGTTCTCTCAGCATCATGTTCACTTGTAGACATCAATTGTTGCAGCAATAAACCATGATTCTGGTGAAAGTTCTTTTCTCTTATTTGCTTTTGCATTCTTTTCTTCCATATCTTACTTAGGATGACCAACATTTCACACAAGAGTAGTAGGCACACATTGCCTGCAACGATGACGAGAGCTGCACAATATATAAGAAAATTAAATTTCACAGGTCTCATATATTTGGTGATATATACCTATTACGAAATACATGCATGTTACAACACAGTGTCTACATTTGTATCTTTTAATAGCGTTAGTGCTAACTTTTAATAGTGTTGCATTTTGTTTTCATTTTTCATTTTTCTGTTACAGTTGATTGATCACATGGTGTATATATATATATGTTTAGCCAAACCTAACATTTCATTCTCAAGTTTCAAGGACTTACCTAACATAAGAGTTCTTTTCTTAGCATGAGGGATGCAGCCTCCGATCATTGGATCGCCATATGTTCCTGGTTGACACGTGCAATTGTAACTGCCCTCTGTATTCTTACAAATCCCCTTGCAAATATATTTCTCAGGATTGTCACACTCATTGATATCTAAAGAATAACAAAAACGTATATAGGCGAGTTAATTATGCACACCAATACTTTGAAATTAAAATAGAGGGACCTAAAAAACAAAGCGATTTTACGCGAAAGAGATTACTTAAACTTATTTGACAATGGAGTTACAAAAGTTTACAGAAATTCAATGTCTCTTCTAAACCTTAATTTTTTTAATGGCGGTTGAAGTCCCTCAAAGGCTCAAACCCTATGCTATAGCTTTTGAACCCAAGTATTGAAGGTTTTAGATTGCATCATATATTTTGCCAATGGTCATATGTACTACATTCTAGTGGATTGATGTAGTTGATGAGCAAGAAAATAAATGTAATTCGTCTTCCTTTTGATATTTTTTGTTAACATATACTGTAGTAGTAGCTCTTGCAATTCCATTTGTATATATATATCCTTTTTCAGAAACAACACGTACCCATGTTTATATATGAAGCTACTGATTGATTATTCTATGCACGATTCTGTCTTATGATGTTCTGGTTATTTCTTGTTTGGATGAAATGTTGTTGGATTTTGTGTGTCAATCTTGTTTCTTACTTTATAATTTACTGAACTCAATTGCTTAGTTCAAATTGATTTGTACATCTGCATCATCTTCGTGTAGTTTCTTCAAGGAATCATATATATCAAGTGGACATGAAATTCCTACGGAAGTATACGAACTGTACCTTGGCATCCATTCATTATGTAAGGATTTCCTGTAAAACCTTTCTCACACCCGCAACGGTATCCCAATTGATCTCCTTGGCTGCTGGTTGTATTATTGTGGCATGTGCTGTGCTCGCTGACGCATGCGAAGCGCGACTTATTCATTCTAGCATCCTCGCAGGAATGATAGGGGATGAACCAACTATATACGTACTGTGACTGTCCTTGAGTGAGAGGGAACCAACCATATACGTATGCGTAATAGTTTTGAGTGAGAGTGAGGTCTTCTGAAGAACTACTCACTTCCACGAGGATTAGTGTTGGAGGAAGAGAATAGGGGAGAGGAGAGACACACTTATGACAGAGGAGAAATGCAGAAAGTAAACTAAACAACTTGATCATTCAATAGAAGAGGTTACATATTTATAGGCTTAGTGGATAGACACTAAGTCCACATACATTGAATCTAGACACTTCTAAAAAATTTTATCTCAATCAAACTCTATCTCTATCTATTATTTTCCACATAATTAATCCACTAATTAATATTTATTTTGAAACATTATCGTTAACACTCCCCCTTGTTTCAAAATTACAAACACCAAGACATGATCTAAAATAAACAAACTTATCTCTGGGAAGTGACTTTGTCAAGATATCCGCCATTTGTTTATGCGTGCTACAATGCTCCAACATAATTTCATTATTTGTGACTAAGTCTCGAATAAAGTGTAGTCGAATATCAATATGCTTAGTCCTCGCATGGAAAACTGGATTCTTTGTCATTGCAATTGTCGCCTTGTTATCAGAATGTCTTGAGCTAATTCACGCTGATTTATGTGGTCCTATGAGAACTACATCGTTCGGGGGTAGTAAATATTTCTTAATGTTTACTGATGATTTTAGTCGAATGAGTTGGGTATATTTTCTAGCAGATAAGTCAGAGACTTTTGAAAATTTCAGAAAATTCAAGGCACTTGTGGAGAATCAGAATGGTACTTTAATAAAGACTCTTCGTACAGATCGAGGAGGTGAATTTTTATCTAAAGAGTTTAATAAATTTTGTGATGAGCATGGTATCCACAGGGAATTGACCGCACCTTATACACCGGAGCAAAATGGTGTCGCCGAACGAAAAAATCGAACGGTTGTAGAGATGGCTAGAAGTTTGCTGAATATCAAAGGACTTCCAAATACATTTTGGGCTGAAGCAGTGGCAACATCAGTTTACCTGCTGAATATTTCTCCAACAAAGGCGGTTATGAATCAAACACCATTTGAAGCATGGCGAGGGAGAAAACCATCGGTAAACCACTTGAGAATTTTTGGTTGTATTGCATATGCTTTGATTAATCCTCAATTTCGTCATAAACTTGAGAAAAAATCTGAAAAATGCATATTTGTTGGATATTGCAATCAATCAAAAGCATATCGGTTGTATAATCCTCTTACTGGCAAATTGATTATAAGAAGAGATGTAGATTTTGATGAAGATTCAAGTTGGAATTGGAATCCACAAGAAGAAAAGACTCAAGTTCCTATTTTAGTGGAGAACAGAACCCCAGCAACTAAAGGTGCTGAATCATCTCTTTTGATGTCACCAGCTTCTTCACCATCAAATTCAAGGAGCAGCCCATCCTCCTTACAAGAGTCTTCTGATGAATCACCTCCAGCAAAGGTCAGATCTTTGAGAGAAATTTATGCATCATGTCAATTTGCTCTCTTTGTTTCAGATCCTACAACTTTTGAAGAAGCAGTCACAAAGGAAGAATGGCGAAATGCAATGAATGAAGAGCTATTGGCAATCCATAAAAATGAAACATGGGAAATGGTGGATCTACCTGAAGGCAAGAATGTGATTGGACTCAAGTGGGTGTTTAAAACAAAATATCATGCCATTGTGGAGATATCCTAATTCCTTTTGGTCCTTACAAATGGTATCAGAGCCAGGTTGCTCATCCAGATCTAACCATGTGTGTTAAGCCTTAAATAAAGGATATGTGGGCTCCCGTGTCTTGATCAAAGAGGACCAGCTCTAGCTGCGGCTAGGTGGCGAAGTCCTAGTAGGTCAGGTGGACCGAGGGGCAGAAAGTCCTAGTGGATCAGACATCAAGAACGGAAAAGGCTTCCGTTTGTGGTGGGGGCATGTGGTCCTTTGTTTGAGGGGGGGATTGTTAGAGGTTGCAAGGGTGCAAACTTAGTCCCACATTGAGAAACACATGGGAAGATCATTGGTTTATAAGGAATATGGTATCTCCATTGACTTGAGGCCTTTTGGGGAGAGTCCAAGAGCAAAACCATGAGGGCTTAGGCCCAAAGTGGACAATATCATGCCATTGTGGAGATATCCTAATTCCTTTTGGTCCTTACAAATAAAAAAAGGTTTTAATTTTGTAGTACTCATATTTTAATAATGAAATTATATGTCTGCGTTTGTAGTCCAACGGTCAGGATAATTGCCTTCCAAGCAATAGACCCGGGTTCGACTCCCGGCAGACGCAATCGCAGCCCTATAATTTCATTATTAAAATATGAGTACTACAAAATTAAAACCTTTTTTTTTAACTGGGAAAAAAAATATTATTTCTGTCGATCTGATTCCTCTACACCGGACCCCTTTAAATACTGTGTAAGAGATAACATTTTGACCCATAAAATAGGAAAGATTATCACTAATGTAAAAATAAATAAATAAAATTAAATCATGAATGAGAAACTTGCGGAAGGAGAAAAACGTGGTGCGTGATAACCCCATGTCCGAATTATTTGCTTACATTACTCCCCCTAATTTTGACATGGCTCTAAATCACGGAGGCTAAGTAGTTGTCGCATGGCAGCTAACTTCACTCCTGGCCATAGTTTGCAAAATCGCGATCCTGGATCGTAGGATCGTACGATCCTACGATCCTGGGCCACAAAACGATCCAGAATCGCGCAGAATCGTTTTTTGTAGCAGGATCGCAGCAGGATCGGTAGGATCGGACAGGATCGGACAGAATCGTATAGGATCGGACAGGATCGGAACAGGATCGGAACAGGATCGATGAAAGCTTTAAGAGGTCATAACTTTTGACTCGGATTGAACCACGTGACCTATAATATATCAAATTGAAACTCGTTCAAAGATCTACAAGTTAGTTTTAAGATTGAATCCCAAAAAATATTGTTTAAAGCCTTTTCAGAGGCCCAGAAGATTATTAATCTTTTTTATTATTTTTTTTATCTTTTACATTGTTAGTGTTAGTGTTTTAAGATTATTTAAATATCTATTTAATTATTTTTTAGTTAGTTTTTGATTAATAATATTATATTATATCTTTTTTCTAAAATGATGAGTCTTTAGATGTCTATTATCTAATAGGTTGACAATTAAATTGGATCATCTTGTAATAAATAGAATATTCTTGAAGTTAAACGTGATTATTTTCATTATAGTGTTAATAAAAATTGTATATTTTTTCATTTTAAGGGTTTTTGATAGGATCGTACGATTTTACGATCCGATCCTGACCCCAAATCGATCCTGTGTAGGATCGCGATTCTACGAACCTTGCTCCTGGCAATGCTTTAGTTAATACATCCGCTCGCTGTTCTCCGGTATTAATGAACTCAACCACAATCTGTCCCTTCTCAACACATTCTCTGATAAAATGATACCTTGTATCTATATGCTTGCTACGACCATGGAACACCGGATTCTTCATGAGAGCTATAGCAGATTTGTTGTCAACAAACAAAGTTACCGGCTTTGGCTTTTCACCAATTAATTCACTGGCAAGACTCCTCAACCACAATGCATGGCAGGCTGCAGTTGTGGCTGCCATGAACTCTGCCTCACAAGATGAAAGCGCCACTGTCTTCTGCTTCTGTGAATTCCAAGACACTAAACTTTCATTAAAATAGAAAGTCATACCACTTGTGCTTTTCCGTCCATCGAGATCGCCGGCTAAATCACTGTCCGAGTAGCCGAATACACCAATGTCCTGAGGTCCCTTTATGTAAGCAAGCCCAAGATGAATCGTACCTTTTAAATACCTGAGAATTTGTTTGACCACCTTATGATGCATGATTGTAGGCCTCTCCATGTATCTGCTCACCATTCCGACAGAATAAGGCAGGTCCGGCCGTGTGTGTAATAAATATCTCAAACAACCAATGATGCGCCTATATTCTGTGGAGTCAACTGGAGTCCCTTCCAAGTCTTTATGCAGCTGTGTCTTAGGTTCCATTGGATGCTTTGTGGCATTGCAGTCTGTCATCTTGAACTGAGATAGAATTTTCTTGGCATAAGCTGATTGCTTAAGCAAAATTCGGCTCTTCTGTTGCTCCACTTCAATCCCTAAGTAGTAGGAGACAAGACCCAAATCAGTCATTTCAAATTCTGTCATCATTTGTTGTTTGAACTTGTTGATTTTTTCTGTGCTACTTCCTGTCACGATGAGATCGTCGACATACACTCCAACAAGTATACTTGCTTCTCCTTTACCTCTTGTATATACTGCATGTTCTTAAGTACATTTTTTGAAACCGAGCTCTTCCAAACTCCTGTTCAGCCGCATGTTCCAAGCTCGTGGAGCTTGCCGTAATCCATAGAGGGCCTTGAACAATCTGTATACCTTGTGTTTTTGATTCTGTATCTCAAACCCTTCCGGCTGAGTGACATATATTTCTTCCTCCAACTCTCCGTTGAGAAATGCTGACTTCACATCTAGATGGTGTACCTCCCAGCTTTGATTTGCAGCAATTGCAAGAATGACTCGAATAGTGTCAAGTCTAGCAACAGGTGCGAACACTTCTTCAAAATCGATGCCTTGTCTTTGTACATAGCCTTTAGCTACTAACCTTGCTTTGTGCTTAACGACTTTCCCATCTGAATCTTTCTTCAATTTGAACACCCACTTTAGACCGATAGGTTTGCGGCCTAATGGGAGTTCAGTTAGGGTCCAGGTCTTGTTCATCTCAATAGATTTCAATTCTTCCTCCATTGCTTCGTACCAGCAAGCCTCGGTTGCAGCTTCTTGATAACATGTTGGCTCTTCTGACATCACCATCATCACTTCACCCTCTTCTTCATTAATACCAGTCACTTCCTCAGTGTTGGCGTAGATATCAGCAAGGGACCTGTAACGGACTGGCCCTTTATAAGAGTCAGGTGTGCTTGTTGTTGAAGGCGAGGAGGATGCATGAGTATTCGATGATGGTGTAGATGGACTTGATGCTCCTGTCGGTGTTGGGACTTCTTCCGCCCCTGCCTCAATGTCTGCTGCAATAGTCACCTCGTCGGTGTCGAATGCATCCATCACCATAAACTCTGGTATTTTTCCTTCATTGTTGACACCTACATTCCATGTCCATTCATAATTTTCTTGAAACATTACATCTCTACTTACTTGTAGCTTGCCGTGCTTCGGATCAAATAGACGATGAGCTTTGCAGCCTTCCTCGACACCCAAGTATACCATGGGTGAACTTTTGTCGTCAAGTTTCTTAAGGTGAGGGGTTGTATTTTTCACATATGCAACACACCCGAACACCCTCAAGTGGGCGAGATGTGGCCTTCTCCCCATCCAAGCTTCAAATGGTGTACGCTCTCCTAGTGCCTTAGTTGGGAGACGGTTTAGCAGATAGATAGCATGCCTAACCGCCTCTCCCCAGAACCTTGCCGGCATATGTGTACCCTTGAGGAGAGATCTTGTTATGGCCATCACAGTGCGATTACGGCGCTCCACAACACCATTCTGTTGGGGTGTGTAGGGAGCCGTGAGGTGCCGCTCGATTCCTTCATTTTCACAGAACCGAGTGAATTCCGTGGATAGAAACTCGCCACCCCGGTTTGTCCTGAGTGTTCTGATCTTGTGTTCAGTCTTGTTCTCCATCAAGATTTTGAACTTTTTGAATGCTTGGAATGCATCACTTTTTGCTGCCAATACAAACACCCACATCCACCTTGTGAAATCATCAACAATTAAAAGAAAGTACTTGTTACCGGCTAGTGTACATGGTGAGATTGGCCCGCAAATATCAACATGGAGAAGTTCCAACGGCTTATCCGCTCTAAAGTTTGCTTGTTGCGGGAATGGCGACCTTGCATGCTTGGCGATCACACACACCTCGCAAAGCTTGTTCGACTGGGGCAATAGTGGCACATCAATTGCCAATTTCTTCTCTCCCAATAGCTTCAAGTCATGGAAATTGACATGTCCAAGCCTTGCGTGCCATAACCAGGTAGGGTCTTCTAGACTTGCTAGGAGACAGACTTGCTTGAGTGTCTTTAAGGTTATCTTGTTCAAGCGATTCTGTGCTCGCTTTACCAGCATCAAGAGCTTCCTGCTCTTATCAATCACCTTCATGGTATCTCCTTCCATGTGCACTTCGTTCCCAGTTTCTGTCAATTGACCAAGACTTATGATATTACTACTAAGTTTTGGAATGTAGTATACCTCATGGAGAGCCTTCTGATCGCCGTTCTTGCATTCGAACACAACCGTCCCCTTGCCCATGATCTCAATAGTTGATCCATCGCCAAATCTCACCCTCCCGGTGATGGTTTCATCTAATTCTTGAAACTTCTCGCGATGGCCAGTCATGTGGTTGCTGGCACCGTTGTCAAGATACCAGACGTCTTTATCTTCTCCTTTCTTAATGTCGCGATACACCTCCGGTAGAAATCTTTCTTCACTGAGCAGAATGGTATCTTGCTGCTCACGCCTAGTGTGAAACTCCTCGTGGGACACAGTCATCATCAGTGCTGGCTCTTCCTTGGTGGCGCAAGTGAGGTGAGCCTCATCATCTCGATTCTTGCTGTAGCATTCGGATGCATAATGTCCCATTTTCTCACAATTGAAACACTTTATGTGTTTCTTGTCACGAGTGTTATTGTTGTTGCTGCTAGTGCCTCCTGCACTGTCTTGACGCTGCGTACCATGGCCATGACCGCGCCCTCGCCCATGCCACTTGCCGCGATTAGGGTCGCTGGACCCGCGCCCGTTGCCTTCTGACGGAGTGTCCACGTTGCTCCCTTTTTGTCATTTTTCCCAGTTCATACCTTCGTTTTTTTCTGTTCCTCTGTTCTTCTTCTTCTCTCTGTTTCCGTAGCAGTCTTGTTTTGCCTTCTTCTACAGCAGTTTTTGTTTGTTCATCTACTGTAGCAGTTTTTTTTGTTTTTTGTTCGTCTTCTGCCGCAGTTAGTCCTCTTCTGCAGCAACCTTCTGGTTTATTTTCTCTGCTACTCATCGATTCTGTGCCAACACTTGGTATCAGAGCGCTTGGTAGTATAAGACATTCAAGAATCCACGATTCTATAAAAATGTCGCCACGAACCATACCTTTCTGATATAAAAGTTGCATTCCTTTGATGTTGAGATGCCCATATCTCAAGTGCCACATCTTTGATGCATTTTCTTCATTAGCAATAAATGCTTGGTTTCTCACATTAGAGATCTTCAACGGAAACATCTTATTTTCTGTCATTTGCACTTTAACAATAGACTGTCCAGTATCTTTGTCAGAAATAACACAGACTTCATTATCAAATAAAATTGCATAGCCGCTTATCATTAATTGTCCAACACTTAACAGATTATGTGCCAAGTTAGGAACAAAATAGACATTGTAAAGTAATTTAACTTTACCATCACTAGTCTCCACAGCAATAATACCTTTGCCTTCGACTTGTATCTGATTATTATCTCCAAGTCTTACTAACCTCTTCTGTGACTCATCAAGCTCTTTAAATAACGACTTATTGCCTGTCATGTGATTTGAACATCCACTATCCAAAAACCAAATATCGTTTTGAACTTCATTAGAATGAGAATGAATCATAAATAACTTACTTTCCTCATTTTCTTCTTTAACATAGTTTGCTTGTGAACTATTTCTGCAATTTGCCTTTATATGCCCAAATTTTTCGCAACCATAACACTGAATGAAATTTTTATTCCATTTTTGATCTCCTTTGAATTGTCTCTCTTGTCCATTAAAATTACTTCTTCCTCTGCCACATCCTCTACCACGAAAACCTCCTCTTCCTCGACCTCTACCAGTGAAGTCTTCCCTTTTTTCTGTCTCCCCCTTCACTTGAGAAGCTTGAAATGCCTTTTATTCATTCTTCTCAGTGAATCTATTTCGCCTTGCCTCATGAGCTTGCAAAGAACCCATTAGTTCATCAAAAGAGAAAGTTGAAAGATCTTTAGATTCCTCGATTGCAGTTACTATATAATCATATTTGGGAGTCAAACTTCGCAAAACTTTCGAAACGATAATTGCATCAGTGATCTTTTCTCCATAAGATCTCATTTGACTGACAATATAGAAATTACTCTAGATAAAAAATCTTGTAAAATTTCATTACCCTTCATAAGCAAGGCCTCGAACTCACTTTTGAGGGTTTGGAGTTTCACGGCTATCACTCTAGAGGAACCTTGGAATTCTTTCTGTAGTATTTCCCATGCTTCTTTGGAAAATGAGGCAGTTGCAATTCTTGAGAAAATTGTCTCATGTACTGCTTGCTGAAGGATGAACAGTGCCTTTGAATCTTTCTTTCTGTTCTCCTTTAATCGACCTTCATCAGCATCCTTGTCGTCAAAGCCGCTCTCTACTAAATCCCAAAGATCTTGAGATCTAAATAGAGTCTTCATTTTGATACTCCAAAATTCATAGCACTCTCCTTTGAAAATGGGGATGAGGGGTTGAGAAATTCTGTTGAATGCCATTGCAAGCAAACTAGGACACTTCAACCCAACTTCGCTCTGATACCACTCTGTTGGAGGAAGAGAATAGGGGAGAGGAGAGACACACTTGTGACAGAGGAGAAATGCAGAAAGCAAACTAAACAACTTGATCATTCAATAGAAGAGGTTACATATTTATAAGCTTAGTGGATAGACACCAAGTCCACATACATTGAATCTAGACACTTCTAAAAAAATTTATCCCAATCAAACTCTATCTCTATCTATTATTTTCCACATAATTAATCCACTAATTAATATTTATTTTGAAACATTATCGTTAACAATTAGTTGTCCTCTTTCCACGTTTACTTCGGCCACATTTTTGTGCAGATACTGGAGAACGGGAGGGGTCATTGTTTGGTTGCAAACTAGTGCAAATGATGAGTCTCTGTAGCAATCCGATTCATTTTTAAGTCCAAAAGGAAATGGTATATAGACACTTGCGCATTTTCTTGTACAATTGTTGGCTGGATATATCTTGGGAGTTGAAACGTCTGTTGACAATCGTAATGATAATCAATGCATCGTTAATTCTTCTGTGAACTCGAGAAAACTAACTAAGAAGGGAATGGAGTACGTTGTCAATTACCTTTGCAGCCATCAGTTAGGTAGGGATTGCGTTGCGTTGCACCAGAACAACGACAATAATATCCTACGACCGTGCCATTCGTGTCACCAGCATAGGCATCGAGGCAATAACTGTTGCTGCTTATGCAAGCATAGGTCTCCATATCCTTCATTGCCACTGTACATGGCTGATCGTCTATGTACCAAGACAGTTGAGACTCCAAACTGTAGATCGAGGAACTCATGTAGGCGGCGACTGCAGTGGCATTTGTCAAAGGCAACAGAGTATGATTGAATCGAGTTAAACGAACTCCTAAGAAAAGACGGTCTGGAAGAGCCCCCCCAATCTGAACCCTGCACTTTTGATGCGGGATTGCGAAGGGCAACAAATCTGGACTGACGTCCAAGCAAATGGTATAGCAATTATATATGATGGTGTTATTGTTGGCGAGATCGACTAGACTTGCATTAACATTGCAACCAGAAACAAACAGAAAGTTGTCTGTGTACCGAAAGTCGAAGTTGTGGTAATTTTGCAGATCGATCAGTGGGACGGTGATGGAACTCTGGTTGACGCCCATTCTAATAACTGGCAATTTCAAATACACGCTCCTTGAGTATAAATACATTCTAGTGACCTCGAGTGTGCCATCGCCCATGAAGAGCCGGGCTGGCACACTGCTATCGTGTTGCTCGCGGCAGGTAAGGTTAAAGCCGGGAAGGTAGCAACCATGGCCGATGCCAAAAGGGTATTTGATGGTGATTTGGCCGCAACTTGTTGGACAGTTGGATGGGAGTGCAAAAGTTCATTTTTTAATTGATTTCGTTTTGATCTGTTGTGCTCCGCACCAGGGAGATCCCCAAGTAGTAGTAAGTGCAAGTAGTACCAGTAACACTTTTCCCCACGCCATATCTGAGCATATAGATATCAGTACGTAACGTTTCGTTGATTGAGCTACATCATGAAGAACGGAAAAAAAGAGACTCGCCTTGGATTTGTTGAGTTCTGAAGAGAAGAACGCAGGACATTGGTTGATCGATCGCCAGACTATTAGTCAATATAGTACATGATGACGAGGTCTTCTTAACAGAGTACAGTGAACTTAGAAGGACTGGGTCTTCTCTTGTAAGTCAGTCAACTTAAAAATAGATTCAGGCTTTGCTGATAAAGGTGCGCCATAAATTTACCTAAACTCCCTACTTACCAAGTCAACTTTGCATGCAATCCCTACATAAACATTTCTTTGCATACAGTCCCTGATAGAATGTTTGGTGAGTATTGTTTGAAGAAAAATGAGTATAAAAGTTAGAAAATTGAGTATGGCAGGTTGCATCTGTTGGGACCGGGTGCATGTCGACAAGGATACGAGTTCGTAAAATTCAAAATTTTTACGTGCAGCGGAAGAATTTGCATAAAATAATTTTCTAAATTATTTTAACTTCGTATCTAGCATGCAACCTTATAGTGTGTTGACATAATCATAAAATAAAACATTATGGAAAAGTAAACTAATTTACATTGTACCTCTCGTAACTCGAAGTAAGGGACGAGATCCAACCGTAGCGTCCCTTGGAAGCTCCGCCTCTATTCGCGTCCACGCCGAGTTCTCTTCGGGATGACTTCGCTAAGTCACGAGTTTTGTGCCGACGAGAACTACTAGATTCTCTATAGGCACAACTTGAAAGATCAAGAGAGGAAAGATAGGAAACTAACCAAGAAGAAAACGGAATCGAATTCCGAGAAGAGAGGAGTCACTATCCGCTTCTTCTTCTTCGTATTCGGGTTCTCCTTCTTCTTCTTGAAGCTCACGGCCTCCTCCAAGAAGTCCTTTGTGCGCCGGCCCTAATCCTCTAGGGTGGGCGCCGGCCCTAGGCAAGAGAGGGAGAGGGAGAGGAGAAGAGATTAAGAGAGAGAGGGAGAGCTCTATGATTAGTTGATCTAGGAATAAGGGCTAGCCTTTGGTTCCTTTATATAGTAGCAACTCCTTTGCTAAGTCTCCCTCTAAACCGAATTAACGGAATTAACGGAATTAGTTATAAGAAATTTATCTTATAAATTTTCTTATTAATTATTCCGTTTAAACCGAGTCTTTATTATAAACCAATTTATAATAAAACAAATTAATTATCATAAGAAAATTTATCCTATAAATTCTCTTATGAATTTTATTATAACTAACTTTATAATAAAACTAATTAATTATCATAAGAAATTTATCCTATAAATTCTTATGAATTATTCCGTTTAAACCAAGTTTTATTATAACTAATTTATAATAAAATAAATTCTTCTTCTCTTTAAATTATAGAATAAATTTTATAAGAAATTTATAAACTTTCTTATTATGGAAAAATCAATTCATAATTGATTTTATAAAATTAAAATAAACCTAATTCATGGATTATTTTAATCTTCCATAAAAGAATAAATTTCTATAAATTTATTTATATAAATTTCTTTATACAAATTTATTTATCCATAATTTATAAAATAAATCGCGCTGGATTTATCTTATTAATTAAACCAAAATTAATTGGTTTTCTCCTCTTATTGTGGCCGGCCACCAAAGGGGGTTTTGGCACCCTCTTTGGCCGGCCAAACCAACCCGAACCGCCGCGAATTAAACTCATTTAATTCGCCCAAAAAGCCTTCAAAAGACTTAGCCATTTTTAGCTTCTATTGCGCCTCTGACTAACTCAGATTCGACTTATTTCTCTTGATCGGAAAATCTAATTTTCAACTCGTTTTAAATCCCTCGGATTACTCGTAGTGCGTGTGACTAAATAGGCTTTCGATTTATGTTGGCCGTCTATAATTAACTAATTATAGAACGATCATGAGTGGCACCTAGTAGTACATCATGATCTCCAATTAATCGAAAGATCAACGGTTTGACCTCAGAAGAAATTATTCTGAAACCCTTCAGCAGCTCTAATGAATGGTGCCCCATTCCCTTCACCACCTTATACCCACTTGGTTCAGGACACGGTCAATGGTGTCAGTCCCCACTAGGCTGACTACGTCACGCTTAGCCCAAGTAATGTCTTACTCGTCCTTTGGATTTCTAATTACTCTCATGTATTTTAGAGACTCTCACTCTAAACATGATATGCTCTGGCCAGAGGCTTTGAGTAACAATCCGACGATAGGCCTGGGTATACATCTCCTCGCAAGGAGTGGTGAATCCTTTGTAGGTTGTTCAAACATCTTCGGGCACTTCGGCTTATACTCGATCATCCTGGGTCCACACCTCCTTGGAGATGCTTGCTTAAGATATCAAAGTATAAGTCTCTATGACCAAGATGACTTGAACACCGCAAGTCAAAGGAACATCGCACTTAAGCCGCAGTAAGATCTTCATTGACATATCTACATGTAGATTCCCATATGAAGTCTTACAGCTAGTCACTCCAATGAACTAGTTCCCTTAACTAGCATCCATGTTTATCTCCGGACATCCCAATGTCACCAGCCAGTGAGAATCAGCTGTATAGAGAATAACCCATGCTAGTCTCAACAGAACTGATAATGTCCGTATTTATCAATTCATCGACTAGGGATATTTTCAACACTTCACATTTGTACATTTAGAGATAATCACTAGTTGTGATCCCATCACAAATTCTCTTATGCTGTGAACTGTATGGCGGACATTCAGTAGATGAGTTTAAGATCCCAATCAAATACACAAACATGTATACTCAAATAGTGAATTATCATTTATTGAAATAAATGTTTACAATCATAAGGTGATTGCCTTAGGACACTTCTCTCATATCACTAACAACATCTACCACATCAATACCCATGTACTCAAATTTCACTCTTTTATACTCAAATTTCACTCTTTTATACTCAGTTTTCACTAATGTATACTCAATTTTCATCCTTTTATACTCAGTTCCATCAGGAAGTAAAAATAAAGATAAACTTGTGTGGGGAGTGAATGCAAATCTATGGGGAGTTTATGGTAATTTATCGAAAAGAAAGTAGATAGAATGCAAATTAAAATGGAGAAATGTCGCAGGTAACACAGTGAACTACTTTTGCTCTGTTCAATAGAGTGAAAGTTTTTCTTTTATACAAATGAAATACTTTTCTCTTGTTTTTTTAAAAAAAAAACTCTTTTATATTTTACATATCACAAAGTAACTTGAAAGTTTAAAGTAATACTATTTTATTAAAATTGAATCAAAATGATTTCACTGTCTGAAAGTTGACACAAAATATCTCCAAGATAAAATTATTGTCAAAATAATTTTAAAGCTGGAATTGCTTTTCTTAAAGTTGCTTTAAATAAAACAACCCCCAAAGTGATATAGATTTGATCAAAATAATTCTAAAGTGTAAAGAAGAGTATTTTGAATAGAAAATCATAGATGAGATGCTATTTTAATATTTTAATATAGATTTGATCAAAATATGCACTTTGAACATCTAAAATATTTGAATAAATAATCAGCAAATGACTGCTATAGTTGATGATGAGATCATAGATTTTAGTAATATTTTTATAATATTTCATATAAATGCGTTCTCAATTGAGACCTTTAAAAAAAATTAATGATAGGGAGAATGAAAATCATAGTGAATGATATGACATGACATGATATTACATGACATTTTATATGTACACGTCCGATTATCGCTTGGATGTCATCGGCGGCCTTCGACCGCCATCCCGAATCAAACTATACCCTGGGGGCACGGTGAACCCGTCGGAGATCGTACATGCAAGGTGCCACGTCATTCACTATGGTTTTCACTCTCCCAATCATTATTCTAAAAAAAATTGAGGTTAAATTTTATAAATGAAAATATTAAAATATTAATAATTTTTAGAAGATTTTTTTTATTAATATAGATAAAAATGGGATAAAGTTCATTTTAGTCCCTTTTATTTTTCACTTATTCCAAAATAGTATCTTAACTTTTCGGACTTCCAACATAGTCCCTCATATTTCAAAATATTTTTTAAATTCATCCTCTCTTTAGATTTTCGTTAAAAATAAACGAAGATAAAGTCTTATTATCCATTCATAAGTCTATTTTCATCACTCTTATTTATCACTTATAAAAAATAATCCCTTCTCTTTACATGCGGCTAAAATAGGCCATCATATTTTAAAAATTTTTACGAATTCATTTTTTCTATTAAAAATAAATAGAAAGAAAGCTCATTATCCATTCACTTGTTAGTTCATTTTTTTACATTTTTTTTTCAAATTAATTTTTTTTCAACTAAATTAATTCTGACATGAAAAAAATTTATAAAAAACATAAATTATTTTGATGAGCAATAAAAATTTAAGTTATAATAAAAAAAATACAAATACTTTCGTGATATACGAGTAGGCCAAGCCTAACTTTCATTCATATAATGTATCATTATAAAAATATTTTTTTATCTGAAAATGAACTAACGAGAGATATAAATAAGTGATGGATTTTATTTTCGTTTGATTTTAACGAGAATCTAATAGGAAAGATAAATTCGAAAAATATTTTGACAAATATGAGGGATCATTTTAGTAGCCTTAAAAAAAGATGAATTATTTTTGGATAAGTAGCAAATAAGAGGGACCAAATGGGCTTATGAATGGATAAAATCTAAAATAAGGATGAATTCGAAAAATATTTTAAAATATAAAAGATTATTTTGACAGTTTGAAAATAGGAGAACTATTTTACTATAAATGAAAAATAAAAACAATTAAAATAGGTTTTATCCCGATAAAAATAATTAAAGTGAAAATAAAGGAGAAAAGGGGGAAATATGGTCTGGATTCCACAAGGTACGACGAATCTTTTCCAATCGCCGATGACGGAGAAGGCGGAGTCGGAATCACATAAATCACAGTTTTTCCAGCGCAGTTCTTCGTCAAAGCGCCCTCTTGTGACACTGTTCTCGGTGTTTTCCGTATCCGCTGCCTCCGCCTCTGCTCACCACTGACCTAGGAAAAGGAATGGGTGTTTCAGCATCCTTGTCCCTTGCTCCATCAACTGCGAAAGAACGAGAAAAAGAAGAAGAAGAAGAAGAAGAAGAAGATAGAGTAAGGCTGGTCTCTCTACATTCTCACTCTCACGTCGCCGCTGATTTCATTTGGAGGGTGATTCGCCCGAACTCTATCTCAGATACACCTCATTCCTTGTTCCGGTTCCCAAGGGGCACCATCGTTAGTGAAATAGTTGGAGAAACCCTAAGCGAAGATCACCGGACACATTATAGATGCTTTCTTGAGGATTTATGACCTAAGGCTTCTACCCGATAAAAAAAACCTTAAAGTGCAGGTTTTGTTGCTCCTTAATCTTCTTTTTTCCCTGCATGCTTGTTTCACTGCTAAAACTAGTTATAATATGCTTCTTGAAAATTAGTCTCGATATGTCACATTTGGACGTATACCAAGTACTCAGTTTTGTCAATTTCTGGATAGTGTAAATTTGATGATTTAGAAGGAAAGAAAAACACAGTTAGATGAGTGATAGAAGAAGAGAGTAGAATGTAACAAATGATAACATATTAATTGAAATGGTTTGTTGCTCATCTGCATTGCATTATATCTTTCTATCTCTGAATATTGCAATAAAAAGTAATGTGAATAGCTGCCAAAAAAAAGTCATAATGGATGCCATAGGCACAATACAACTTCTACTATGTCATGGCTGCCATAGATGTAACTTCCACCAGGCACAATTTTGATAAACATAAATTGTACTATGTTCGAACAACGAAACTTTAGTAGGCGGCTGGCTTGTTCAATGAGTAGTTTTACCTGAAATGTATACACCACAGTTTTAAGTTCCTTCCATATCATCTCCTGTTTATGCAACTCTAAAATTTTGATGTCACTATCACCATCACAAAAAAACTTAAGTTTTCAAAAAAATATGAACATGCCTTCTGTCAAAAATATACATAGATAACACCTAGTCATCAAAAGCCTCTTACAAAGCAAAGAAAGGTCACGTACAATAAACTCTTCCTTGGGACTCCGCATTGGTGGGTGCTTCGTGCACTGGGCTGCCCTTTAATGCCTAGTCATAAAAAGAGATCTGTTATATGTAAAAGAGTAGCACTCAGTAAGTTAATACCAATTATTGCATTATGCAAACACAAACTTTGACACAAAAATTGTAGCATACACACACCAACTTTAGTTTATGATGCATCTACTTGCTCCATAGACAGAAATTGTTCAAGAAGATTCACATGCCACTATATGCATGCTCGCACAACAAATTAACTATAATGATAGTTTACAGAGCATTCCAGCTAGTTTACACAACAAGCAGTAGAGACATGATGCTTAGAGAAAGCAAACTCATCGAGGTGAGTATGGTTGTTGGTACATTAGGTCTTTCTCTGAGCTGTAACTAGTAGAAGTACCTTGATTTCTTTGGTCCACCAATTCTGTTGAAGGATCAAATGCATCACTCTGGTTATTCTCAATTGTTTCATTGTCTTCTGCAAAAGAAGGTAGCCTCTTTTTTGTCATTCTGATCCTTCTCAGCCCTTGCAATTTGTACTCAACTTCTTTCATAGTAGGTCTCTCTGCTCCCTTCAAACTCAAGCACATTTCTATCATCTTTGTTATTTCCAAAAGCTCTTCTTTGCTTCCTTCTTTCAAAACACGATCCTCCACAAGATCAAGAGCATGATTTTCTCTCATTGCTTGAAGAAACTGCTTTGATAGGTTCACCTCATCGCCATGCTTGTTTGAGTGAATAGGAGCTTTACCCGTCAAAAGTTCTAGGAGAATGACTCCAAAACTATAGACATCACTCTTTTCTGTCAACTCACTTGTTTGATAATATTCAGGATCTAAGTATCCAAACGTGCCTTGTACAGCAGTGACTACATAGTTTTGATCAAGTGGAATAAATCTTGAAGCTCCAAAATCAGATACTTTTGCAACCAAACTATCGTCTAAAAGAATATTTGCCGATTTAACATCTCTATGAAAAATAGACATAGAAACGTCTGAGTGTAAGTAGGCAAGTGAGCATGCAACTTCTGTAGCAATCCTCAAACGATCATCCCATGATAATTTAGATTGTCCATTGGGAACATGGAGATGATGTGATAGTGTTCCATTTGAAATAAATTCATAGATCAGTAAGGGGATTTCAGTCTCCAGGCAACATCCAAAAAGCTTCACTATGTGCCTATGATTAATTTGAGAAAGAATTGCTACCTCATTTATGAATTGATCTATCTCACTTTTTTTTAGATTTGTGGATTTCTTTATGGCAACAACTCGTTGATCTGTTAAAATTCCTTTGTAAACTACTCCATGCCCTCCACGACCAATCATGCGAGTTTCATCAAAATTGTTTGTTGCTTTTTCTATCTCTTCCAGTGGAAATAATTTAGTTCTCTCAGCATCATGTTCACTTGTAGAGATCAATTGTTGCAGCAATAAACCATGATTCTGGTGAAAGTTCTTTTCTCTTATTTGCTTTTGCATTCTTTTCTTCCATATCTTACTTAGGACGACCAGCATTACACACAAGAGTAGTAGGCACACATTGCCTGCAGCGATGATGAGAGCTGCACCATATATAAGAAAATTAAATTTCACAAGTCTCATATATTTGGTGATACCTATTATGAACTACATGTTGCAACACAGTCTACCTTTGTTTCTTTTAATAGTGTTGTGCTAATTTTTAGTACTGTTGCAGTTTGTTTTCATTTTTCTTTTTTCTGTTACAATTGATTGATTACATGGCGTATATATGTTTAACCAAACCTAACATTCTCAAGTTTCAAGGACTTACCTAACAAAAGAGTTCTTTTCTTGGTACGAGGGATGCACCCTCCGATCATTGGATCTCCATATGTTCCCGGTTGACACGTGCAATTGTAACTGCCCTCTGTATTCTTACAAATCCCCTTGCAAATATATTTCTCATGATCGTCACACTCATTGATATCTAAAGAATAACAAAAACATAGGCGAGTTAATTATGCACACCGATACCATGAAAAATAGAGGGATCTAAAAAACAAAGCGATTTTACATGAAATCAATTAATAAAAACTTATTTGACAATCGAGTTACAATTATGTTTTGCACTTGTAGCTATTTTTTCCTCCAAAAGTATTTCTGAAATTTGAGATACAAGCCTAATTTAGCTAGAAAAATTTTACTCGCCTTATCTAGTTAAGACATCAAAGTGTCTTCTAAACCTTTTTTTAATGGTGGACGAGGTCCCTCAAATTTGAGAATGTTCATATGTAATTACATTATAGTTGATTGATGTAGTTGATGAGCAAGAAACTAAATATAATTCGTCTTCCCTATGATATTTTTTGTTACCATATATTGTAGTAGTAGTTCTTGGAATTCCATTTGTTGATTTGTTAATATTTGTCATTGCACTTGGGACATCATTTTTGATGACATAGACTTTACAGAACTTTAATAAGGACTGATTTGATGACGAACTTGATTAGATGATGTTGATTTTTTTTTTTTGATGAAAATATGATGATGATGAGTTTGTTGACATAGATGGAGGTTAGTTTTGTTGTTGTTTGGCATGTTAAGAGCAACATTTTATTTATAGTCTCTTTTATGTATCCTTGTTTAGTGTCAGGAAACAACACCAATGTTTATATATGAAGCTACTGGTTGATTACTCTATGCACGATTCTATCTTACGATGTTCTTGTTATTTCTTATTTAGGTGAAATGTTCTCGGCTTTTGTGTGTCAATATTGCTTCTTGGTTTATGATTTACCTGAATGCCATAATGAAACACCCTTATTTATATATTGTTCTTACAGTGGATTATTCTATGGGCTTAATTGCATGGTTCAAATTGAGTTGTACACCGAGATCATTTTCCGGTAATTTATCCAAGTAATGATAATGCAGCAAAAGTCAAGCTAAATGGAGAAGAAAGAGTGGAGAATACTAAATTGTAATTTTAGAGACAAATGAAATGATTATTTTTCATAAAATTTAAGTGATAATTCTTTTTTTCATAAAATAAATGTTTTTTTAGAGACAATTATAATTGCTTGTAAAGCTTTTTAGTGATCATTAAATAATTGTTTCTATGAATTATCAAGTATGCCTCTAAATTTTACTCTCTTTTTTGTTTATTGTGGTGCTCGTTTCTATGAATTATAGTTGCCTGAAAGAAATTTCAAATGGACATAAAATTTCTACGGAAGTATAGGAACTTTTAGACTGCATAAAAAACATAATTTCAGCTAGAGAGAAGTTTTCAGGTACCTTGGCATCCATTAATTATGTACGGATTTCCTGTATAGCCTCTCTCACACCCGCAACGGTATCCCAATTGATCTCCTTTGCTGTCTTTTATGTTGCGGCATGTGACGTGCTCGCTCACGCATGCGAAGAGCGACTTATTCATTCTAGCATTCTCGCAGGAATGATAGGGTATCAACCAACTGTATACGTAATGTCCTTCAGTGAGAGTAAGGCCTTCTGATGAATTTCTCACTTCCATAAGATACAGTTCTCCCCTTTCCACGCCTACCTTGCTCACATTTTTGTCCTGATACTGGAGAACGGGAGGAGTCGTTGTTTTGTTGCAAACTAGTGCAAACAATGAGTCTCTGTAGCAATCCGATTCATTATCGATTCCAAAAGGAAATGGTATATCGACACTTCCACATTTTCTCGTACAATTGTTGGCTGGATATATATTGGCAGTTGCAACGTCTGTTGATCCTAATAATCAATGCAACATATATAGAAGCATCATAAATTCTTCCAATCTAACTGAACTCAAGAAAACTAATTAAGAAGCAATGAAGTTGTTAATTAATTACCTTTGCAGCCATCAGTTAGGTAGGGATTGCCTTCAGTTCCACCAGAACAACGACAATAATATCCGACGGCGACATCATCCCTGCCAGCAGAAAGGGCACCGGAGCAGTCACTGTTGCTGCTTATGCAAGCATATGTCCCCGTATCATTCACTGCCTCTGCACACGAAGAGTGATCGTCGATGTACCAAGACAGTTGGGACTCCAAACTGCCGATCGAGGAACTCATGTAGGCGCTGACTGCAGTAGCATTAGTCAAATGCAACCGAGTTTGATTGAATCGAGTTAAACGGACTCCTAAGAAGGCACGGTCCGGAAGCTCCTTTCCAATCTGAACCCTGCACTTTTGATGCCGGATCACGAAGGGCGACAAATCTGGGCTGACGTCTAAGCAAAAGGTAGAGCAATTAGATATGATGGTGTTATTGTTGGCGAGATCGACTATACTGGCATTAACATTGCAACCAGAAACAAACAGAAAGTTGTCTGTTGCCCAAAAGTTGAAGTTGTGGTGATTTTGCAGGTCCATCAGTGGGGCGGTGATGGAAGCCTGGTCGACGCCCATTCTGATAACTGGCAATTTCAAGTACACGTACCCTGAATATAAAACTATACTAGTGACCTCGAGTGTGCCATCGCCGATGAAGAGCCTGGCTGCCACACTGCTATTGTACTGCTGGCGGCAGGTGAGGTTGAAGCCGGGAAGGTAGCAACCATGGCCGATGCCGAAAGGGTATTGGATGCTGATATTGCCGCAGCTTGTAGGACAGTTGGATGGGAGTGTAAAAGTTCGATTCTTAATTGACGTCGTTTTGATCTGTCGTGCTCCGGTTGAAGCCGCGGAGCAACGCCAAGGAGATCCCCAAGCAGCAGCGAGTGCAAGTAGGACTAGTAACACTTTCCCCGACGCCATCTCTGGGCATATAGATATCGATCAGTACGTCTCATTGATCACTTATCTATTCGAGACCTGTTAATTCGATTGAGCTGCATACATCTTGAAGAAGACTTACCTTGGCTTTGTTGAGCTTTGAAGAGAAGTATGGACGACATTGGTGGATCGCCAGGCTATTAGTTAATATAGAAGAGGGTGGAGAGGTCTTCTCAGCAAAATCAATCAACTTAGAAGACGATGACGAGGTGTTCTCAACAGAGAACAGTGCGCTTAGAAGGCGGTGACGGGGTCTTCTCGGCAAAGCCAGTCAAGTTAAAAGCAGGTTCGTGGTTGCTGGTAAGGTGCGCCAAAAAGGATCCTGGTAAGGAAAGGAGAAATGCCACAACTGTATGATCGAAATCCTCAATCTGTCATTTCTTGGATGGATCAGCAAATCCCACACATCCTCCATTAGATTCTGCGTATTTTATACAAATTTTTCCTTCGAAAAACACGTGAATATTGGATGTCAAACTCCTGGACCGTCTGTTACGAATGCTTTCATATTTATTTTGACGACGGATAAAATTTTTTTATAAGATCAAATTGATCATCTCACATTAATTCGCTTATGATCTTGTCACAGAGTGAGGTGGACTCTCTAAGAACGAAGGCGACCCGAGTGTTGCTGACGCTGGCTTTGATCTGCAAGAAATTGATCGTTAGCAAATCCGCGGGGAAAAGTGTCCGGTAAGGTCCTCCGACGGTCAAGTCAATCCCCGATGGATATGTAGAAAATAATAGAACAGTGAAATGAAGACACTATCGCGCGTATTTGCGGAGTGAAGGGTGGAGGGACTTATATAGCCGAGGGAGCTGACAACTCCTGTCTGCGTCGATAGTCCTTTTGTACCCGGCTAAGACAGGAGCATGGGTATTGTCAGCTCACAGGATGACACCGATCAACGTCGCTCAGTCTGACACAGCGAGGGGTGGCGTGGCGCGGGGTGCCAGAGTATGTCGGAGAAGTACAAAGTCAATGGATATCCGCGATGTGCGCTCTAACTAGGTAAGGCCTGTGTCGATCCCCATACCACGGTTGCTAGTACAATGTCAGAGAGCGGATATCATGAAGAAAAGGACAATCCTGAGGTGGATCGCCCACCGGCCGACCGAGTGAAACCGGATCGTTCAATTAATATCTCCGAGTGATGCCAAGTACTCCCCAAGTTAGGGAGCACTCGTGTGTGGTCAGTTTGTCTAGTCCTGAGTCACATTATTAAGTCGCCGAGAGAATACCGATTGGACTCTGCGAGGTGCGACCAGGAGGTCCTAGGCTCGACAGTTAAGACCTTGTGCTAAGGACTGCAGTAGCAAGTGTCTCGGGTGTTGGACGAGGTCGGACACTCGATGTCTTGCCCTAGGGCTCGGGTCGGAGCACGTCCTACTAGCGCTTAGTCGAGTGCTCCGGGCCGAGTGAACCTCGGTATCCTTACCCCGCCAGATGGACCAGTCTACTCGTATAAGGTGGGTCTGACTCAGCCTTAGATGATGCCAGGCTGACCGACCGAACGACACGTGAGCTAGATCGGGATTAACTTTTATATATATATATATATATATATATACCAAAAGCAAACCCATCGTGGAAAGAAAAGCTATTAAGTAAGCAAAACGATAAGGTACTTGAGCCGGATTCTTGTGAACAATAATCGTGCAAAACACAAAGAAATCGGTTTTCAGTGTGCTTTTGCTTTATGTGTCACCGAGATTATTATCATTGCCACAGCGAAGCACTAGCAGCGCCATTTGGAACTGGTCGGTGGATTCCATTACTCACTGCCTGAAAAAAATGTAAAAATAAAAAAGAGTAATTTTATTTTTTAAAATTCACACGGTGATGTTTGTCTTTTTAAAAATGTAATACTTTGTTCATTATTTTAATAAAATAGTAGTCTTTTATACTTTGCATATCATAGGTTAAATATTGAATTTTATATAAATAAAAAGAGAAAAAAATAATAAATAAACAAATTGAATCTACCATTAAATGTGGGCACTAAATTAAAATGAGTTTGAGTTGATTTAGTTAAATTATGATAGAATTAAATTTAATAATTTAAACTGGTTGATTTTAATTTAATTGTAAATTGTTTTTAAATTTTCATTTGAATTTTAAATTTTACTCTATGTTAGAAAAAGTTTATTCCCACTCTTTACGTATAAAATTTTATTTACTTCAACTCCCTAATATATATTGATTTACTTAATTGTCCTAGTTATTTTTGAGTACAAAATGTCCAAAATGAGATATTATTTCTTCTACGCTCATTATCATTTAACTATAATCTAATATATTTTCTATTAAATTGAGTATGATTCTTTTTTAAATTCAGTTGATCGAGAATCGATTCTTTTTCAAACCCAGTTGATCGAGAATCGATCGAAGCTGCTTATAATCAATTGAGGAGTTTCGATTGATTAGAAATTGATTGATAATCGATTAATTATATTTGTCATGAAAGAATAACATCTTTATTTTTTATAGGTATAAAAAGTCCAAAAATAAATATTATCTTTCTTAAATTCAACACATTTAAATTAGAATTTAATATATTTTTCTATCAAATGAAGTATAATTCTTTTTCCGTTTGATCAAATTGTTTAAGAGTTCATATCAATCAATTGACTTAAGATGAATTAATTAAGTTGTATTTAATTTGATAGAAAATATATTAGATTTTAAGTAAAATAATACTGAATTTAGAAAGAATTATATTTTATTTATGACGATTTGTATTTAAAAAAATTGAGATAATTAGATAAATCTATAGTTGAAAAAAATAAAATTTTATATGTGGAGAGTTTAAATAATATTTTTTTTGAATCCATAACTAAGGAGGGAATTGAATTTGAGTTTAGGATAATTTTCTCTTTATTTAATACAAATTAGGTTATTTTTAAGATATTTACCGTTTCTCTTTCTACGTGCGCTGCAGTCCGCCACGGCCGCACCCTCACTGCCACACGCGCGACCTCTCCTTCTTCCTCTTCCAGCACCAGGACCAACATCCCTTCTCTTTTACGGCTCTATTCCCACAACAAGAGCAGCCCTCTCCTCTTCTTCCTCTTCTCTTTCTCGTTTCTAGGGTTTCCGGTTGCCCAGCAAGAAGAACTCTGTTTGGCCTTTCCCGGCTCTACGCGTCGTTGCCGAGCTCACCGGAGCTAGCCGAGCGAGCAACCCTTTCCCCCTTTGTCCAACCACAGCGACAAAAAGAGCAAGCGACAGTAAATTGCTTCCTTTTATTTTTCCAGTAAAGAGCTATTTTCCACTATCCTCTTCCAGCAACAAGCAATTGGTTTTATCGTCCTGTTAAATATTTATTGATATTCAGAAATAATTAATTAATTTAATATTTTTTTTTGTAAAAAAAAAATTGAGGGTTTAATTGGATCAGGCAATTTGATTGAATTTATTTTCTAACAACTAAATTTATTAAAGAACCCTACTAAATTTTATATTATAATGAGAAAAATATTCTCTATCTTAATTTGATCAGGAACTTCTTCTTCCTAGGGAGTTTGCCCGCCCGCCCTCGTTCCATGGACTCGATCCTCTGCGTATTGGTCGAAGAAGTCTGCGCGCGGGCAGCGGCCGGAATTCCTGTCAGCGAGCTCTGGCCGTGCCTCCGTCCCTCCATCTCGGCTGCGGGCCTTCCCTTAGGCGAGGCCGTCAAGAAAGCTATTTGGGTCCGTCTGCTCAGTCACCCTGGGCTTCGGGTTGAAGCTGATGGCACGGCTCTCAGTTCCCAGGATCAATCCTTCGAGGGAGCAGAACGTATTGGGGCGAGGATAGTTGCGGAGGACCACCTTAGAGATGCTTACCTAGGGATTTATGATCTTAAGGCTTCTTCTTCAGAGATTTCGAAGATTCAGAGAGCCGCTCTGGAGCGTTTGGCTTCCTCCAGGTTCACATTGGTTACCAATACTGAAGCCATAAAATTGTTGACCGCCAGTTAGTGTATTAGTAATTACAGATCTTATTTGTCGTTCAATTCTGCATGTAATAATAACTTTTACTACCGACAAATTTTAGTCTGCTTGACAAATCGAATTCAAATCTCGATTCCGCAAGGATTCTTCTGCTTCTGCATCTGATGGGTTGCGGTAGCAACTGGGAAAGAGGATTGCAACGAAGGGAAAGAGGTCATCGCCTTCCATTGCTTGTGTATTGCACATAGCAGGAAGAGAGGCTGTCCCTGAGAAGCGAAGGGAGGAAGATAGAGATAGATGAGAAATTGAAGATTGGGGTAAAATATTGTAGAAACCATCAACCCTAAGAGATTGTCTAAGTACTCTGTATGATTTGGGGAAAGGAAATGTGTATTTCTTATATTAATATTGTTCAAGACATAACCCTAAACCTAAAATACCACCATGAGACTAAACCCACTACACCTCGTCATGATCATCAACTCATTTTTGTTTCAACTACTTTAGGTTAGTTAGTTATAATTTTTTCCCTCCATTGAACTCTAGCTTCTAAACCTATTACACCTAATGATTGATAACCCCAATACCTTTAACAATTTGAAAAAATAGTGAAACGGAGATGAGAATAGTGACATGATGCATGTGGTCAATAGACAAGGTAAATAAAAGAAATATTACTATCATGGGTAGTTAAGTGCAGCATAATGAAAGTGATTCTATGATCCCCCTTGCTTTGGGGCTTATGTAGGTTTGTTGCGTTCCTTCCAAGATATGAATGAGGCAAATTCAAAAGCTCTTCTGAATTTGTCACTTGCTAAGAATTATAAGAAGTAAACATATGAATCCAAGCATCCACATTTCGTTCAATATGCTTAAACCCATTGACTAGGTGTTTTATTTATATAATTAATATTCAAAATGGGAGAGCATGGTTAAGATGGTATGGAGATTCATCTTTCTGGTGCCAAATATTTGGGATCCAACTTGTTGAGGTTTGTTAAAAATTTCATCATGCATTAGTTTTTCCTAGTTGCTTCGTTGTTGGAGTAAAATCCATTTTTGTTGTTGTGATAATTTGAAGCTCGTAAACATATTTTCCTCTTTTCCTTTTACTTGTATTCAGTCTGCACTGTGTTTCTCCCTCTACATATGAATTTAGATACAAAATTCTCTGAAATGTAGCACACACCTCTGCAGGACTAATGGAGTCACCCAGAGTGAACTTGGTAAAGAATTTGGCATTAAGGGCAACAATTTATTTTACATAGTAAGATACCTGGAATCCCAACAGTTGATCGTGCGACAATCAACTATCCTTAGGGCAAAAGAGCTTGGAACTAAAGGGGAGGATGCCCCAACAAATACTTCTATCGTGTCTACCAACTTACTACATTTATCCCGTTATGCAAAAAACTTCAATCTAAATTCTCAACAGAGATTTGAAATTACAAGGGCTGATATTTTGGAAGGTACAGCAGATATTGATGGAAGTTCTGCAAATTTTGGTAATGCTTCTGGTGATTTTTCAAAACAGGATGTCTCCATAAAGGATTACCTACCAGCAATGCAAGCCATTTGTGAGAAGCTTGAAGAAGCATGTGAAAAGGTCAACTATGTTTGCTCGTGTAATTTGATATCCATGCAAAGAGTGTAGACATAGACTGATGTTGCTGATAGTTTCTGTTTGCTTCTTGTAAGGTTCTTGTTGTATCAGACATTAAGAAGTCTCTTGGGTACAGAAAGGGAACTGGGCATAGAGCATGGAGAACTGTAAGTTATCTACATAAGCTTTAGACCAAACAATTGACTCACTTATGTGCATACTCAATTTAATCTTTAACAAACATTATTCATTGGTGACTTCTTTGAATTCACGGCTATAGATATTACAAAGGTTGAAGGAAGCTAATCTTGTGGAAGAAATTCAAGCAGAGGTGAATGGTGGGGTAAGAACTGCTACCGTTGAATGCGGGATATATTGTGTAGTAATTCAATACTTTGTCATCTTCATAAATTACGTGCTGATGTTTTTGTCCTCTGATTAAGAATTTTATTAGAGGATCAACTATTTTTACGATTCATCTAGCTTGTATTCTGCTTGTGCTTTTAAACATTGTTGACCAATTTTTCATTTTCTGGTATCTTTTAATTTTGTTCCTTGCAACACAAGGTGGTGCTTCTGTGATTCCATAACTGTTTTAGTCGAACTTGACATTCCACCCTTCCATACCTCTGCTGACACAACACTACATGACAGCCATGAGTATGAAAAAGCATGTTCGAAGATCTGAATTCTGTCTTCCATAGATGGAAATCAACTGCGACAAAGAATACACTGAAACTTACGACTTTTGTGTCTCAATGAGGGAGACTATAACCAGACTTGTTGCAGCATCCCAACAAAACTCTGAGGAGTTTTCTCTGTTGCTGTATCTTGATAAGGTAAACTACAAATCTACAATGAGATTTACCTGTTGCTGTATCTCAACAAGGAAGACTACAAGGAGACTTACCTGTTGTTGTATCTCATCAAGGAAGATGACAATATCATGTGAGGTGATGCATGTCAAGTTCTTAATGCTTGGAGGGGAGTGCTTGTGAAAGTGCTCAAAGCGCTGCTCCTATTACGTATGAAGCTCTGCATGTCCACTTTCGGAGGAATAGCATTGTGGCTTTTTAATAAGGAATAGAGGGGCTGAATAGGTTAGGGATCAGGTGGGTTTGGAGATGACTTAGTATTAATACGTTGTATATGCCTATACATTATGAAGTTTATATAAGTTATGTTATAACTTGAAATGTTTTATAACTTATATAATCTAAGTTATACGATAAGGATTAATAGGCAATCCTTAAACTATATGAATATAAGTTGGTTATATCAATAATACTATGTGCTATATTATATTAATAGGCAATATTAGTTAGATTATATTAAATGAAAAGATTGGTTTTTGCTGCGTGTGTATTAGTAATAGGCAATATAAGTTAGATTATATTAAATGAAAAGATTGTTTTTTGCTGTGTGTGTGTGTTAGATTATATTAAATTAAATGATTGGTTTTTTCTGTGTGTGTGTTATTAATAGGCAATATAAGTTAGATTATATTAAATGAAAAGATTGGTTTTTGCTGTGTGTGTATTGGTTGTTGCTCTGTGTGTGTGTTAGATTATATTAAATTAAAAGATTTGTTTTTACTGTGTGTGTTATTTATAGGCAATATAAGTTAGATTATATTAAATGAAAAGATTGATTTTTGCTGTGTGTGTGTGTGAGAGAACTATATGAATATAAGTTGGTTATATCAATAATAGTATGTGCTATATTATATTAATAAGCAATATAAGTTAGATTATATCAAATTAAAAGATTGGTTTTTGCTCTGTGCAGTTACTACATATCAACAACAATAACAACCAAGTTTTATCGGGTCGGCTATATGGAACGTTTAAATTTTGTGGTTTGTTTTACAGAACCATTTCGTGCCTTACCTAATGAATTCATCATTTCCAAAATTGCAGTAAGACTCCCTTTGAGACTTGGAAACTAATTTTACTTGATACGGAGAAGGAAACATGCAATTATACTTCTGGAAGTTTACAACTACTACATATCAACAACAATAACAACCAAATTTTGTCCTACTAGTATTGGATCATTCTACATCATTGGGCTTTATTTCATCATCTATATTTAAATAAATTTTATCTTGTTATTAATGCACAAGTGTAAAATTTTCAACTGTAATCTGAGCAGGAATGCATATAGATGCAAAGTTATGTAATCCTGCTATGATAAATGACATCATACATTCTTGCATATGCTTGGAGATATTGTACTATTGGACAAACAATGTATTAACAAGGCACTTTCTTTTTTTGTGAATCTTAAACTAAAAGGATTTCATCTGCAATTAGAACTTTAGGAGGGTTGAAAGGAGAGGGGTTCAATCAAATTATCCTATTAATACTGACAAATTCCTGAAGTAATATCAGACTGTAGCTGTTCTTAGGTTTCATATTGATCTTGTTAATCAGTGTATTTTTAAATTTCAATTTAGGCTATTCATTTTCTTGTCTTGATGTCAAGCAAGCGAGATATGCATTGACATATTCTCCCTTATTTTATATTCATTGGACATTTTCGTCCTGCTAATACAAGAATCACTGTAAATCTTAAGTCCGCAAGGGACACTGGGTGAAAACCATATTGCAGAATGTTTGAATTTTTTTGAAAAATAAAAAAACACACTATTTTCTTTTTTCTTATAAAATTATTTCCAGTTTCTTGCATGCTCAATTTGTATGATCTCATATGCTTTGATTTTCTTTCTTTTTCTTATAGGTTGTTATTTGCTTGAGGCTACTGAAGAAGTTCCATTCTAGTGATTTCCAGCCTAAAAAGGTCATGCTTTCACATGATATCTTTGAGAAAGAAAATGTGACTACTGCTGTAAAAAGGATCCATATTACTGATCAATTGGTTGAGCTTCCTTTAGAGCATTGTATATATGATATGGTTGATGCTGAAGGACAAAAAGGAATAACAATGCCTGAGGTACATTTCCACAATTTGCATCGAGTTATTACTAGGTTATGTTATTTTTTTTAGTCATGCATTCTTGATTAATTCAGATGACTGTCAAACTATTTGTACTAGATAAAGTATGCCGATTGCCGATCAATATCAAATTTTCATAGTTTACCTTTTATATTTCCAATATGGTTTGACCATGCAACATGACACGGTACAAGATTTCAATCTATGATACATATTATTTTGACAACTATAGTCCCAAATAGAATGTTCTACTTTAAAACAACAAAATAATTATAAGAAAATAAGACTAAATACAATATATGTTGATCATGATTTGAAATCTCATATTTTGCTAAGTGATATGGTAGAAACATATCCTTCTTATAAATTATCCGGATTCCATAATTTGACATAGATGCGTGCCTGTGTTAATCATGTCAATGAGGATCATGTCATGTCAACTTGTGTTCAAGATAATGTCAAAACTGTACCATTTCATATGGAACAATAAATCTGAACTTAAGAATATAGTTATCTACTTATCTTTTTTTTTTTCTTCTTTTTCTTCATCTCCTTTCTCCTTCCACTCTAATTTGCCATCAACTAACATCGTAGAATTTCTTTTTTGGATCCTCTTGGACTTCCTATGTGGTTTGCCTAGGCTGCAATTTACTGGTACTTATCCACTAGGTGAAAGCAACACCACCTTGCTTTTTTAAGTATGATTTAGATTTTGGTCCTTGGTTGTCTTTGTGCTTAACTAAAACTGTAAATGAATAAGATATTAGTGACTAACCTTGGTGTTTGGATAAGTACTTGTTTATGTTCGCCCGTTAGTATAAAATCAACAAAATAAACAAGAATATAATAAGCTTGGTTCACCAATGTTCATGAACAAAGCTTATAAATTTGAATTAGATATCTTTATCTAATCCAAGATCCAAATACATCATATATTTTTTGGACTTGTGATTTGACCTAGAACCAAAATACTTCAATGATCGCTAATAGTCATTGTATTGGGTTTTTGGTCACCTCTAATGACTGCTAAGATTAAATTTCATTTCACGTCGACATATTGATCTTAAGTCGGAGTTGCTTTTGATACCATATTGTATTGACATCCATGTTTTGAAGTCCACATGAACTCATATGGTTTATATACTTTTCTCAAAATTCATTTGTATACACAACAAATTACATGCCATCCATCCCTATTGCTAATTAAATTGTGTAATTTAATGAAATTTGTATGTAGGAGTGCTTTTGGAAATTAAGAATCATATGATTTTAGTCTTAGAGACACTATTACTTTATACAACATTATGTTTGTATGCTATGTTTAGATTTAAAATTGCATTGAACTAGATACATATTCAATATTGTAAGTTATGGATTTTTTTACTTATAATCTAATTTTGTTGGAAGTTTTTATATTAATATTAGTTAGTACTTTGATGCGACCTAAAACTTTTGGGTCAAATTTATGAAACTTGGTTCTCAATACATTTTGGGTTAATTTTTCTTGTTTCTAAAAGCAATTTGGGCAATAACCAATCTGAGTTGATCCATGTATACCCCTATGGGTCATGAAATAATAATACTCAACGAATTAAATGTTGCTAGTCTTTTCACTTTTACACTTTTAATTTCATCTTGAGATAGAGTACATTTTTCATCTACTAGATTTTTCATCAATTTATTGAACCGCGTAACCGACATTCCCTAATATCCAAATTTTGTACCCAAATTTTATATTTACCAAAGTACGGACCTAATTCCCATTATATTCCTCCTTCACTAGCAGTTGACTGACCCTGACTAATCAGTCGACTTCTATGTATTTAATCGATTGTCCAAGTTGTTTTCTAAACTTTTAGTGCTCTATCCGTGGACTTTAGTGGATTGCACCTTGAGAATTTGACACAAACTCATTAAAGAGCCTAAGATTGTCATACTCATACACCACCAAAGGGTTCCTAAGACTCCCTTGGTTCGGATTGTAGGTCTCGGTGAGGCCGGCTAAATCAAAACTTGATCTTTTACAATTACTTAGCAAAGATGAACAGATTAGTTGAACAAAATAAAAATCAACATAAACAACTTAAATTATGTAAAAGACTAGCAGAAATTTCTTGGTTGCAAACAGAGCGGTTGCTAATCCAAGGTAGTGAAAAGGGCACTAATGATCTCCTTCGTTGAAGGCGGAGAAGTCTATTACAAACGTTGGAGAGCTTAGAGAAAGACTAGGAAATTCAATACAAGTGTTTTGATCCTAGCTCTAGGGGGCTATTTATAGTCCAATGGTCAAAGTGACCGTTTGCTGATGTGGCATTTAGGGCGTCTTAGATGTGACTCAGGCCACCCTTGCTAATCCAGGGCAGTGAAAAGCGCACTAAGGATCTCCTTCGTGGAAGGCAAAGAAGCCTATAACAAACGTTGGAAAGCTCAGAGAAAGACTAGGAAATTCAATACTAGGAAATTCAATACAAGTGTTTTGATCCTAGCTGTAGAAGGTTATTTATAGCCCAACGGTCAAAGTAACCGTTTGCTGAAGTGGCATTTAGGGCGCCTTAGATGCGTCTCAGGGTGCCCTTGATAGATAAGTTTTATCCACGCAACCAACGGTAGCCTAAATCTAGGGCGCCCTTGTTCAGATCGAGAGCTTCTTAGTTCCAAACTAGGGCGCCCTTAGACTGAACTGAGGTGCCCTCGTGCCTTTTCGTGGCAGCTCAAATATTCGCACCCGAGGCGCCCTCGGTCACAAGTAGGGCGCCTCAGGTCTTCAAGGTCAGCCTCCGAGTTGACCCTTTTGGACTCCGCTTGCTTGGGTGATTCTCCGGTCGTCGGGAATTAAGTTTACTCGAATCTAACTCGGACCTTCTCCTCGAATGGGCTTCGTCCCCCGCTTCTTGTCGCTCGGACGTTGCGCACGTCCTTCTTGTCCACTGATGTAATCTTCTACAACTTCTTGTCCCTCGGATGCACCGAGCCCGTTAGCTCCCTTCCCCCATGCTATCCTTCTCGTTTACTGTGTCTTTCGCTCGATTTCTTATGATTCTAAGCTCTTGCACACTTAGACACAAGGATCAAACCACACAGTACCTAATTTGATTCGGTTGACTATATCAAAATTAACCCGAGGGTACTTACATGGACCATGCCAAAATTTTGAACTTCTAAACATTGTAAGTCCATTAGTGAGTTTTGGCCAAATTTTGTTGATGAGCTTAGGAACCGTAGAATCATTTCAAATTAGAACCATTACACTCCTAGAAGCCTTCTGAGTCTAACCATGCCCCCAAACATAGATTTCACAACCCAGATTAAGAGTTTTTAGTTTCTAAAATCTTTATAGCCTTAAGACAATTTGACATAAGCTCATTACAAGACCTAGATTTGTCATACTCACTCATCAACAACATCAAAAGGTTCTTTGGACTCTCTTGTTTAGACCATGTCATGAGTTTAAAATTTTGAACTTTATAGATCCAAGTTTGTTTTAGTCAAAACTCACCGATAGCCTTAGACATCTCAGAAACACTTCAAACCAAGTTTATTGTGCTTCCTGTATCTTGCTGAGTGTAACCATGCCCTAAAACATGGATTTCATAGCCTAGATAGAGAGTTGTGGATTTTTGAAATTGGCATAGCCTTGAAATGTTGTCATAAACTCATTAGAGGACCTAGGTTTGTCATACTCACCAAAACTACCAAAAGGTTCCTAGAATTCTCCTAGTTCAGACCATCTCAAGATTTTAAAATACTGGATATGGTAGGTTCATCAACGAATTTTGATCAAAACTCACAAATGACCTTAAGCGCCTTAAAAATACTTCAAACCAAGTTTATTGCACTCATTGCATTCTCTTGCGTATAACTGTGCCCTCAGACCAAATTCCGCTACTTAGATAGAAAGCTGTGGGGTTTTTAAATTGACAACCTTGAGATATTTTGTCACAAACTCATTAGAAGACCTAGGCCTGTCATACTCACTCAACACCACCAAAGAGTTCGTAGGACACTCCTACTTCAGATCATGTCAAGAGTTTGAAATTCTAGACACTATAAGGTCATCAGTGAGTTTTGGTCAAAAGCCTTAGGCACCTCAAAAACACTTCAAACCAAGTTCATTGCACACTTTGCATCCTCTTGAGTCTAACCATGCCCTCATACATAGATTTCACAGCCCAAATAGAGAGCTAGGAGTTTCTGAAATTGACAGTCTTGAGATGTTTTGTCACGAGCTCATTAGAGGATCTAAGTATGTCATACTCACCAACACCGCCAAAGGGTTCCTAGGACTTCTTCGATTCAGATCATGTCATGATTTTGAAATTCTAGATAATGTAGGATCATCAGTGAATTTTGACCAAAACTAAGCTTTTTGCACTCCTTGTAGCTTCCTAAGTGTAACCATGCTCGTAGACATGAATTGGGATATTAAGATTGAGGTATTAAGTTTGTCACAATTATAGGTTTTTGACAATTGACTGGCATCCACAGATGGAGTAAAAAAGTTTAGGAATCGACTGAGCAGGATAGTCGACTGCTGGTAATTGCAGTACACGGATGGAGTAAAGGAGGGGTATAATGGGAATGAAGTATCCGTTTTGATAAATATGAAACTTAGGTATGCAATTTGGGTATTAGGAAAAGATGGCTATGTGGTTCAGTAAATTGCCATTTTTTTCCTTTACTTATAGAGAAATTAATTTGGATCCTTTTAACCTGCTGTGACCGACATTGGTACACATAATACTTGTCATTTTTATTGCTTGAGAATGGAGCGTCTTTTTTACATTAGTTTCTTCCCCTGTATATTTCAGAATTCTATTCCTTTTTTTTTACACAAATGTTGTGGTTAGGTTTGCCGACGATTGAGGTTCACAAGTAAGAAGCTGCATAAACGTATTGTTTCAATGCGGGAGAGGTTCAGATTGTGTTTCCAGGCTGAGATTCATGAAAAATCACCAACATATCGTATTTGGACATTTGAGAATTTTTCCCAACATTCATCTGACAGTATTCCCAGCAAACAAGAAGTACCTGAAGACAAAAATGCTCATTTACTTCAGTCGAACCTAAATTCATCTACATGTCAGCTCACAGATTCATACTCCAGTGAGCCTTTGATCTTAGATAAAAAAGATTGTGGGTCTATTGAATCAGTGCCTTCTGGACTTGATCAAGATGTACAAGAGGTCAATTGCAGAGTGGACCAGCAAAATGGTGCCAGTGAATTTGCGCCTGTAACTTATGATCCAAAGCCTGCAAATGTTGGGACTATGCTAGAATTAGAAATGTATGCTCTTTGTTCAGAAAAAGGACATTGTCTTTCATCTACTTTCTCTAAAGTTGAATCTATACAAAGGTCTCGCTGTTTACCAACTTTGACTAGTAGCAGGAGAGAAGAATGGATAGTAAATAAGCTGAAGGTTGAAAATATTCTTATTCATAATCACTTCTACTTTTTAATTTTTCTGGATTATTTTTTGCTTGTTTGAAGCTCAAATATTATTGTTATTAAGATAATTAAGAACTGTTATCTTTCATGATTTGATATTTGGATTGGAATCATAGTGTGCTTTAAAAGTAAATTGTACTTGGGTAATGGTTGGATAAAGAACAATTTAGCAAAAAACCCTAGTTGGTGGATGATCAATAGATGTTTATGCCACATTATATTTTCGATAATATACGCATTGACCATTGGGTCATAAACCAACTTGTTGAAAGTAGTGAAACCAAATACTATGTACCACCAATTATAGATGTTTTTGAGAATCGTAGTTTTCCTAGTTGAGCACTCGGCTGATGATGTTCATAAATACTTGAAGGATGCCTCCTGTATGTTCAAAATTCTTGAATTGAAGACAAACTATAAAATGTGAATCCCAATATTTATGATGAGTTGGTCAAGATTCAATACTATTCTAATCCTTGAAGAATGATGCCGGGGATCCTTTAAATCAAACTTTCCAAACTGTTAATTCTTTCCTTCCTGCGCTTTGTTTTTTTTTGTGGATTGTATTTAATTTTCTGACTTGTATGTGATGGCAAATAAAATGTTGGTTTTATGCATATTTATTAGTGAATCAAGAACTGGGATATAGAGGGGGTAATGTAACCCTAGACTATGTAGATCTAGGTGGTTTGATGCATAGCCTATTTTTGTGCATTAAAGAGAATGCATGCTTTTCTTTTGTCTGTGGATCCTATCTTGATTCAGTTGTTGGATAACTTGCTACCACTATCAATTAAACTATATCCATTTCCTTTGAAAAACAATATGCTTGCTAGACTCTTATCATCAATATTTGTCCCCCGCATCAAAGGAAAAACAATAATTGTCAGAGTCTATTTTACTATTTGGATAAGAACTCAGGAAATAAGTGCAAGTTTAATGGAAAACCTCTCTTGTATACTATAATAATGCAAGTAGTTATAGTGTACACTTTTTCTGAAGTGCTATCCATCAATATATGGTAATGCTAAACAGTATAAGGGATTTGAGGTTAGATTTAGCTAACCACGGTGAATTGTTCTTTATAGACAACAGTTTGAGTTTGGCATTCTTATGGTTATCTTGTCTCATCCAATGTTAAAAAATATTATCTGTTAATGTTGATGCTCTTATACTGTTCAAACAGACAAGCTCGAGGAATTAATTTTTTGGACTTATGTCTCTACATCTGTACATTACTACTAACATGAACTTTACTGGAAAATTGGTAGAAGAAATCCTGGATTAGTGGGATTGAAATATGGTTATCATTAGACATTATTTTTGTTATTATGTTACCTATACTATTCTCTCATAATAATGGGATCCATCTATAGTGTCTTCTATTTCTTAAATTAGAAAAACGAACTTGTATTTATTCCCTTATGAATAATGAAATTAATGCACTGTTCATTCCCTCATCCAATTTTCATTTGAAAATTGAAGGATGAAGATGTAATGAATTAATTCGGTATACATGCTTTGTTATTTATAGGAACTATATTAAACATACTTTTTTTTTCTCTTTACATGTCCACTCTATATTTTTGCAGCAGGAGAAAATTGTTTTGGTGGCTGAGCTATACAGGTGGTTAGTGGAACTTGAGAAGGGTAAGCATACGAAAATGTGTAGGAAAACTTTGGCTGGCATCTTGAATAAACTGCAAAAGCAAGGATTGTGCAAGTGTATCAAAGTTAGCATCCCTATTGTGACAAATTTCAATCGCCATCGTGTAACTGAAGTAGTTTTGCATCCGTCAATTGAGAATTTATCACCAGAACTTTTAGAAAAAATCTACCATAAACAGAGGGACTTTGATATGCAGATACGTAAACATGCATTATATGCATTCTCAAGATTAAGGAATGACATACCTGTGCACAAATTTGCTAGTTCAAGAATTACATCAAATCTTGAGGGTGACAAGTCTATTGTCCTAGAGGCTATGCGTGCCAATGGATTTGTTTGTGCTAGGATGGTGCGTGCAAAGTTGTTGCATAAATTTCTGTGGAGTTATGTCAGAAACTCACCTAGTTGGCATGATGCTGCCAATTCTAATCACCGTTGGTATGATATGAAGTGTCCTCAGAGCACATGTCACATATTTTTGCTTTATGAAGCTGTGAAAGTGATGCCACTTGAACTGTTCTTACAAGTTGTCGGATCTCCTAAGGAGATTGAAAACATGGTTGAGCATTGCAGACTTGGTTTGAGGCTTTCAGATATTCCCTTCTCTTACAAGAACTTGGTTGATGATGATGCAACAAGGCGACTGTCTGGGATTATTAATATACTGATTCGTATGAAGGTAATATTTTTATTTTTAGAATTTCGAGAAATGGTTTTACCATATTTCTGATTATTCTTGTTCCATATAAGTTGTGCTGTACTTCTAAATACTCATGGTTTCTGAATTCTGTTGCTTGATATTTGTTTATTTTTGCTTGTGTTTTTTAATCTCTGATAGTGTTGCATCTTGTTATGTTACTTTGTAGCGAAAATTTTATGATTCTTGCACCCTTTTTTTTGCTTTTTTCTTTTTAAATTACAAATGACAGTGGACTCCTTTTTTGAGTCAATTTCCACTTTGCATAGGTTGTATTTAGTAGTTACAAACAAGTTTTGGCAGGATTTTAAGTATTTATCTTTCTTATTGTTCCTTTTGTCTGTGTAATTTTTTTTTGTCTGTGTAGTTAGTGTTCTAGTTTATGTTATATTTTGTTACTGTCTCATCATGCTTAATGTTAGTTGAGAAAGTGCTTGGTAGGAAATATTTGCATATATGATTCTTTTCTATACCTCTTTCTTTCTGCCTAACTGTTTCCTTTCCTAAGTAGGAAACTGAGACTAGAGTGCTTGTCCATCTGTGGTTGCAGTTTTCTATTGACCTTATCTTATCACTTGACTATATTCCATATCTTGTAGAGAATCAATAGCACACTATTGATTTCTAGGTGAGAAGCTCACCGTATTGTGGATATTGACCAACCCTTTTGTTGCCATTAGATATGGGAGAGTTTTGCTGGAGTAGGGTTTCTAGATCATTTTGGACTACTTTTGCTATATTAGTTCTATTATATATGTGGGAAGGGGAGCTTTGGCACAACGGTTAAAGTTGTTCCCGTGTGACTCGGTGGTCACAGGTTCGAGTCACAAAAACAACCTCTTACCATGCAAGGTAAGGTTGCGTACAATAGACACTAACTTGGGACCTCGTATTGGATGGAGCTTTGTAGCTTTGTGTAGATGCCCTTTTAGTTCTACTATATATGTGGGCAAAACAATTCTAATCTGTGACCATGGATATAGGCTGTGAAAATGATGTTAACAAATTCTTGTGACTTTGTCTTAGGCTTGTTTCTTTTCTTCTCGTTCTTTCTCATTTTCGTTTGTCCCTTCCCCTAATTGTGTTGTTGGGTTCACAATCCAACTTCTAGAATAGAAATTATCATGGGTCTTGAAAATAGGTGGTCCACATATTGACCAACTATGAACTGTTATTCATAACATACAGGTCAAGATAATGCAGTTGAAGATTTCAAAACCATGATTATTTACCTGACAAAAAAATTCATGAAATGGTATGTACTGGCATGTGTTTATGACAACTTAATCTCAATACAATCATGGTGTCCTGCCTAGCATAAGTTACAGATCAACTTATTCGAATACCTTGCGTGGTACCTTTGGCTCTGTTCATCAAGAGACTTTTAGATTGGAAGTTTTACTTAGATTTTTAAGCTACTTCTATAGAACCATACATGGAGTTAAATGGCGGGTTAGGTCAATGTATTAAATCGCTGAATCCTCAAACGCCTTATTTGCTTTTAATACAACAACCATGAGTCCCAACTTGACTGTTAGTAGTTATGTTAATTCCAATGATTGTGGAGAAGTTGCTGATCGCTTAAATTAATCTCTGTAATATACATCAGATATAGGTGAAATCTAACATTCTTTGTTACTTTTTATTAGTTGTTACAACTAGTGAGAGAGGGGCTTAATGAAGAGGACAATCCTGTTCTTACGTATGCTATTGAGCTGAAACCATATATTGAAGAACCACTGACACAGACGCTAACACCTTCACAAGTTAAGGTTGACTTTCATCCTAAGATACGGCATGATTTTGTTCTTTTGAAGCTTGAGGCTGTTGGTGTATATTGGGAAACCTTGGAGTATTGCTTTGCAGCAGCAAACAAAGAAGCGGCTTGTCATGCATTTCCTGGTTCTTCTGTCCATGAGGTCAGTTATTTCATCTGATCTGTGCAGTTTTTGGTTGTACGCATTTACTGAGTATTCCATTTGTTTTGGATGAAAACATCCTAATCTGTTATTTTACATGAACATGTTTGTCAGTTGAGCTTAAATATGCTGCGTGCGCTTGAAATAATCAGGTGTAGAAGTACTTCTTAGTTGCTAACTATTTTGCTCAAACTTTTATGCCCTTGTTTCATGTTAAAAATAGAGCACGAAGATTAACTGATACCTCATTCACTGCACATACTTTTGACATCTCAATTGATATCTATTATTTACTTCAAAGTTTAATATCAGTGTTTCATGTCAGACAGAGAGCCTGAAGAATGGTTCTTCAAATGCACTGTGAATATTATATTGCATCCTAAATTAGACTCAGTTTTCAATTTCTTTGTGAATATTATATTACATCTCATTTAAATTTCTGTTCTTGGTCTTATGGCGCCCCTAATGCACTGTGAATATTGTATTACATCTTATCTAGTTTCTGTTCTTGGTCCATCGGCAGGATTTATTTTTAAATTTTCTTTGTGGGTCGCGCCCCCAGAGGTCCATGCTTGCTTGAAAATCGAGCAGCATTTCCCTTGTACAGTGGATAATCTGAAACTTATACATATACATCTCCACACACATAACATAACCACACTCGACTGATATTCACACAATCACAACCACGCAGTTAAATAATATGACTAACAAATAATAACCATAATAATTAAATCTCCATAAACTAAGCGCAGCAATTCAAAATCCAACGGAAGTTAATAAATACACGTCCAAAGAAAGATCAAATATCATTCAAAATAAAAACAAAACTAAAATGACACCAATACGATAAAATTACTACAAAAGTACGAAAACGATAAGAAACTACTCAAGATTGGGGACTAGCAGTTGGATCCTCTTTTGGCGGTACAAGATGCGACTGTCAACTACCTGAAACAAAAAGAAAAACGAGGGGTGGTGAGTACGGACAGACTCTATAGGTATAAAAGTAGATAAATGCATGATATATAAAAAGGATAAAACAAGCATATAGAAAACAAAGGTATACAGTCTCTGGAATAAAGAGCATAAATCAAATACATTTGTACGGATAAACATACCTGAAAATCAATGTAACACGTAGGGGCATGATCAGAAATCCCTATAATACCTCAGTAAACTGCTAGTACTGTCGAAGATATCCAGATTATATAATAAATGTAAATCATAATCGAATATACATGTCACTCAAATGCAGTAGTCATAGCTCAAACAAGTGCAACAAACACAAGCAAATGCACAATGCTCAATATGCATATGACGCGATGACCTACTCTTTACACACACCAACCACCGCTACATTGGGTAGGTTGAGTGGACAAGATACAAGCGCCAAAACCTGTAGCTATGCAAATACGCCATAATACTTGTGACCTTGTATGAAAAGCTGTAATAGTTGTGGCTATAAAATTCCCAAAATACCTGTGGGGACTGCAAACACCTGGGGAGTATCAACTGTCTGCACACAACTCTAACTGAGTGTGACACAACATGAAATATTACCGACTACCTATCTCAACCACAAGGGAGTCAGTGGTTGTCGGCATACAAACAATGCTATGGTGCATATCACTAATATGCACAACCTTAATTAAACCAAAACTATGTAATCAATACGATACGAAACACAATCAATACCAAAGTAAATAAACATGCACTAATCTACTAGGTAGAGTTTATCTAATGCTAACTAAACCCTAGATAGGTCAAATGATGGTTTTACAGTACACGCGGTACTTTTTTAGATTAGAAACCAAGAGAGGAGACTATATAACTGAATATTTTGAATTACTACTCAAAGTCAAATAAAAATAAGTATTAAGCAGGAAAAACAAGGAGAATAGATTTAAGGTAAAACAACCTACTCAGAAAATAAAACAACCATGCATTAAGGTAAACGATTCTACGGGAATCAAGTAAGAAGTACTTGCCTTAAATATAGAATGTATCCAAGTAAATCTCTCGTCCTGGAGCTCGTATCAAATTAGTGTCCTGTATCAAAATGTGTGATTTAGCTAAATATAATGCACAATAAATAGCCAAATCAAATCTCCCAACCAATTAAGATAAATCCCTTATCTTGATTAATCATAATTTCCTGATTAGAGTTGACCCATCCCATTAATCGTTCCATTATCAAATTTTAACCAAGTTCATTTTATTACTCTAATCATTAACAATTAAGAACTAATCTATTTTCTCAACCGGAGCAGTTAACAATTTATTATTCAATTACAAATCAAATATTAATCACCTTCATCCAATAACAGTGATCCTAGCTAATCATGTGATAAATTTATACTTTGATCAACTAACCAAATCAATTAACAACCAAGTCGGTCAGTTAATTTCATGTTAATTAATCCAATATGGCAACCCCTAATCTCCCAATGATTCTTATGTCAACTAGGCATAATCCACATTTTTAATCATTAATGTATCATTAATCCTAATTGTTAATCACCTCAAGAATTAATCAATCAATATACCTCAATTAACCTATCAACTGATACATACAAATCCTTGTAACAACTCTCAAAACAGAACACACACACACACACACACAGCCATCCTTACCTGATATTGGCAGCCCAGAACTCTCGTAAAAACCCAAATTGAGTTGCGCCGTCGGTAGACAGTGGTTGGCTTGCAGCGGCAACTGTTCAACCCGGAGATGAAGACAATGCTTGGAAGGGAGAAGAAACGAGGTTACGGTCGGAAGAGGAGGAGAGAACACGGGGTTAGGATCTGTGATTAGGGGCGGCGCCGGTTGATAGCGTCGTGAGAGGAGAGGTTTGCGGTTTGTGGCATCGAGCGGCGGTTAGGGCACAGGAGAAGAGAGCAACATACAGGTGGCCAACAACTCTCTCTCTTGGTCGGAGAAAGACCGGCAACACCGCTTGTGTTCGCGACAAGAGTAGATCGAGAAGAAAAGGGGCGACGATCGACTCGGGCTAGGAACTCACGGCGGCGATCGGTGATGGGTTGCGGCTGAGAAGGTGGCTACGACAGCGGCTCCGACGATCAGGAGAAGAGCACGAGTAGGGTCACACAGGCAACGAGCTTTCACGCCATAGATGGTGGCGTTGGCGTCTCTACGTCGCTCGGCAAGGAGGAGACGGCTTAGCAAGGCGGCTCGCTTGTGGGAGTAGGGAACCGCAAGGGAGCAACTTATGACGTCGAGCATGCAAAGGAGAGGGAGATGCGATGAGGAGAGGGGGGAGGGTCGGTGCCTAGGGCACGAGGAGAAGGTGGGGGGGTTCGGCGGTGAGAATTAGGGCACGGGGAGAGGATTATATATATATAAATGAATTTCAAAAAATAACTTTTCCTCAAATTATTCGTAATTAATCCATCTCGTGCCTATTTATCCCCGCAAACCTTTCTAAAATTTCCGAAAAAAATTTCTAACATTTTCTATAAGGTTGTTTCAAATTTTAATCCCTGATTATGGTATTATTTTTTTTATATGCCGTATTTTACATTGTGAATGTTATATTTCATCTCATTTAATGTTTTCTCGGTCCATCATTATGATTTAGTTTTGAATTTTCTTAGTTAAACTTTATGAATTGTTTGAAATGGGAGAATTAATATCTGATGTGCTAGGTTTTTCAAACCCGGTCGTGGACTTCATTTCGAGTGATGACTGCTGAGCAACGGATGGAACTTCTGAAACGTTTAAACACTGTTGATTCAAAGAAGAAAATATCCTTCAAAGATTGTGTTAGGATAGCTAGGGAGTTAAATCTTACAGTAGAACAGGTAACCCTCTTTTCTGCTTTATTTAGTATTTCTAAATTTTAGAAAAATAGATGGAAGTAACCATATGTTGCACTCCATATAGGGTCGATGTTGAATGTTTATTACTTTTTCTCAGCATATAACGATGTGAACATCTACGAATTAAACTATGGAGCATATAAATGAATTTTGCTCTTCTATCCTAAAAGCAATTACCAATACGTACTAGATTGTAAAAATTTTCCATAGGTAGTACAATCTATGTTTAGTTCAATGCATACACAATGGAAATTATGACAATCTAAACTCAAAACACATGATGACCAACTATGAAGATATGAACTCAAAGCATGTAGTTAAGCCACTAGTTAAGTAATACCTAGCTAACCTTCCAACATTCAGTAAAGTGCTGCTTTCCTGCCCTTGTTAAGCAAATGAACTTCATATCTGAATTCAGCTGAATTTTTGTCATTCTCTCAAGTGTTCTGATCTAGCAGAATCTAGTTTGTTCCTAACTCCTATTATTCTGTAACTATTCTTGTTCAGTGCATTGCTATACCTACATTGTCCATTTTTCTACAACTATAAATTGCAATGATCTCGCTTTATCTAAGTTTATAATAAGAAACAATAAAAAGAAAACTGTCTTTAGATGTTCTAATCAAGTTAATGTTGATCTTACCACATGTTTGAATTCTCATCTTTGAACTATGTGGATGCATTTGCACTAGACTTTAGGTTATCTTACCAACTGCCTTAAACAAATCACATCTATTAGCAAGGGATCATATAATTTGTAGGTAATTGTTCTATTCACTATTTGTAGTCAGTCTGTGATACAATTAGCAAAATGTAATTATTGTTGTACAAACACACAGAAACCTTCCTCCTTTAGCCTATAATACATTTGTTATAAATGATTCATGGATGTTAATCTTGCATATACAATTTCACATCTGAATTTACGAAGGCCTCTTTGACAAGTGGTCTCAGAACTGGCATTTCAAATCTTCAGTGTACAAATATTCACGTCTGAATTTATGAAGGCCTCTTGCGATGAAACTAGATGTGATTGTTGCTGTAAAAAACACATGGATAGCTTTCATTATTATCCTATAACACATTGTTACATATGTTTCATGGATGTTAATCTTGCACATACAATTTCACATCTGAATTTATGAAGGCCTCTTTGACAAGTGGTCTCAGAACTGGCATTTTGTATCTGGGTCGAGAGCATTGCAAGATCAAAGGCTATTATTTCAGATTGGCCAAACTAGATTAGTCTCTTTTCAGATTGGCCAAACTAGATTAGTCTCTTTTATCCTTAAATGCACAAGCATCTTTAACTAAGTGAGAATACACTTGCTTCCATTTTTTTGCAGATATATGCTTCAAAAAACCTCAAATGATCATTCATCTTGCCTAATAGGCAACAGAAATTAGCCTAGTAGGGAACCGAAGTTGGATATGTGATAGAAGCCTGTATTTGCCAATGGCCAAACAAGTTTATTCTCTTTAAAATGTACCTTTTCCTCAACATTTGAGTTGTGTTGTTAATGTTAAGAAATGATACTTGCTGTGGAAATTTGTTTCTTTTTCTTTACAAATACCTTTTCCATCTGCTTCACTAGACACATGGTAAACCATTCTAAGAAATTTAATATTAATAAATTTCATAGTCTAATTTCTTCATATGTATGGAGTTCCATTTGTGCAGGTACTTCGATTTTGGAATGACAAGCGTCAATCCCGTGATTACAGATATTCTCGTAGTTTAAAGTCCACAGAGCATGAAAAACGTATTGGTAAGTACAATTGTGAACTGTTTGGTAGCAAGAGGAAGAGATGTTCTACAGGTGGGTCCCAAAAATCTTCTCCTGAGCAAATTGAGCCTTCAAGTTCTAGCAAAAAGAAAGTACATATTACTCCTGGGATTGACAGCCAAAACAAAGATTTCTTTTTTGATTCTCCAGATGCAAATGAAAATCACCTTTCAGATTCTAGAGATCATGAAAATGGTAGAAATCTGGCTTTTCTCAGTTGCGCATTTCCAAAGCGAAATATTGTTCATGCTAAAAGATTCTTCTGGAATGATGGATTGGACAGGTATGAACATGGAATAAAAGAGGTTTCTAAAGTATAATTTTCTGATCCCATTCATTTCTATATAATTCTCCTAAATCCTTGACAAGGTTGTTTTAATTTCAATATTTTCATGCTTTCTTTTGTGGGGGTGATTCTTCTACAGTCAACTAGTGATACAATATGCAAGACAGAGGGCAATCCTTGGAACTAGATTTTATCGAGTTGATTGGAGGTCTCTTTCTGACCTTCCAGCTCTCCCTAGCACCTGTTGTAGAAGAATGGCTTTGTTGAATAGTAACAGCAATGTCAGAAGAGCAGTAATGAGATTATGCAACCTCCTAGGGGAACGCTATGCTAGGTATCTGGAGAAAGCGCGCATGGAAAAGGAACCTCTTTCTCAAAACTTTTCACGTAATCATGACAGTGGCTCGCAACAGAGTTTGCCTCAATACTTCTGGGATAACTCTGAAGATCCTGATGTGAGGACTGCTGTTGATGAAGTTCTTCGATACAAAAGGTTAGCAAAGTTTCAGAATGTTAAGAGACTTGAACACAAGCATCGAAAAGAATGGCCAGATATTTCTCCAACTGATGCCACAAGTTCATGTATCCAAAAATTGGTATGCAGTGTTTTGTTTCTCTGTTTCATTGTGATTTTTTAATCAAAGCTCTAAAGTGACCGTTAAACTTATTCTGTCTCAGCCTGCATCCACTGAACAAGAAACTGTTTCCGAATGTGATGGAAATAAATCTCTGAATCATATCTCTAGGCACCACAAATTAAATGTTGTATCTACTAGTCCAAACAGGTCAAGCTCCCGACATTCTCATGGAAACATTGCAAAGATTCTGAATAGCAGGTATATCATGATGAAGAGGAAAGTATGTGAGTCATTGGCAGTTTCAAATGCTGTTGAACTTCTTAAGCTTGTCTTCCTTAATACGTCTGCATCACCTGAAGCACAAAGCTCTTTAGGAGTCACTCTACAGCTTTACTCAGAGCATGAAATATTTGCTGCATTTAACTTTCTGAAAGAAAAGAACTTCCTTGTAAGTACTAGATCCTTCCCAGGAATTAAGCTGATTTCTAATATTTTCCTGATTTACTACATGAAATAGTGCCATGAAACTTCCTTGCTTGAATCAAACTTTCTATCTTTGTCACTTCAAATTTGAAACCTTTACCTATTTTCTTTATATAAACATTAAAAGATGAACACCTGTGTGGTAGTTTTTTATTCGCATCTCATTCAATAGTCTTGAGAGGGCTGTCTGTGGCGTAGAATTGGAGTGAAAGTGATTAATTTCATGTTACTTTTTAGTCACAGATGGCAATATTGATACATTCATTGTACATATTTCCAACTAATGCAATCAGATTTATGGTCATATGTGACAATTAATTTCATGTCTTGAAGTCATATGGGCCAGTTAAATATGGAAATGCTTATATAGGGTCTCTGTGCCATTACTGAATAAAGTCGATATAAGAATTATAACTTGATTGTAGCTGGAAGTCTGAATTATTACCTATGAAAACTATAATTTCAAAAGACTTCTAATTGCATGGATCCACACTGTCACTACAGCAACAAACAATAACAATAACTACCAAGTCTTATCCCACTAGGTGAGGTTGGCTATATGGATTATTCTACGCCATTTGGCTCTGTCCCGTATTATATCATCATTTATATTTAAATAAATTTTATTTTATTTTATTATTGCTAACTAAATCTTTTTTGACCTTCCCCTCCCTTATTTGTTGTGTGTATTTGTTATAATTTTATATCGCCTAATTGGAGCATTTATTGGCTATCTAAATATATGTCCAAACCATCATAAACGTATTTTTCGAAAATTTTCATCAATAGATGCAACTCTAACTTTCTCTCTAATGTTCTCATTTCATAGTCTATCCATCTCCATATATCCACAAATTCATCTTAACATTCTACTTTCATCTTCTACTTATGTGCCCGAGTCATAGCCCAGCATTCAACACCATATAATATAACAGATATAACTGTCATTTTGTAGAACTTTCTTTTAAGTTTTAGGGATACTTTATGATCACATAAAACACTCGACGCTAACCTGCATTTCAACCATCCTGCTTGTATTCTATGTAAGACATCTCTCTTAATCCCTCTATCATTTTGCCAAAATATCTTAAATACTTAAAGTTCTCATCTTCTATCTTAACAATTGTCTCATTATGTCTAATATTGTTAAACTTAAATTTCATATATTATATCTTTACTTTACTAAGCCTAAAACCTTTTACTTCTAGTATTTTACGCCAAGATTCTAGTTTAGCATTTATTCCTTCACGTGTTACGTCTATCAAAACAATATCTGCAAACAACATACACTATGGTACTATTTCTTGAATGTGTCCAGTGAGTTTGTCTATGATTAGTGTAAAAAACATAGAGACTTAAAGCTGATCCTTGATGTAACCCTATTCTCATTGAAAATGTTTCAGTTAATCCACCTTAAGTCTTTACTCTGGTCAGTACTTCCTCATACATATCCTTAATTAGTTCAATATATGCTACGTAACACTTCTCTTTTCTAGAATTCTCCATATAATTTCTCTTAGAACCTTATCATAAGTTTTTTTCTAAGTCAATGAATATCATAGGTAGATCTTGGTTTTGCTCCCGATACTTTTCAATTAGTTGCCTGAGAAGATGTATAGCTCTATTGTTGACCTTCCAGATATGAACCTAAATTGATTTTCGGTCATTGTAATCTCCTTTCTTAATCTTTTTCTATTACTCTTTCTTAAAGTTTCATGACATGACTCATTAGTTTTATATCCTTATAATTTGTACAATTTTGCACGTCTTCTTCGTTTTTATAAAAGGAGCTTGAATACTTACCCTCCATTCATTAGATATTTTTTCCATTTTCAATATCATATTAAATATTTTGTAAGTCATTCATTACTTTATTTTCCTAAGCACTTCCATACCTCTATTGGGATATCATTTGGGACAACTTTTCTATTTTGCATTCCTTTCGAAGCTTATTCTACTTCTGAAATTTGAATCTTATGATAAAAATTTAAATTTTTATACTCATTTGACCTACTTTTACCTAAGTTAAGTTGATCACCTAAATCTTTATTAAAAAGTTGATAAAAATATATCTTCTGCCGCCCTTTTATTCTTTATCATTTACTAGACCCTATTGCATTTATCTTTAATACATCTTATTTGGCTAAGATCTTTTGTTTTCCTCTCTCATTTTAACTATTCTATAAATATCTCTTTCCCCTTCTTTTGTATCTAAGTTTCGATATAATCGTTCAAAAATTTTATTTTTTTCTTCATTCACTATTTTCTTAGTCTCTTTTTTGGCTATTGTATATTTTTTTAAGTTTTTCTCGTTCTTACAAATATATAATTCCTTATAGACTATTCGTTTTTCTTTCACTTTCTCCTATACTTTCTTGTTCCACTATCATGATTCTTAACTTGGTAGTGTATGTCCTTTTGACACCCAATATACTCTTGGCTATTATTTTCAACTTTGATATCATCTTATCCCATGTTGTATTAGAGTCACCGTATATTTCACCTAATTCTTGTTCTCCTACATTTTCCTTAAATATATTTTGCTTCCCATTCTTTAACTTTCATCACTTAATTCTATAAGTCATGTATATTTTCCTTCTATTGATATTATGATTAAGGTATATATCCAACACTACTAACCTATGTTGGGTGGTTAAGCTTTCTCCAGGGATGACCTTACAATCTTTACAAATCTTTCTATTCTTCTTCCTAACTATAAAAAAGTCAATTTATGATTTATTATTCCCACTTTTGAATATGACCAAGAGTTCTTTTTTCTTAATGTATTAGCTAGTATAAGATCATATGCTATCTCAAAATCCAATATAGTTTTCCTTTCTTCATTTCTTATTCCAACCCATAACCCTTATGTATCCTCTCATATTCCTCATTTTTCACTTCGACATGTCTTTGTAGATCACTCTTATTAAAATTATTTTATTTAGTGGAATGTTTTATAATACCTCATCTAAGTTATCTCAAAATCTTGATTTAGTTTCTTCATTTAATCCTACTTATGGTGCATATATGCTAATTACATTCAGAGCTTCTTTCGCCACTACTATTTTGAGAACTATAATTTTATCTCCCTTTCTAACTACTCTAACAACTTAATCTTTTAAAGAACTATCTGCAAAAATATCCACTCCATTTCTTATTTTACTCTTTCCTTTGTACTATAACTTACAACCTGAGTTCTTTATCATTTTTGCCTTCTCGCCTACCCATTTTGTCTCTTGTACACACAAAATACTAATTCTTCTCCTAATCATCATATCTACTACCTCCATTGTTTTACCAGTGAGAGTTTGTATGTTTCATGTTCCAAATCTTATACTATTAGTCTTCTTATAATGTTTATTCTTATCTCACCTATTGTGTAAGAAATCTTGCCTATTTAACATTATACCAAAGTTCTCATGAAGATGTAATGACCTTTGTTGATATGTTACAGTCGGACGCTACATATTATTACACCTGAGTTTTGGAGATGTAGATCCTTGCCGAGATGACACAGTCACACCCTGCAACACGTTCATTCCGGGAACAACCTAGCATTAGCATAATAGTTTAATGGATCCATTCATATTGCATTTGTCATAGTTTTAAGCTGGCTAACAACCTAACGCAACCCTCCTCCTTTATCCGGGCTTGAGACCGGCCATGACTAGGCCGTCACGGACTAGCAACCTAACGCAACCCTCCACACTGCCACCGAGAGACAAAAATCTAAAGTATCTGTTATATTAGATCATTATGATCGTTGACATTGAAATTCAGTAACAAGTTTTAAAAGAACGGAGAAAATAAAATGACTTCTTTACTTTTAGCACATGATGTTAAAAAATTTAAGAAAGATGTATATAAAGCTCAAGAAAACTAGTTATCAGGATTGTATAGATCTTGTGGATTTATTAAAACGAAAGAACATATTGATGTAGATATCTTTGGTAGGATAAAAGATAATGGTTTATATGAAAAATAAGCTTCTACGGCCCTGTGGTTCTTAGGTTCAAAGCAAGGGGAAAAAGTTATAAGATGCTTGTACAAAAAAAATGATTAACGAGGTTTTTCAGCCTCGGGCAACCGGCCCGGTCCCACGGATGTTTCCATCGGCCGTCAGGGTAAATTGAGAAGTGCTCGCAGCTGGCGGTCCAGAAGCCCAGCATCCCAGGGTTCGCGCTCCATTTTGAGGAAAAATTTTGCAAAACACACCGTAGTTGGGGATCGAACCGCGAATGCTGGGATGACAACTAGTCGTCCTTCCGCTGCACCATAATCCCGGGGGTTATAAGATGCTTGTACAAGTAACCATATTTCATGGATCTTAATGTTGGATCTTCATTAGAATCAAAAATGATAGGGATAGAGAGAAAACATGTTATTTAATGGAATTAAAAGTGATTTTAAAAAGCTAAATATTACTAGCAGCATAGTCTTAAATATCTGTAGGGGCTGGAGAAGCTCTATGTAGCTGACCTCAAATGACTGAGTCAGCATGTTTCTAGACTCGTGTTTTAATTTTTGTATTTAGGATGACATTCTCTTTTTTGACCTGTTATTTAGCCTATCCTTGATAAGATTCGAGTGCTTCTGGAACACGATGACTGAAACTGAATATGTGCGTAATGTATTCTAGCTTCTGCTTGAACAATCGCTCAAGGAGCAGTGCCCCTGTTCCTTTTGTCCCTACTTCACACAGTGCACTAATTCATCACATGTCAGGAAATAACATCTATACTCTTGATGGCAACTTAGATATACTCAACTTCTCCGTCTTGAGAATTTCCATGGTAAATTTTCCAAAAAGCTTATCCAGGTTTGGATTTTCCCCAAACCAAGCCACATTTTTGTTTTTGCCTAAATCACGCACCTTCTCACCCCACACCCCAAAACCCCCTACCTTGGTGAACAAACAAGCTTCCTCTCTTTCTAAGTATTTGGTCATCAAGGAGTATTTAACCAAAACTCCTTGAAGGAGCGTTTCAATTAATAAAACACTTGAACACTCCATTAAAATCTTCCCATGAAATCTCTGGTATGATTTTCTCGCATTTGAGCCATCAAGGAGTTTGTGTAAGACATGGTTTTGGGTTTGGGGGGGGGGGACAAACTAGACATGCCTTTTTGGGAAATTGCCAATTTCCATCCTGCATAATTTTTAAAAGTTTTGACTGATGCAATGCTATCCTGGCCAGAGTTGTATTCCCCAGGCCTCTTATTCTGAGTCACTTTTTTCTCAATGCACTAGTGTTAGGTTTGCGACAATGTTTTTTTGCATATCATATGAATTTAAGCCAAGTGGTGTGTTTGTAGAAAACAATGCTAGATTTTAAATTGACTGATCTAAGTGAATTCCTTTATCGTAACTTTGAATATTGCATCATTTCCTTTTCAAGCACAATCTCTTTTATTCCATCAAACAGGTTGTTGGTCACGGAACACGACCGTTTGTTCTTTCCAAGAAGTTCTGGCATCACACTTCTTCTTCTCCTTTCCCTGTCGATTCCGGTAAGAGGTCTGATGAATTTTCCGGTTGGCTTGACAAGCACGATAAAGATTTAATGGAGGATGGAGTTAGTTTTGGTAGGGATTTACAATGTGGGGAATTTTGTCGTCTATTTGCTCTTGTTTCATCTGGAGAATTTTCTGTTTCCCCTTGCTTACCCAAAAATGGGATTGGAGAAGTTGATGAAACAGTGGAACAAGAAAAGCTTGATGATTTAGGTAACCTAAAACGAAAAAATGATGAAGCTGATTTAAGGGATTTCAAAATAGTTAAGAAACCCAGGTTAGAAATGATGATTGATAATGATTATAACTATCGTCGAGAAAAAGGTTTTCCAGGAATTAAGATTGTTATCACACGTAAAATTATTTCTCAGGCTGGTACATATATGGTCTCTGAAAAACACAAAAACCATGAATGTTCTGTATCATATGACATGAATAATCAGGGATTGTCATGTGGAACTAGTGGAATTGCCTTGTCAAACGGTTATCAGAGCTTAGAAAGTAAAGAAACAGTCCCTAACAAATTACCATGGGATGCCCTAATCGGTTATGCTGAATGTTTATCTGGACCTTATGTGGAAACCAATGACATGACTAGGTTCTCACCTGAGATATTTGAAGCTGTGCATTCTGCTATCTGCAAATCTGGTGAAGAGGGATTGAACATGGAGGAAATTTCTGAAGCCATGAATGTAGAAGGTACCTTTTCCTACTTTGAACATTCACCTAAATGTGATCAGATTGTATGGCGAATAGTAATGCAATCTTGTGTATTCTTCCAGTGAGACAATATACAGAAATCATTGTGGATACACTTGAAGTGTTTCAACTAGTCATCAAGGTATATTTGTTTTTGCCTTTCAAAATTATTCTGTCATCAACTAGTAGAATACTGAAGTATCTGTCTTGCAATGTTTTAGAATTTAGATACTACGACAATGAGTTTATATTTAAAACCTTTTCGAACTTTACAAATTTGACTTTTAATCTCTCTGGTTTTCTAACATACTATGCAAGGGTATATCATTAGGCATCTTCAAATTAATTAAATCATTTTATTGCATTAACTAAATTTTTGGGGTTATTTTTTAACATTGTGATTCCATCTTAACTTTCTTTTTTTTTCATTCTTCTATTGGAACTATACCAAATTGTTCTCAAATATTAGTATTTCTTTGATATGCAGTACGTAAATAACTTTGATATCAAGGTTTACATTTACTTAAAACCACTAATATTATATTTAGTTTGTCCATGTTGACAGCTTTTAACTGTTGCAATCAATTTGATGGGCATCATTTCTACTAGGTAATGTCTCATACTGTCCAAATTTCTTATCGTTGAAATCTTGTTCAGGTTAATTCATATGACAATGTTCGAGTTCTTGATTCTTCATACAAATGCAAGTACTTTCTACAGTCTTCTGGAGTCCAGCATGCATATAAAAAAATTCCATGTTGCAAGGATCCTCTAGAAACACATGAAGCATCTAGGGACAAGTTTCCACAGAGACCAGATATTAATAATTACGAGCCTAGCGAGTGTCTATCTGATGGGCATAAAGTGTCTTTTGTTGATTTGCCTAGTGAGACCATTGTGCTGGATGTGGAAAAGGAGTATGTTAAATCTGGCCTCACTCTTTCTGAAGAAAATACACAGGTCTCTGATTCTAAGCCAATGAAGGATGTTGAGGATGGGAATTGTTCTACTGTTTCCTGTCGTCCCATATTACCATGGATAAATGGTGATGGAAGTATGAATACTATAGTTCTCAAGGGTCTTACACGTCGTCTTCTTGGAACCATAATACAAAATCCTGGCATCTTGGAGGTATTGCTTTCACAATTTGCAAGTTATCCATCATATAAATTCAAATTTCAGTTTGTGATTTTTCAAAATGGAACTTTGGTCTTCATTCATATCTGTTTTCTCATAATTTATGGGCAAAACTATTGGCTAAAATTTGGCTGAATAAAGCTTGTTGGTTTGATGGCAGGAGGAGATCATTCAACGAATGGATGTATTAAACCCTCAGGTATCACTGTGAGCCGAGTTATAATAATCTTATACAAAGTATAGTCCAACCTAGATGATGATATTTTAAACTTTAGAAAATAAAACTGAGCATGCTGTTGTAAATCATGGCTGACTTTCATGACTTGATAAAACCTTTTAGTTCTATTTGGACTTTAATTATCTTATTGGATCAAATTGACTTCTTATCAGACTAATCTATTTTTCATTCAAAAATGGCCATAAATGTAACTGACCTGGGTTAGGTGCTTAACTAGTTTACATGTGTGCATGAATCAGGGTAGGTTGTACGAGGTTTCCATAGAAAAAGAACGTTCAGGTGCATTGATAATTTGCATGCCTACATTGACCTTGTGTTTTTCTATAAGTCTGAGGAGATTATAGATAACCTGGATTTGCTGTTTATGGCCTTGTTTGTATCTCTTTATAACTGGAACTTTTTATCTGATGACTTGTTTTGGATACTATACAGAGTTGTAGAAAACTTCTGGAATTGATGGTTCTAGATAATCATCTTACTATGCGGAGGTTGCCACAGACATCATCCTCAACGCCTCCCACCCTATTGCGAAAGTTATTTGGACCCAATTTAACCAAAGAACAGCCAGTTTTTAGAAAACATTTCTTTGCAAATCCTTTGAGTTCCTCCCTCCTGTAACTTGGCAACATTTTATCCTTGCCGTGAAGTTGTGACACGTCAAGTTTTTTTTACACTTCCTGCGAAATGTAAATATATTTTGCTCCCCTGTAACACCGGAGAAAGATTAATCTATTCGTCGGGCAAATTACTAATGTGATTGTATATGCGAAAAAGGGGGATTTTCATGTCATGAAAGAGGTACGTTGTAACCTTCGTCTCTTTGTTTTTCCAAATAGAAAAAAGGGTGAATATGATTTCATAAGAGAGATATTTGGTGACGTGTTGCAAGACTGCAGGTATATATATATATATATATTTTAAAAAAATGTGAGATGGTTCAGAGAGTTGGTTAAAGTGATGATTTCATATTTTTACTGTCGGTTGAATACCAATTTCAATTAGTAAAAAATTTTACTTTTTCACTATATGTTTTTGCTGAAATATTAAGGGGCGTTTGTTTTGTTTCATTTTTTATTTTTATTTTTTAGAAAATCATATTTTTTAATTTTTTGAAAAATAATTTTTTTTTATTTTCTAATTTTTTTAAAAAATGTTATATTTTTTTTTAAAAATAAAATTAAAAAATATAAATCAAATATGTTTTTTAAAAAATTATATTTTTTACTAAAAATAAAAATAAAAAACATACTAAAAAATATAAATCAAAACTCTCTTCCGTCAGGATTAACATGGAGACTTTGGATGTGCACAACCATGCACATGGCGATCTCGAGCAGTATCATGCATTTACTTTTTTTAATTATTGCCAAAATGCAGTGCGCGACTTTGTAAAAGCATGCTTTGTTTCATAATTATTGTTGGCTCTTTCTTTTTTTTTTTTTTAGCAACAGATTTACAGTCTATTTGGAAAAGAGGGAATTGGAATTCAATTTTCTTCTTTGATAGCAAATTTTAAGAAGGAATTGAAAAGGAATTGAATTCCAATTCCCTTCACACATCCAAAAATAAATCAGACCCAAAAGGGTCTGATTTGGGAAAGGAATTGAATTCCATTCTCTTCCAACTTTAAAATGACTAATTCACCCTGCTGCATGCATCCCTGTTGCATGCAACCCTGCTTCCATCTTTATTTTGCTTAAGGGTAAAATGGTAAAAATATAATAATTTATTTCAATTTCGATTGATTCCAAACATGAGAATTGAAATTCAATTCTGTTGTTTACTATTCATTCCAAATATGAAAATCAATTCCTTACTTGAAAGTTTTCAAACAGGATGTAAATGAACTGAATTGATGCAACGTCGCTTGACTCATCACCAGTTTCAGAATTGCTTTCGGACTCGCACTGCACTCGCCGAGCTTGGATTAATTCTTGCATGGTTGTCTATAGTGATTGTTCTATTAATTGTGATATAAGATATAATAGAATTTTTTATCACATGAGTCGTCTAAGATTTTATTATAAACTAGCTAGGGTTCTAGCTGTTGTCGCATGCAGCAAGATAATCATAAACACTGTATAAAAATCTTCTATTAATAAAACAATATTGCAACAGTTAAATTAACGTAAAAGATGCAGTTTTTATAAATAATTTTTCTCAAATAAAGGCAAAGATACACATATATTCATCAACTAAAGCAGGCTGTTTAAGTCTAGCGTCAATAAATTAAGGCAGTAGCTAGTCATCAGAAGCATGCATGATTGTCGAACACACACACACAGTGGATCGCTGATTGAATTGGAGTGTTGACGATTCTTTCTTTCTTTGTTTGTTTCTTGAAGTGGTGGTCCTTAGGAAACAATGGTCGAAAGTGAATAATGTAGAGCTAGCCCTAGCTATATATTTGGCTCCACATCATGATCACTTGCGACTATACAACAACGACATAATTCTATTGCTGATTGATGATCCTGTCACGAGGCGAGATAGAAGTCCCAAGGGCGGGATGGTCTCCCGAGCGACACGAGCGGCTGAGGTGGCGCCGACCTGGCTCTGACCTGGCCTCTGCCTGCAAAACAGCGACCGTTAACAAACCCGCCGGGGAGTTTCCCCGGTAAGGCACTCTGATGGTCAAGTCAGTATCCGCAGGAAATATAGGGGAGCAAATGGAAATATAGTGGAAGAGAGAGCTCGCACGCATACCTGCAGAATGAGGAGTGGAGGGCTGATATAGCCGGGGGAGCTGACAACCCCTGTCCGTGTCGACGAGACAGGGGTATGACATTTGTCAGCTCGTATGAGAGCATCTGGGCGTACCGCGGCATGGTGCGGGGTACTTAAGCAGTACGATGGTATTGGAGCGGCGAGATGACCGCGAGGTGTGTCATAAATGAGTGAGGAGCGTAGTACCTCGACGTCAAGATCGTATCCCAGATGTAATGACATAGGACGGAGTAGGAACAGTCTAGTCCGTAGCCCGAGCACCAGTCGGCGGGTTCGAGTGTCAAGGACCGGGTCGGGTAATGGCCAGGGAGCGTGGGTCGCCACGCGTCCGACTGGGAGAGTTGAGGCGCGGGGTACGCCTTGAGTCGGGGGTTCGCAGAGCTGTGTCTGTCTGGCTTTGTCTCGGTTCTGTGAATTATCGAATCTAGGGGATGCTGAGGGAGCGTGGGCCGCCACGCGCCCGACTGAATGACCTGGCCCCGATTCGAATCGGGGTGCGGGTTTAGGTGACTGAGTTAGGAGACGTTCGGAATCGACCTGACCGACCCTGCCTGGGGTCGGTCGGCGAGCGTCTCGGGAGTTTTCTGGCGCAAGAATTCCCCTGGTGAGACTATCGTCGGCCCTTTTACTAGGCCTTTATGGTGTCAGACTGGTTGACTGAGCGGCCGAGCAACCCGTAAACAAGGCCGGATCAATTGAGTTAATTATTAAGCAAGTATATATTTTAGATGGAATTCACCTCATCTGGGTAGGTAAATGCCATTGATCAATCCCCTCAGGCCTCAACATTCTCAAAGGCCAGTGACAGCCGCTGCAAAACAAAACCCACGTGCTCTTCTGCACTGGCCGCCGCCATCCACCAATTCCCAGCAGACTTGTGGTTTGCGCCAACGCCTGATGGGCCTCCTCACCGGACCCATCTCATAATTTTTCTGGCGATTCCTCAGTTTTACTTAGTCAATCCATCTCAAAATTAATAGAAAAAAAATAAATCATAAAAATTATTAATTTAAAAATTATCTCTACATATTAATATCAGAATCTACTGTGGAAGTGACGGAAAGAATTTTGTCGTTTGGCTCGTGAGCTAACGCCCACATTTTTTTAGAGAATGATAGAAGCACTTGACGATCTAATTAGTAATAATTAATGAGTGCTTTTGTGTTTAGCGCAGAGAGATCCATTAATTCCGCCGTCGTTCTCTGTGATGGACTAATCATCGAGCGTTGACAAGTTGACGACAGCCGTCATATATAGCGAGGTTGGATGGAGTTGTACGGGTCTTCAATGCAATCTCTGAGTTGTGTACTAGATTGCATTACTTATAATATTTAATGATAGATGTTATTCTGTTGGCAACCTAGCTATATGATCAGTGATCCTGCGTCAATACCTTTAAGAGAATAATAACGGTGAGTTAGACGCTAGGTTGACCAAGATTAGTGAGCTGAATGCTGAGTTGACTAAGCTTGTGGATTAAAAAAAAGAGAGAGAAAAAGAAAGTAGAATGATGTCGAGATGTCCCGGTGTTACCATCCCGATGCTCAAGTAAATCTTGATGAAAAGATGGAAAAAGAATGCGAAGAAGAAAAGTATTGATGATTTTTGCTATTGTTTTCTCATTTATTTTTATTCATTATATCTTTGTATTAATGGCGTATCAATTATGGATAAGACGTGTAGCATACTGCGTGTCTCACTGCCACTTGTATGGAGTGTCCCATCGTGTGCATGATCATGAAAGCAAAGATAAAAAGAATGATGTCTCACTTGCTCTGACAATGATGTAATAGTAAATATCATTATTCCTAATGGGTCGGCTTATTAAGACATAGGATTGTTGGCCTCCTAGGCCTAGAAGAGGCCCCTCAGCCATAGGGAAAGAGAGGGAAGAGCGACACATCATTAGGACTTCGGTATTTTACCAAACGACGTAGGTGAGAAATCGTAATTACTAAAATGTATCCTAAAGTTTGGTTTTGATGAAAGGGCGTACCAAAAATTATCTTTTTTCTCTTATACCCCTCCCATCAACTCCCTTTCTCAGTTAGCTTTCCGAGGTATCCGAACCACTTTTTCAAAGTTTTCATTTTAAAATAAGAGATTGTGGTTCAGATGCCCCAAGGATTCTCCTTTTTCTTCTTTCTCTCTCAGCGCAGCAACCTAATTGTCATTATCGAAAAACAATACCTGTGCGGGCGCCCTAGCTGTGTTATAGTCGTGAGCTTATCCTCCCAATCCCTCCTCCCCCCCAACCAAAACCCTAGGCAAGTCTGTTCGTGTGTCCCTCAGGCGGCTTTAAGGGTTTGCGTGGAAGTCCACACTGATCGACACTCTCCAAAGTATGGGTTAGGGTTTCTGCACTGTTTTATTTCATAATGGCGGAAAAAAAAGTCTGTGGCCTGTGAGGTTTTCAGCCTCTTCTTCCTTAGGATTATCCACCAAGGTATGTTGGCGAACTGATTAGGTCAAAACAACACTGTTTCTAGGCATGTTTATAAAAAAATTCTATCTTGATACTTCCCTCTTAGATGTGTGACATCAATTCTGATAAGTTTATGCAAATAAGATCTGAACACTCTTTGACAAGCACCAAAATCCCAAAAACACCACTGGAACTCATTGTTACCATTCCTGTATAGTGTCGCATAAGTTTCAGGATCCCTAACTCTTAACTCATGCAGATATTATGGAAGATCTCTATGTCTTATCATAATCTCCAATGACCCTTTTCAATGCTTTCTCCCTGACTATGTATGTTTTTCTGTATGATATGGTCACTCTAAACCTAGCTTTAATATCTGATATAATCATATTTGGTTTGTATTGTTCATTATGAAGAAATTCCTCTTAAATAAAAGACACAACAAATGACAAAGAGCATACATGATGATCAACACTTTCCTTAACAATTCTATATTAGTGTTCATTTACATATTTTGTAACAGTGAATTCTATTTCCCCGGGCAACTACTCTCCATGTACATGGTTGGTTGAAGTACACTGCTTTAACTCTATTTTTTTTGGTATCAACTGGATTATATCTAATATGCTTAACCATGACATGTTTCACAAATGCATTCTTGAATTCTTGTCTAGATGGAAAAATTTGTCCCACAAAAAAGTCATGCTCATCTCTTGCCTCTGCCTCTCCAATTGACCCAGCTAACAATCGAGAATTCAAAATATAAGAATCATCAGCTATTGGAAACTCCTCCTTAAGTCATTGTACTGATCTGGGGGGAATTCATATTGCTCAATTTGCATATCAACAACTTGGAATTCTAGCACACTTGTACTGGGTTGTAATTCATCTGTATTTCAATTTCATGATCTTTCTCCTCACTCCAGGTTGGCTTAAAGTATTCAACAAGTCTTGTAGAAGAATTCAGACACTCATCTTCTAGATTACTTACTTCTTCGTTTAAATCAAATGTTAAATTCCTTGTAATTCTATTACTATTATACTCGGAAAATAATGAAATATTATTACTGGATATTTCTGCTCCATTCCGCATAACAACATTATCATCAAGCGTATTCCATATCTTGAGAGAATTTCGTCAACAACATTATCATCCCTAAAAATAAATTATAATTAAATTTGTAAACTTTTAAATTCATAATCAAGTGTTTCAATAATTCAAAAAACAAACAAGCATCGATTCAGATCCAATATCAGTCCATCAGTGGGGTCTGCTATGGTATGATATCAGACCCACAATGGGCCTGATATAAGATGATATCAGGCCCTCCTTGGGTCTGATATGATATGATATCAGGCCCCAGATTGTATTCAAGCATGAATTTATCGTAAGGTTAAACAAATTCTGAGAACCATATTTATGTAATGCATGACACTGTTAGAGTCCTTTTCCAAACTAAAAATTAGTAGGAAGAATTGATCATGTACAAAACTTGGTTTGATACCATATCAGAGCAGAACATGGTCTAGCTAAAATAAACCCTATAAGAACCTTTATACTATTTCTTTTCACCGTATACACAAATTTTAAGTAGTTAATCATACGTACATTACTAAATCTTTTTCTTCTTTCTTCCAGACAAACTATTACTTGATGTTTCTCCTTCAACAACTATCTTCTTCAACGATTCTTTTAGGTCGACTCTTTGAAGTCACCTCTAGAACACACTCCCACTTTCAACTCTCTCTTTTGCAATCGCAGCAAAATACAATAAATGATTCGTAAGGAGTCAAGTTGTGCAAGGCAGAAAGAGATATGGGATGAGAAAAAGGACATATTTGGTGCATCCGAACCACACTCTGTTATTTTAAAATAAAATAAATAAAAAGTATTCGGATTTCTCGGAAAGCTAAATGAGAAAAAGAATTGTTGGCGGGAAGGGTATAAAAGGAAGAAGATAATTTTTGATACGTCATTTGATAACAACCAAATCTCAAAGTTTTTTTGATAATTATAATTTCTCACATGTGTCGTTTTGATAAAATGCTGCCAGGACTTTATAGAGACAAGGCCGATTAACTCAGATGGATGGTTATTTATTCGATCGGCAAGCCCCGTTCGCTCGGTTGGTCGATTATTTATTCGATCGCCCTCTTTCATACGCAATCTGATTCCCAGGAATGAAGATGGCGGAATGGTTGGCTTGGTGATGTCTGCTCGGAGGGCCTATTAGCTCGGTTGGGTGGATATTTTTCCGATCGACAAGCCCGTTCGTTCGGTTGGACGGTTATTTGTCCGCTTGGCCTCTTTCATACTCAAATTCGATTCTTAAGAATGAAGATGGCGGAGTAGTCCGTCCGTTCAGTGATTATGCTGGCCAATTTCTCCTACTCCTGTCTCACCTTGACGCTGTCCAACGTGAAAGTTAAAGTTTTTGAGTCACCGTATTACCTCCGTATCAATTAGTGTGATTTGTCGACAAAGTGTAGATTGATAGAACATTAATTTGTAGATTGATTAGTAGGAAAAAGAAAGTCACTTCCTTTTGTCGATGAAAGCAGTTCAATTAGTGCGGTATTATTGAACTACGTCAAATCGACATCGCGTTGATGCATACTTTCTTTCATTCATTCATATGTTTTAATCGCTCAGGAGCTTTGCGATCCCAGCACATGGAATCATACAAAGGCGAAACCATTTGGACAAGACGTACGACTTCTTTTCAACGATTATGGAAGGATGAGTTATCTCAGGCTCTGATGCGAACTAAACTAATCACGCCAAACAGAATGTCAGAAACAGGGAGAGAGTAAAGAAATCGGTTTGGGAATGAGCACCAAGGTAACCATGTCGTTGTCGTTGTGGTTGTGGACAGAAAAAGGAAGGCGAACCGAGTGGCAGTGAGAGCTGAAGCCAAAAGGAAACCAAAAGTAGAGAGGCGTGCGCATTAAAATCAGCCAGCCACAAAGCGGAGAGTGGTATGGACGGAAAGGAGCGAGGGAGGAGTCTGGAGAGCGGTGCAGTTGAGAGGGCGACCAAAGACTCCGCGCGAATGGCTGCGTCGCTTTGCTGATTACTCCTTGCCTTGCTCCCAATTTCAACCCTTTTTGGCTGAATTAGGTTAGTCTTTGTGGTTCCCTGGTACGTTTCTTCCACCTGTTTATACCCTTTCTCGTCAAAAATCAAACTTTTATTCCGTAGATGATTCTTTAGTGTTTGAGGCGAAAAAATGGCTTTCAAGTATCGATTTCAGGTTTAGCAAAGGCTGCGCACTGCCATTGATAGGGCATGAAACTTGAATTGATGGTTGCTTTTTCTTCGCAGGAGATTTCCTTTGACAAATAAGTCACTTGTGGGATGAGAATGTCGGCTGATCATAATTGGAATTTTAGTTATGGCGGAGTTTTTCCTCCATCTTTTAGCAATCAAAACGTAGTTCCTCTTCAACCTGCAACGTTGAGCAATGTGACAGGCTTGATATCCGAGGGAATGTATGCTTCAGTTGACGTTCGTAGCATGGCAGGAATGATCTTGACTGGCAACTTTGTCACTCAAAGTAATACTTCATCTATAATGCCACTGCCTGGTAATCTTTCAGGAAACATAATTCTTGACCCAGTGCCCCCTCTCAAGTTCAGTCCAGCAGCAGCTGCCAGTTGGTCTTTGGAGGAATTGTATGTGCTGAGGCAAGGCCTTATAGAGTAAGTTGATTTTGCTTACTTTTTATATTGTTTCTTTGCTCCTCTAGTACATGTCAATCATGTTGGGGTTGTAAGATTGCAAACATAGTTTCACATTGAATACGCATGAGAAAGATCGTGGGCTTATAGAGAAAGATATTTCCATTAGTATTAGGTCTTTTGGGTAGAGCCCAAGAGCAAAATCATGAGGGTTTAAGCTCAAAATGGACAATATCATATCATTGTGGAGATATCTAAATTTCTTCGGTCCTAACAATTGGTATTAGAGTTCGAACTGCTGGAAGGTTTAACCACTGACTATGCATAAGAGCTATGGACTAATTGAGTTATGTGGGTTAAGTCTTAAACAAAGAAAGTATGGGATCCTGTATCTTGATCAAGAGTACTAGACATCAGGTGAAGAAGTCCTAGTTGCGGCTAACAATAAAATCCTAGTAGGTCGAGTGGACCAAGGGCAGAAAGTCCTAGTAGGTCGAGGAAGACAATGAAGTCCTAGTAGGTCGGGTGGACCGAAGGACAGAAAGTCCTGGTGGTCGAGGATCGGAAATCAAATGGAAAAACTTTCCACTTGAGGGAGTCTGTGGTCCTTTGTTTGAGGGGGGGGGATTGTTGGGTTACAAGATTACAAACATAGTCCCACATTGAAATAACATGGAAAAGATCATGGACTTATAAGAGAAAGATATCTCCGTTGGTATGAGACATTTTGGGTAGAGCCCAAGAGCAAAACCATGAGGGCTTAAGCCCAAAGTGAATAATATCATACTATTGTAGAGATATCTAAATTTTTTCAGTCCTAACAGATCATTTATGACTGTCTACAATTAAATAGAGCTCAATGATGGTATAAGATCAATGTAGCAAATACCAAATAGTTGAGAAGCATGGATTATTGTAGTTTTTTTAGGACAATGGATGAGGGAGCTGTATTATGCGAAAAAATCTCGATTGAACTACATTGTGGGGAATACTTGAAGTTTCAAAGGCGTTTCACTCAAATGTTTGGTTCCAACATCCCTGTTCTCGAACATGAAGTAGTTGATGTTTTAACAAAATGTTTTTCTCTGGCATGTTAGTTAATTTGCATCCTTTGACATGTGAATTTTATTCATATTGGTGTATGTCATATACTCAGATACACTACTGAACCAACTAGTATAATGAAATATATCAAGATAGCAGCTAAGCTGCCTGAGAAGACAGTGAGGGATGTCGCCATGAGGTGCCAGTGGATAGCTGTGAGTACATACTTTTACACATATAGTATTTCACATTTTTACATACATGTTTAAAAAGAAATTCAATTTATGCCCCTCACATACTTGATACTGCTTACCAACCAGTTGGATATATTTATTGGTAAGCAAATGCTTAATATCTATTTGAAGTACTGAAAGTTTTATTCTCTCTATTTCTTTGGTGATTTCATTATCAAATTTAAATAACCATTTGTTTCCTTATATTTTCCTAATGTTGTTTAAGGTGACAGAAAAATGAGGAGGATCCTCCAAGAAAGTATTTCATAAGAGATGAAATGAACAGGGTGCCCTCCATCCTGTTCATCCAATAACAAAAAACAAAACAGGATTTTGACCAAGTAATGAAATATATATATATATAGAATGCAAATCAGTTTCTCGAGAAAGTAGTATCGCCTCACATGAAAGAGCAGAGAGATCAGGAAAATCATGACCATCAACATATGTTGGTCCCATCGTCCATATGCACCTTGGCTATAACTTATGTCACAATATGAATTATAGATATTCTCCTGATTTCCTGTCATATTGATTACTAATAATAGGTCTACAATTATCTTAATATTCATTCTACTTTATTCTGTGTTATTCGAGAACAACCATACTTGTGTCTGTCCTGGTTTAATGCAGTAGAAAAAGTAAGATTTTTATGAATATTCCCTTCAGATTTTTTTTTTTACTGATATTTTGGTTTTCCTTGAAGAAGGAGAGTGGGAAAAGACGCAAGTTAGGAAGTTACTATGCCGAAAAGAAGGTAAAAGATGGCAAGTCTCAACATAATACAATTTTCGGTCATGTTGATCGCTGGATCATCTTCTTTTCTACTTGTATTAAGTCTTGATAGATTCTAGAGTTCGTACTTCTTTATCTCTTCAACTAGTTTTTTTCCTTTTATTTGATCACTTGTTGCTCATTAGATTTGTCTATTTCCCTTATTTGTATCATTCATAGTTTGATAGTCCTTAGCAGAAAGAAACAAGTTGTGTATTTGGCGCTATCTTGTTGTAAGGAAACACAATGACTTTGGGAATTTCTATGATTTTTGCACACAAGTAGCTAAGATACTGATGTTGAATTTTCTTCAGGAAAAGGTGGTGTATTCTTCCTCACTGAGTACTGTACCTTCTGCTCAACCAAAGGGCACAACCTACTCTTCTTTGAGGATGTATGATGTGCCCAGCAATAATCAGCCCAGTCAAGGAGGTTAGGCTATTGAAATAGTTATCTTCTACTATGCTGCTTATCGCATCTCTTCATAATTTACATTGGAACAGCACTATAATCGAATCCTTAAGGCAAGGATCGTCTTTCACTTTTACTAGTGTAGTAACCAATATGTAAAGTTCTGTTTACAAGATTTTTAGGCAGGCAATCACATAGTTTATCGTAGACCTTTAGTTATTTTGTGAATTCTCACAGATGACAAGAATAATTTGCCCCAGTTTCTGAATTCTCATTGCAATAACAACTTTTTGTTTCTCAACAGCTTCTCCAGTGAACACTGAGACACAACGCCTTCTAATGGAGAATTTTAACGTTCTCAATCAGATTGGGTCAAACCTCGAATTGAGTAAGGTTGATAGCATATGTCCTCTACCTTCTATTTTCTTCCTTTCTTGCCTTCAAATCTTACATTGTCGTAGCTACTTGATACATAGCCAATCTAGCTCGTCTTTCTTGCCAAAATAGTTGGACTAACATGACCTGCTGATGATGAAGAGTCTTTGAATTATACTTTATCAACCTTTTGCAATGAATTATTTGTTAGTGTCGCTTCAATTCTCTTTGATACATTGCAGCTAGAAGATAATATCAACCTATTCTACCGGACAAGAGTGAACATAACAACCGTTTTAAATAGGTAACTCAAAATTTCAACTATTTCAATCAGCAGTCTTTTAGGTGATAAATGCTCCAACTTCTTTTGTAAGAGAGTATTCCCTTTTTCTTCGATCAGGATGAGTGGCAAACCAGGAATGATGAGTCAGATGCCTCCATTGCCGGTGTTAATTGATGATAACCTTTTCCAGTCCATTCTTCCCCTTGCTAGACAGGTAAGCTTCCAGTGTTTTTTGTTTTCTCTTCAACTATGTGTGATTGTCATTGGACATCAAATCTTCATTTCATTTTTGGTTCTTCATGGTCACTTTAAATTGATATTAATATTGGTTTTGCTTTTCTCCAAGGCTCTTTAAAGGAAGACAATTTACCTGCTTCATGAATGCTGCTGAAATTTCCAGGGAGATCCAATCAGGTTTATGAGCACATCAACCTGAAGATCAACTAGGTTCTTATGCCACGACATTCGGTATAATCTAGCAATGAAAATTCAACTTCTCATGCAATTGCCCATGTATGTCCATCAGTCTGTGACTGCGCAATCTTCGAACTGTATCAGGTAGAACTATAATGGACACTTTTATCATTTCTGAATGAGAAGTTTCTAAACCATCAAACGCAACACATGATCAGAAACAAGAATTCTTAATTTTTCAGCCAATCCATAATCTTTTCTTTTTTTTCAAGCCATTTTTTTTATGCATGACCTGAACAAACAGAGCACGCATCTATAGATTCTGCTCCCTCGAATTAAAATCCACACACTCTTATTTACATCAATTCTGCATCTCTCAAAGCGCAAGAACAGTCGTGACTTCTTGCAGAACCAGAGCTGCATCAGTGTATCTGCTCTGTGTCACAGACATGCTTCTGCTCTTCACAGCACCGTCCAGCTGCAACCAAGAGAATTTCAAGCGAATAGCTTGCAAAAAAAGGCAAATGACGGATCGATTAATGGACAAAAAAAAACATTGAAATTATGCTTGGCATTGCCTGCTCCAAGTTGTAGAAGAGCTTGTTGGCGAGGCCAGTGAGGAGGGCCTTCTGGCGCTCATCTCTGGCGCTGGAGATCACCTGGTTGAAGTCGCAGAACAAGAAGGTGGACTTGAGTCGAAGGGTGGTGCTCATCAGCTCCCATGTCTCTTCGTCTTCTTCCTCCTCCAGATCCTCCTCCATGGACAGGAGATCCAACACACAGCTCCTCATCCTACAAACGCACCCCTTCCAGTCCATGCCTTCCATAGCTGTTCTTGCAACGATCTAAAAAGGAAGAAAGGTCAAATGCACATGATCCAGTCAGCTCCAAAGTGTCTTCAAAAAAGGCAGCTTTGTTGCTACAAAGGGGAGCTTCATTGCTTTTGATGCTCAGAAATTGATCACGCTTATGATGGTGTGAACTCAAAATTAGAGAAAATGAAGGGAGAAGATTTCTCTTTGATTGTCATCCAAGAAAGAAGAATCCATGAGTTTTGTGTCGTCATTGTCCTGTTTGACCTTTTTCTTGAAGTATTACCAAATAATAGAAAGAAAATGAAGGTGTAATTAAAGTCAACGAATGAGAATTACATCAAAAACCACCAGTCATCACTTCAAATTCATCTCTCATGGAAAAAAAGAAAGGTCAATCTTTTTTTTCTTTTTTTTCTTTTTTACCAGAACAAGAACATTCACCTGGGAAATCTTTCACTGAAACCATTAACAAATACTTAATTCACAAACAAAAAAGAAGAACCCAAACGTGAATCAGAAGCAAACAGTTTGCATCCCTAGCAAAGAATTCACAAGGAAACAAAACCTGCAGAGTTCGCTCTCCAAGCTCCAACTAGTTAGGGCCAAAGAGGAGAGAAGAAATCAGGGGAAAAAATAACACTGAAGAGAGAGAGAGAAAAACATTGCCAGAGTTGTCTTTAAAAGCTGCTGCTCCAAGGAAGAAAACAAAAGAACACAACTGGATCTTCTCTGGGTCTCTGTAAAGAAAAATAAAATAGAAAAAAAAAAGTCGCCCACCTGATTGGCTGATTCGTTCTTCTCTTGCTCGTTAATTATATTATTATTATTAATAAGAAGAAGAGGGATTTTTTTAAATTGTCTTTATTATGCCATCTTTATATCTAATGAACTTGCTACGCAGACAATTGGAAAAAGAACGGTACCAATGATCGGTAACGTCAAATCTAAGAACACAGAGTTTCTGTGTGTGCCTTGTTACTTTTGTTTACTGAATATTATTAAAATACGACAATTTATCAAGCGCATATAAAATATTAAAATTAGGATTATCCAAAATGTATATTTTATTTCGATTTTACCCTTATATTTTTGGTATTTTTTTTTTTTTTTTTTTTTTTTTTTTTTTTTTTTTTTTTTTTTTTTTTTTTTTTTTTTTTTTTTTTTTTTTTTTTTTTTTTTTTTTTTTTTTTTTTTATATTTTGGTCAACTTTTTCTTTTCTTTCTCTTAAATAAAATCTCTCCTTCCTTTACAAAATTAGTTTATGTTGCGAAGGAAGCCATCCGGACTTCATTCATGCCTGTCTAAATTTTTAATTATGCAAATTGAATTACAATATTAAGAAAAAAATCAAATCGAAAAAATATTTAAGATTTACCTGAAATCTACACGATAAAATTCTTTGGGTAACAAAAACCTTCCTTTACATGCATATAATAACCCTCTTCTATTATATATCAATTTTTCAAAATTTTAAATCTCCTAATTCCATCAAACTTTGTATCATTGATGACCTAAATAATTTCTATTGAATTCATTTCAACTCTAATGAATTTCTAAATATATTATTCTTTATTTTTAGAGAATTCAAAAATCGATAAAATCGGATGGTACTTTGGACAATTCCATATGAATATTTAAAAAAAAAATAAAAACGTTTGATAAATTTCAATGTTTTGTACGTCGTTGAATAAATGTTAAATCCCCAGTGCACACTAATTCGTCCCTAGGGGATGGATTGATGGTTAATACATAAGTGTTACCATCAAGAGGTCTAGGGTCAAATCCTGATAAAGTCAATATGTCCATCCTCCTCACACACTAGCCACAACATTCGGGTTAGTAGTTTTCGTGATTTACCTCCTCCGTATTAGTCCTGGGACGAATTAACGGGGACACTAGAAACGAGCGATTCACTTTTTACTACCAAATGCACACTAATTCAACATGTCATTGCCCTTGGAGTGAAGGCATGCACAGAGGCAAAGCGGATAAGGAGGTGCGTGGAAGAGACAATACGCCATCGACTTCGTCGCAGCTCAAAACGAAGAGGCCAGGAGCTCACGTGAAAGTCATTGGTTTTTGTCAAAGGCACGTGAAGTTGGAAAAGGCATTTTGGACTGGCAAAAGACGATTCGTTCGTCCTTAATATTTTTATCAATCTATTCTAGAACAACACGAATGAAATAAATCATATTTTAGGACCTTTGGGACATGACACTTGTTGTTTATAATTTGAAAATATTAACAAGCTAATAAATTGGACATGTCAAAGCTACTCATTGTACTGAACGAGTGAAGCATATTTGAGGGATGCCAAACTGATTTTTTGTTTATGAAAACATTAAAAAAGCACAATTAACTATATAAACAAGCATATCTTAGTTATTAGTTTGAGTGCATGGCTAATCTAATTAGCTTGCAAGACAGATCCCAATTTGAACATCAGATTTCTCAACCTACAATCAACAATCTATTAAACTAGATTCTAGAAATATAATTTTCCACATTATCTGTCAACCCAACACAAAAAAACAAAAACAAAAAAGGCATGGAAGCTGTCTTTTATAATAACAGATTAGAACGTTTACGAGTTAAACTCAAAAACTGGCATCCCTCATGCTTACTGTTAGAGTATTTCTCATTGTTCGCCTTCCCAATCCCATACTGCCCCTTTGCATCATAGCAACAAACTCCCCATAGTCGATACTCCCATCCTGAAACATTGCAGAACCAAAATTTTGTTAGGATAGGGGCAGAAGATAGAGACCAACAATGTTAAGAACTAGAGATATTGCGAAGACTTAGACATCTGAAGGGCCTTCAATGGTTGGCAAAGCATGGGAACTGTTCAAACTGAAAACTTGATCTATGTATTTGATATCTCTAGAAATGTCTCTTGTATAAATCTTCCTAAAATACATGGATACTTGTTGAATACTCATTTGATACTGTGCGTCTATTAAACAATATTTTACAGTAGACAATACGGCTGTTGGGCATCTATCAATATGTGAAATTTACTTGCCTTGTAAAAGAAAAGCTACAATATTTCATGCAAGATGACTTCCATTAGTTCTCCCCTTCCTAGGTTTATGAAAGAATAGCTACAAAATTTTCAAGCAAGGTATATCACTTACGTTATCTTGATCGACTTCTTTAATTATATCTTCAAGAATAACGTCAGTCATGTTATGCTCTTTACAAGCCTGTTGGAGCTCATCAACAGTAATATAGCCACTTCCATCCTTGTCAAAGTATGAAAATGCTGCCATTAGATGTTCTTCACGTTCCAGCTTGTTCAGATGAATTGTTGCAGCAATAAATTCACCATAATCAATGGTACCACTGTTGTCAACATCGGCCTACTCAATTATAAAATGTAAATCAGTAAAAACTAATGAAGCACCCAAGCAACATTTTTGATAAACTCAGTTTCTCAGGGGGGAAAAGCAAACCAAAAACTCAGCTTTGGGGGAAAAATACCATAAAAACAAATTTTGATAGTCACATAACTATTTCACATATTGGAGCTAAAGCAAACACTTTTATAGAAAAAATATCTTTCAAACCATACTCCGAATTGTACTGCATTGACGTTAAAAAAGGATAGTTTTGACATAGAAAGTCCCAGAAAAAAGATACTTGTGCATATGGGTGAGCGCCATGAATAATCTCCATCGACAGAAAAAATTGCTCATTGTTTCTCCTTTTATTTGGTCAATCATTTATCTTTTCTAGTTGAAGAGAAAGTAAACTGAAAGTAATAAATAAATAAATAATCTAACAAGGCTAGTTTACACATTAGTTCCTGCATCTTCCTAACAGAAAAGAGTTTTGCGAGAAGAAACATCAAACCAAAGTGACAGGAGTTCTAGGAATTTTAATATGGCATATTCTCTGGTAAAAGCTAAATTTGGTTTCATCTATCAGTAGTTTAATGGGCACTGGGAAGAAAATTAACATTACATAATGCAGAAGGTCTATTACTATTACACCAATACACACTACCAGAATATTCAAAGTAATATGTGGGACATGGAACAAAAGTATTCTCGAAAGCATTGTTGTCTTTAATCAAGATAGATCAACTTACCGCATCCATGAGATCGCGGATCTCAGTATCCTTCATTGTAGAACCATATTTTCTCAAACCTGCTTTTAGCTCATCAAAAGTAATTGCACCACTGTTGTCTGTGTCCATAGCTGTGAACATTTCTCTAAGTCCAGCAATCTCCTCCTCTGAGAGGCTTTCAGCTATAACCTAAAAAGACAGAAAATCTTGTTATGAGAAAATTTTTTTATGAAAATCTTGTCAATGCATTTTTCAAGTGCAAACTGAGGGAAGCCTATGGAATTCCTCGGATAAAATAATGTATTTCTTTGGAACAAGGATAAGTTGTTGCCCAAGCTTATTATAGTAGCTAAGATTCATTAAATTTTCACTCACCCTCAAGGCCATCTTCTTTAGCTTGTTCATTGCAGAAAATTGTTTGAGTCGGGAGAGAACTGCTGGATCTAGAGCTCGGTCAGAAGCAACTCCCTGCTCAATAATCCAGGGATGAGCTGAACACAACATGAACAACAAAAGATGTCAGACAGCAAGTAAATCTTAAAACAACCATGGACTTATGATATAATGATATAGATATAATCATCTAGAAGTTACTCATTCTCAACACTTTGCAGTGGATTTTGCTGGGTGGTTTTGAAATAGCTGAGATAGTACTGTTATTTTAATAATGTCAGGTGTCTAACCATGCAAACGGCCCACTTGGTGGGATACGGTTTGGTTGTTGTTGTTGTTGTTGTTGTTGTAGCATCTAACCATGCAAATACCAGAACTTACACAAAGGATAACATATACAATTTTAGCATACTAAATTTGCTCTTAAAGATGACCCAGGTTTCAACTTCAGGTTGTCCTTGCTGAGATGGCAAAATTTGATTAGTAAAATAACTTGGAAACTTTCCTACAAGCAGATTCTGGCAAAACCAAAAGTTTAAGAAACTAAAGAGAACTTTACATTAAATAATCAATTCATAATTAGTATGTTATGAAAATTATATTGATGACTTATTCACTTATAATTGATCTTTCCATGTTATGGGCTATTCCAGTTTTTAGGACTCTAGTCAACTGCTGTCTGTGATACTTCTGGTGTGTATAAATATTATGTATCATTAGATTTGCTAAGGGGGGAGACAAGGTAGACAATGGCTATTCTTATCTGTGGTTGGGCATTAGTAGAGTTATTTGTATCAAAGAGTACTAGCCTAAATTTAAACAATCAAGTTGAATGAAGATAGCATTTGCATGCCATCTTATCAAAGGGTTAAAAAAGAGCGTTTAACTTTCCTCATGAAACAACATCAGACCATTAATCAGGAAGTCAGCTAATAAAAACAAAAGATGATTCTCAGTCACCTACATAGAACTTGATGTGCTGTCAATCGTTCTGAAGGAGGAGAGTGGAGCATTTTCCTTATTAGATCTTTGGCACTTTCAGAGATCAAAGGCCATGGATCTGAGTCAAAATCAATGGCTCCTTTTATAACAGCCTCAAAGATTCCTTGCTGAGTTTCTGGAAAAAGAAGGATCTAACTGAGTGATTCTACAATCATGAGGCCACATAAGCATGAGAAGAGTTGCATCATACCAGCCCAAAAAGGTGGTACACCACTTAACAGTATGTAAAGTATAACTCCTGCTGTCCAGACATCAGCTTCTGGCCCATAACGCTTGCACAGTACTTCGGGAGCAACATAATATGGGCTTCCAACCACATCTGTAAATATCTGACCTGATGATGCACAAAAACAGATTAGAAAATTAGGGACCTGCTTTCAACTTTCATTTGCAGTGCAAGGGTCTTGTAAAAAGCAGCTAGTAGATCTAATCAGGAGAGCTAATGAACATTATGAAACCCACTAATAACAGAAAAAGGAAAATGATTACTCCGATTTGCAAGCGCAAGCTTGACAAGGAAACTTCTAGTAAAGCCACATAATTGGACCCTCCTTGTATCTTGCATTTGCACTGTAAGGGACTTGTATATGTGCAACTGACAGTTCTAATCAGGAGAACTAATTGACATTATGAGACCCGCTAATGACAGATACAGGAGAATGATTAGTAGGATTTGATGTAATTATATCTAATTTAAAATAGAAATGGTTACTCTGATTTTTCTTTTCTCTCCTCATGGTGTTACACTTTAGAAACAAATATCATAAAGAGATGACAATTGAGATCTCTAATATATCACCTGACTATCATCCTATGGCAAACTCATAGCACAGTCTACATTTTGAAGAACACATTTCATTTCAATCTTCTGCATGCATTTTTTTAAGTCATGGAAATTACAAAGTTAATATCCTATTACAAATTCCAAGACTATTATTTGGTTGTTCAGGATTTGTCTTTTTTCCATTTCTTTGAGCCAAGTTGGCGTTGCCAAGAAAAGGTATATAGCTCAAGAAAATAAGAAAACTGCTAATAACCATGTTCAACTTCAATCCTTACTACTTCAAAAGAAAGGCAAAAACATAAAAAAACTAGAGTTTGCACACACACACACACACACACACACAATTTGAAGGGTAATTGTAAAGTTGTTCAATGCACCGCCAAGCAATGTAATTGTTAGTTCTAAATTTGTAAAAAGGAAAGAAGAAAGTGGCAACTTCCATTAAAGGGCTAAACATCAAGGACTAATCTAATAATATCGATAACTGAAATTCTTAATCTTCTTCAGGTTTGTTTTATAACATATATGATCAGCAAGATATTAGATCCTTAGTTGTTTGGGCTGCTACTTGCTCTAATATTTGCGGACTGCCGATGATGCAATGAAGTATAATTTAACAATGCAACTCAGAGAATACGCCAAATCTGTAGTGGTTCATGCAGCAATCAAAATGCATTTTGAATCAAAAAAGGAAAGTTAAGAAAAAGCCAAATGGAGTGAACTATACATAAAAAGAGATCGTGGTAAGTCAAATAAAGTGAATATAAACTGCTTGAAGCTATCCATTCCAAACCTGGCTTGAAAAATACTGAGAGCCCGAAATCAATGAGCTTGAGTGATGAATCATCGTCCTTGTTGACCAATAAGAAATTTTCTGGCTTTAGATCCCTATGCATGACCCCCAAGGAATGACAAGCCTCAATAACCCCGACAATGATCCTGATGAGCTCGGCAGCCTTGCGCTCGCTGTAGTGCCCGCGCTCAATGATCCGATCAAAGAGCTCACCTCCGGCGCACAACTCCATGACTATGTGCACAAATTGGGCGTCCTCAAAAGCGCCTTTGATGGTAACAACATTCTTGTGGCCGGAGAGGTGATGTAGGATCTGGATCTCCCTCCGCACGTCCTCCACGTCCTCCTTGGAAATGAGCTTCCGCTTGGCAATGGACTTGCATGCGTATTCCATCCCGGTGGCGAGGTCGGTGCAGAGGTAAGTCGTTCCGAACTGCCCCTGCCCGAGCTTGCGCCCGAGGGCGTAGAGGTTTAGGATGTTAGGGGTTGGATGCCCGAGGACGTAGAACCCTCCAGATGCGACGACGGTGGAAGCGGCGGGAGAGTCGTTGCCCAATCTCATGACGGCGGCGGCGGCGGCGGCGGTGGCGGCGGCGGTGGCGGCGGCGGCAGCGGCGGCTTTATGGGTGTCCGAGGAGGATGCGGAGCCGGAGGAGCTGGAGCAGGAGTAGGAAATAGATTGTCTATTGGATGAGGGCTTGGGAAGGTGGACTCTGCTACTAGAAGAACCACGGCATGTGTTGCCCATCAAAGGAGACGTAGACCTCGCATCGATGCGTACCTCGTTCTCCCCCAATTACCAGTTCCAGTGCTGATCCCAGAGGAATCAGACGAATCTTCAAGGAGATCCAGAAGCCGGAGTTTGATGCGATCTCAATCAAAATGGAAGAAGAAAAGATGGAAAGGAGGAAGAAGGTGCTGACCGACTCTCGTCTTTATTTTATTAACACAAAAAAATTCGTAAATTCTAAAGAACGTTATCCGCACTGGTCTTCCCCTCTCTGCCTCATCTTACCTGCCAAAGCAAAATAGACAGCATGCCTGATAGTCCCCACGGGTCGTCTAATAGTCAGTCGCCACGTATCCAACAGCGATTGTGCGCGTGAAAAACGTCGTGGGTGTAGGAAATTTCGACGGGGTTCGCGGGGTGGAAAAAAAAACTCAACTTGCGCTCTGCCGACCGACGGAAAGCAAAGATTTAAGACGCGCACCCACCCAGCTGAACCACGTCCGACGTGGACGCATCGAGATGGTGAGTAGACGGGAACGTCGGAATATGGACGGTTGGATCTCTCAGGTTCGATTGTGGGTGTCTGGCAGTAGGCAACGAAATGAGTTGTTTAATTGGTTACTGAGAAGTTGGTCGTGAGGGCGGCGGAGTGCCGTCCTCCCGTGTGCCGCCTGGCTGCTTCCCAGCGGGCGCGGACACTGAACAACTCCAGGTCGCCTGGTTCGATGAATGTGACCGTTGGACGTGCGAAGACGTCTAGTAAACTCCACACTTTATGAATTTTTATTTTAAATTGAGAAAAAATCATATTGTGGAATAAAATAAATTCTACGATTGGGTCCTAATTTCTTTTCGTGAAAATAAACAATAATGGAAGATTCATGGAAAGCGGTAGTGGCGCTGTCAAGGCGATTTCTAACTACCGGGAAGGTTCTTAATCATTGGTCAACAGCAAATTTATATTAAAAGATCTTTTTTATATAAATAAATAGATGGTTTTCATTTTTATTTTTTTTAAATTTGTTCATAAATATTTAATTTATTTAGGATCCAAAAGATAAATTAAATAAAAAATATTTTATTTAACAGAGTCCCGGGATCAAACGGACGGGAGGGACGCGATCGTCGAGGCGGCGACATCCTTGGACGCGTCGTGGAAGATGGGCCCCGCGTTGGCGGCGCAGCTCGGCGCCCTAGCAGCGTGCATCGTCCTCTTTCTGCCACTCGGCATGGCCGGATGGCACCTCAGCCGCAACAAGGTCCTCTTCTTCAGCGGCGCCCTCTTCATCTCCCTCGCCGTTGTTGTCCACCTAGGCCCCCTCCTTCCCTCGCTCTCCCTCTTACTCCTATCCTCTCTCGCGCCGTCAATCGGAACCGACGGCACCTCTTCCTCTTCCTCCGATGCGATTCCCGCTGCCTCTTTCTCCTCTTGCATTCCTTTCCTCCACGACATCACTTGGCATCAAGAATCTCCTTCGTCCTCGGCGACGTGGCAATGGACCCCGGCAACCGATTCTGCGGGTTGCGACTTCCAGAGGGTCTCCCGCCCCGACGCCTCAGACCTCCTCAACGGTTCTTGGATCCTGGTCGCCGGCGATTCACAGGCCAGGTTTCTCACCCTAGCCTTCCTCCGCCTACTCCTCGACCCCGTCGATCTCCCGCCCGTCGAAGCCGACCTCTTCCGTCGCCACTCTGATTACGACGCCTCTCTCGCCGATCGCGGGATCACCCTCGATTTCGTCTGGGCGCCCTTCGAACCCAACCTCACGGCTCTCCTCCGCGGCCGCAGTCCCGCCACTCGCCCCGACGTGATCGTCTTGGGCTCTGGTCTCTGGCACATGTTGCATTTCAACTGATGGGATGCACTACGATAATGCGGTGTATGAAGCGGCGCTTCACGTCATGCTTAATGCTCTTTTGATTGAATCTCAACAGCGACTTTCAAACTTGCCGAGCTTGATTACTTCGAGGATTCTTTGAGATTTCTGCTGAACAGGTGTGCCTTCTGCTTACTGATACTCGATCTTGTGTGCTGTTGAAGATTCTCCTATGTTTTCCACTTCACTTTTGATTGTAGTTTTGAAAATTGAGAGCATACTTTGTGGAATACAACATTCTTTTTTGCCTAACTGATAAGATGTATGATTTAAGTATAAATTAGTGAAAACTCCCCAAACCAAAACTTGACTTTGCATGCAGTCCCCGCCCCCATAATTTCTTTGCATGCACCCCCCGGGATTGACAAAATGATTTTATGTGTTATTGTTTTTATCAGTATAAAAAAATGAAAATTCACATTGTAAAGATTTGAGTATAAAATATTGATATTGAGTACTAATTTAAGAAATTTGAGTATTATTTGAAAAAATTTAAGTATACATTGTTTCAGTATATAGTAAAATTTTCAATATACATTATAAAAATTTGAGTATGAATTGATTTAGATTGAATATTATTTGAAGAAATTTGAGTATAAAATTTAAAAATTTGAATATGTTAGGTTGCATCACCGTATCAAAATTTTCACAGGAGGAATCATCGAAAATTTATACTCAATTTTCTTAAATTAGTACTAAATCTCAAACAATTTATATTCATATTTTTTATAATGTATACTGAGTTTTTACTTTTTTATACTGATAAAAAAAATAACACAGAAAATCATCTTGTCAATCTCATTAGGGAGTACATGTAAAGAAATTATGGGGTGGGGACTGCATGCAAAGTCAAATTTTGATTTGGGGAGTTTTTACTAATTTTCCCATGATTTAACTTTATCACGATAATACACAAGGGGGAAAAAAATAGAGAAATCTTGTCCTGTTATGTAAGAACAAATATTCCATCTTTTTTCTTTGCAATGAAAGTGTTTTATTCTTCTCTTCTAGATTTATATTATATTTCTTTGTGTGGTCATGACTTCCTCAGCATGTGTTATTATTTTCTGAAAGCATTCTTCTTTTTTTTCCCACTTAGTTTCAACGTAATTATGATATGCTGCAGGACAACTCTCTGCAAAAGATGAGCATCCTCTCTATCAAAAGAAAGATAAAAATCATATTCCTGTTCACTCATGTTTTAGTATGCCATTAGAACTTTTGCTAGATGTCTTTCTTAAAAACAAATCATCCCGAAAAATGTCATATTAATGCTTTATATGTAAATATAAGATGATCTCAAGGACTAAGAGTGCTTCAATTATTATATCTAGAGGACTTGTGATTGGCATTACCATCAGACAAAAGATTAATGAGTGGGATTAATTAATTATGCTCAGTGCATGAGCAGTTTTACTGCCTCAGCCTTAGTTATAGTGTCTGTCTTAATACAGTTGAAGAAATGATCCAAATGCTCCGACTTAAAATTATTGAAATACCATTTATGTATGCTTAAATATTGTTGCTCGATGGCTGGCGCCCAAACAATATCTGGTATGTGAATTAATTCTTTCATTAAGCATGTGTTTATATGGACGGTTGCTGTAAATTTCAACAAAAAATGTTGAAGATGATCTCGTTGTTTATGGCTAGTTCCTTTGGAATCACGATATTTCATCGCAAAACATGGACAAACTAGATGATCAGTTGTCGCATTCATGAATAACCACATTATGTTCATTGAGTCAAGCCGTCCTTTACTAAATATAATCTTAAAAAGATCACAAAGTATAGCTGCTCGACTAAAGTTCCAGGCTTAAACAGCTGCAATAGTCATCTATAAATGATGAAAGATTCAGAGAATAAAAGGCATCGACGCATTCATGAATCGAATTTGACGATCTCAGAATACATGAACAAACATGCCAATGCAGCCTTAAACAGGCATATTACTCCCCAACTCACACAATCTACAGTTGAAGACAATAACACCCCCCAATAAATTGCCCAAAACTTTTTTAAAAAAAATCGATACATAGGAAACCTACTAAAAAAAAATTGGTGTCGTTGCAATGGCGAGGGTATAGTGTGCTTGTTCCAAGTTGTTCTGGTTCCTTTACTAGCCGCCCAACCTAACACGGACTGAGGGTTCATGCATATCAGCTTTGTTTGGGGCCTGAGCTCTCGTTTTGAAATCGTTCGAGTATTAGACTACAATTGTTCATGGTTCGAGCATCCAAAAGACTATGATTCCAGAGTTTGACCATAAACAACTTCCAGCACCTGCATGCCACAAATGAAAATGTCATAGTTAAGATAACATCACGGCCAGGATTGTTGAAAATTTGCAAGGGAGACTTAGGTAGGAACTGCAAAATGAAACAATGGTTATCAAAACCCTTCCGTTAGAAAATGGCATTTATAACTTAAAAATGAAGTCTGAAGAAAATGACAAAGTGGTTTGAGTTGAACCAATGTTTATAGCATGCAACAAACAGAAGGAACAGAAGCAAGTTCGTGTAGTCTATCAATTTAAAGAACTATACCGCATTAAAGCAGGGGACTGCATAAGATCTTGCCCATGAAGCTGAGAGAATGCTTCACATGCCCATGGAACGTGACCATCAGCAAGAACACTGCAACGACACCATATAATAGTTATCTTAGAAATCAAGTCTACACAATGCAAACAATATATATATATATATATAGGAAAGAAAAATTAAGAGGTTTAGAAATGTCTGTTTCCATAGACTGCCAAACGAGTTTTATGACAGGTGGTGGCAAAGATTAGAGTTCTCAACAATTACAGTTGTAGTACCTCTAGGTCTCCCAACCTGCAATCAAGTGGCCTATCTTTATACCATCCAATAACTAGACACCACCACGGAATTCTTGCTTGCAAATAACTGGGGGCATGACTCCATATTCAAAGTGAAATAAGTTTCACTGTCTGAATGAGCTCAAAACCCCCATCTTCACTCATTAGTATGATCTCCAATCAAATCACATTTTAAAGTTCAGATTTGTTTTCCAGGTAATGCACATTCGCTTTGTAACCCAAATGTTCAGTAGTGGTAACCACGATACTTAAAAATATTCATAACATGCAAAGGTAAAACACATTTGATTATCTCCTTAAAGGATACAAAATGACTTTTTCCATGTGAGAACTATACACTTAATTAAACGAGCAATGATAGGGAGAGTGAAAATGGGAGAGTGAAAACTATAATGAATGATGTGGCATAACATGGCACTTTACATGCACACGTCCGATTATCGCTTGGACACCATCGGCGGCCTTCAGCCGCCGTCCCGAATCAAACTATACCCTGGGGGGCACGGTGAACCCGTTGGAGATCGTGCATGCAAGGTGCCACGTCATTCACTATGATTTTCACTCTCCCATTTTCACTCTCCTAATCATTATTCTAATTAAACATACTAATAATGACAAAAACAAATGTCTTTTTTCAGTTAAAAAAAATAGGGAAGGCAATATCACAAATGAACATTAGTTGGTCAAAGAAAAGAGAATTACCGTTGCTTCCGGACAAAAGAATTCCATAAATGCATTATTTGTTTTTCATCCCTAGTAACATCCACAAAATCATCAAGCATCTGCATCATGGAAATGTTAGACTTTGAAGTACAATAAATAAATGAACAAGAAAATAAAAAACATTTATTCAGCATCTAGTTCTATGTCGCAAACTATTCATGAGGAAGGACAGCTATTCAGTTCAGACAATATACCCTTCTATCTTCAAAATCTGCAATGCCATCATCAACTTCATCTTCGCTATCCCAATCTGAAAATACTTGCTCCAATGCCATTGGCTTCAATATAATAACAATTACAACACAATTTTTTTTACAAATTTGAATAAACTAAGTATTGGAAAGAAATTAAAATTATAGAAAAAAAAAAGTGAAAATCCTTCATGAAAGTTACTAAAATCTAATTTGATTCTATATTACAAAATCTTCTACATGTTTGTTACTTTGTTAGTTCCCATAAAATTAGTCCACAAACAAATGGTTAAATGGACAGCAGATGTTCATCACAATGACTAGCACACAAATCAAGTAAAAATTAACACTTTAAATAATCAAGGATTATCCAGTGGATCAAGTGATGTGCTAGACCGCCTTAGACATACAAGTTAGTGTACAAAAACCACAAGCATATATCACACTTATTTAAGGTCAAGTATCATACATTCTATCCCTTCATTTACAACTATGTACATCTCTAGAAAGTAATACTCAATGCATTTAAAATTTTTTCCTTTATATTGATAAAAGTTTGCTCAGGTCACTCTTTGCCACTCACATCATAGACTCTAATTTACTAAACTTGCCTATGGAATCTCTTAAGTCCATACTATATTTGATTTTGTTTTACCTCATATTATTACAGAATGCTTACATAATTTCTCATGAATCATAGCATTGTTGTTTTATCTCATGCTAAAGTCCAATAATTTGTCTCAAATTTCTTATTTCTATCAGCCAATGTTAGTAATTTTACTGCCCAGTAATTTGATGCATAAGCATAGTTGGCCAGCCCACTATCATACAAAAAATTTTAAGCATGAACAAGCTTGGCCAACTCATTAAACTGAATAAAGAATTTGTTAATGTTTGTGAATAAAAATTGGGAACTATTCAAGAACAATGTTCATGAACAAAGCTTGTGAATCATATTCATCAACAAAAATTTAATCAAATTTGCAAATAAACAAAAAGCTCTTCAAATAAACACACAAGCTTACTAACTAACTAAACAATCTTAAAAATATAAAGTTTTCAAACACTCAATGAAGCTCAAATTAAGAGCTTGATGACATCTAAAAGAAACAAGCTCAAGTCAAGCTTGAACTAACCTCACGCTTAAAAATCAAATAAAAAATAAAAAAACAAGTCCAGCTTGAACAGCTTCAGCAGCTTAGTTCATTTTAGGCTAAGGTTGGCTTGGCTCACTTACCAATCAAACAAGCTCAAACAACACAAAGCTTGGTTTGACTTGGCTCATTTACTGCCCTAATTCTTGTAAAAAACATGAGTAATATATCTCAGTAATCTCCTGAGTACACACATGCATGCAACAATTCAAGGAAAGAAAGATACAGGAATCACCTGAGCTCTGTGGGAATGAAAGAACTGCCGCTTTTGGAGAAGTGCACGACTGTCAAATGAGGAAATTTGGTTGGTAAAATAAGTAAACATATTAGAAATTGATGTAGCACAGTCATAAAATTTCATGTCCCTCAAAAGACTGCTTTTCTACCAGTGCAAATAAGAATGAGATGGAAACTAACTTTCTTGGATCAGCCCGTTCATCAGATATCTTCCGTGTCTTTGCAAACTGCAGCATACTTTGTGAAGCTAAATTGGTTGCAGATGCTTGCTGGGTAAAATCATTACTGGTAGAAGCTTGATTTATGGATGCACATATGCCTATGGTGTCAGCATGCCGTGTGCACTCTTCAGCATGGCAATGTTGTGAACTGATTTCAGATTTATGCCTCATAAAGTGAGCCTCATGTAGTAGTGATTTACAGCTCTTTCCTTCATCTTTACAAGAGGTATCAATGGCTAGTAACAGAAACGAAATTCTATGTATTTACTACTTAAATGTGTTAACAAAAATTGAACTCAGCTTACCGTTGAGCCCATTTGTAAGTGAACCATCTGTCAAAGATGCATAAGGCCTTTGAGAGTAACATACGCCATTGTTTTTGTTATCACATTCTTTGCGAGAACCTGCCAGTGATCCTTCAGGTGAACCTGCTTCCAGAACATGTGGGTGCACATGACTTGCTGTATGAACATTATTCTTTGATCTTCTACACCTCTTGAAGTTTGAGCTGCCATTTCATTTTTTTTTACTTTCAGTTCAAGAAATCCTAATGCTTTCAACAAAAAGTGCAAGACAGACAAGAACTAAAGTATCATAAACAAGGCTACCGGTAGAAAAATGTTTGCAGCCTTGGATCATTTCCATCTGATGCAACCTAGCACATCACATAAATTAGAAAACAAGTTAGATACAATTTCCTGATTTAGACAAATCAACAATATGATGGACGCTAGCAAAAATTCAACAATAGCCACTTTAGCAGAGTGAAACTTTAGGATATTTCCTCTACTCATCTAGATAGACAAAATGATGGAGAAATCCAATTATATGACGTAGATCTTCAACACCTTTGAACCAATATCAACAAAAAAGCCTTGTTCCTGACTATTTACATTTAAGATTAATATATAGATTTGAAACTTATTTGAAGCTAATTATTCCTGCTAATATTTATTACCATGTCAATGTAAAACTAAATCAAACCAACATTTACTCAAGGGTGCACCATAAACCACAAATCCCAAGTTCTTGTAATTTAGGCCCAACGTGCTATCAAAGCTCAGCATAGCACTAGTCTAGAAATATAGTTGTTCATATATTGGATGAAGTGATTTAGGTGCAGCAAGGCCCTTGATCAACATCAATGATGCTAACAAAAGAAGTATAACCACGCAACTTCAAAGGAAAGGTATGTATAACTGAATCAAACCTCAAAGCTCCATGTATCAGTTCGCACAGAAACATTCACAGCTTGATACTCCTCTGTTACCTGAAGAAAGGTCAACTAGTCAATATATGTTGCTTGACACAAACCATATCTATGAAAATAGAGAGAGAGAAAGATAGATTCAAAAGCTTACAGACCCAGAACTCAAAATTAAATAGGTCATGAGAAGAGTTTAAGTGATATCTCAGACCCTGTAGGAAAACACTATCGCACATGAAACCAAGTAGTCAAAACAATACAGAATCAATAAAAGCATGAACATTACCTTAAAGCTGGCACACTTCGCTAAACAAAAAGGGCAAGAGAAGTCTTCTGTGACTGTTATAGAGTAGAGAAGGTCAAAACTTGAAATGAATTGAAAGAGAAGCAACTAACGGTAATTTATGAGGTTTGGAAGTTAGAAAAATTACATGAGCTAGAAATACACTATTCAGGACTATGCCTGCCACAAAATGACAAGATGCAAAGAAACAAAAACTACAAACATCTTGCAAGCCCTTTATGGAACCAAATTTCGGATACCGATAGGACAATATGCATTAATTACTTAGCGTGTATTATTCCATCATCCAAACAAGCACAGTGACAGGCATGGGCCAATAAAGCATTGATTTACACTTTTCATTATTTATTAAATAAAACCAGAGAACATAGTTATGTATATTGGCCCGATAAGTCATCTAATAATTAAGCCAATATCTTAAAGCTAGGTGGGAACATTATCTCAACCAAAAAGCAGAATCTACAAAAAAAAATTGCAATTGTTATAAAGAATTCTTGAATAAAAAAATATCTTAGGTGCAGCAGTTCGAAAGCATGTGGAGATAGTAATTAGTATAGACAGCTAAAACATTAAAGTACGGAAATAAAGAGGAAAGCATGAAAAAATTCCGAGGAAGCAAATTAGAAATGCTAAAAGATTGATGTCCAATACAAGGATATTAAATGGGCCTGATCTAAATTTGAGAATTACTAACCTAACCGCATTAAATAACTAAAATAGAATCATGGGCATGAAGAAGAGCATGGAAGGATGGGGAGATATCAAAGGGAAATTATATCTCAACAATTAGACTGGCAGACATTAAATACATCGAATGTTTTCATATAAACGTTTATGAAGAAACTAGTCAAAGAAAATCTAACTACTAAAACTTTATGATTAACTAAGTAATGCATCATTCCCTCTGCCAAATTCCACACGCCAAACTTGATTCTAACAGTGAAATTGAAGACAGTGAGGGCCCAGCATTGAAATAAAATATAGTTCTTCAACTGTGCCCAGTTGGATGGGGTGAAGAATCTCTCACTTATGATGTTAAAGGACATGAATCATTCTTTCTTTCCAACCTACTTTTTCACAAGTCATTATCTTTCTTTACAACATCTTTATTCTTCTTTAGGAATAACTTCATATATACAAAACATTCATAGGGGCATACGTGTTTGTAATTTAAATAGAAAGATTGATCTTATTGCAAATAATATATAAATTTTAATATGCCTACTGTTTATATGAGTTAACATAAAATATATTTTTTTATTATTTTGTCTAACCTGAATCAAACCGGAAGCTTCAACATGATTGGGAAATCTTATAGTTTTTTATTTGGCTTGGTTTTGTTTTGATAAATTATAAAGCAAAATTATTTCAGTTTTGTTTGTAAACCATTTAACAAATCAAAAACTCAACTGTGCTCAACCCTATTCATGGGCCTCCTTTTTTAGTCAGAAGGTGCAATATTATGAATGGAGGAGGATTGGAGTAAGTGCACAAAACCCAAAGCAAGGATCATAACTGGTGGCAAACTCAAGCATGCATAGCAGGGAGATGCAAGAGATGGTGGTACGATGCCCCATCTTCCATGAAGGAGATCAGTGGCGATGGCTTAGAGTTTGTAGAGACACTCAACCTGACGATGGTAGGCATCAAAGAAGATAATGGATTTAATGATTTTGCGAAAGTGTAACTAACAAAAAAGACAATGCCAAAAGATGAGTTCTTCATGTAGTATAAAGAGATACAGGAAACAAGAACTTAATAGAGATGTTGCAGTAGGCGGTGAGATGGAATGCAGCACGAATCTTCTTTCATGTGCAGTGGTTATGGACGGAATAAGCACAAAGAGGAGTCTGTGGACAACCAGGAATTGACAGTGACACCACAATGGGATTCTGGTGGTTCAATGTGGATTGTGTTTCCTTATACACCAAGGTTTATTGGAGATGATGGGTAAATGTAGGGGCGAGCAAAGGTTCGGTTAAACCGAATTAACTAACCGAACCGACCGAATTTATAAGTTCCGTTCGGTTATTTCAGAAATTCATTAACCAATATTTTATTGGTTCGGTTTGTTCAGTTTTGGTTGAAAAGTTCTGCCAGTTCAGTTAATTCGAAAAAAATTTGGTTTGATCGGTTTGGTCGGTTCAGTTTTGAACCAATTGCTCAGCCCTAGGTAAATGTCAGGGTGGTTGAGAAGAGAAAAAATAGGGTATGGAGGGGAAAAATTAGAGAGATCGTCGGAGGAGAACAATAGAGGAGAGAGAGATCAGGGAACTGGGGAAAAAATGAGAATAACTAGGGAGGCGACAAGAGGACTGGAGAAGCATAAGAATACCAAGGTAATCAAGTAAGATGATGTAAAGTGGAGGAAAAGAAGAGTGCTAGAGAAGACAAACGGGCGATCCCAAGGGAAGAGGAAGAGAAAGAGGAAGAGAATGAGAAAGTGCAGAGTAAGATAAACAGGAAGATTCTTGCAAAAAAACAGAAATTTTATTTTAGATCAATATCGTTTGCATCTACATATTACATTAGTTTATATAACTGCAAAGCTATTGGTACCTTATATTACAACTGGATTTCAAGATGCCCATTTAACCTATGGCAATCTGAAAGCAAATAGAATTGATATGTGAATTTATGTAGTATCCCAAAAAGATTAGGAATCTAATAAATAAGAAAGAGAAAATCTAAGAGTTTATGATGCTTAACTCGGAGTCTAAGATAGCTATTAGTGTGGTTGCATAATTGGTCAATTCAATAGCGACAAGAGCCAATGACATTTTTCAACATAGCGCTTCAAGCCACAAAGATAGAACTTTGTATTTCGACAAAGAACTGATAGTATCAAGAAGAATTATAAACTTGTCATGACAGTAAACCTAACATACAAAACAAGACTGAGTTAGATGGACAACATTTTAGAGAACATACTTGATATATGAACATCAACTAAAATAGATTAGAAATTCATCCTAGTTAATAATTCCTGTTATAATAAGCAGTAAAGAATCAAAAGGAAAATATGTTTCTTGTGGAGTATTACAACATAGAGCAAAAAAGAGAAGCTGATACCTTCGGTCTTTTGCAGCAAATTGTTGTAGTATCTGTAGTTAAAAAGAACGTTCCCTTTTCTCAATCTACAAAATGAGGGAGGGGAAAAACTAATTAGCAAAGAATAAGTAGCAGGAAACTAGAAATAAAACTTCCAGAAAAAAGAACCAAGAGAGATGAGATATAATGATTGGCATGAACCTATGAACTATGAGAAAAGTCAAACTATGAGGCAAAGACAAATGCTAATGCTATTCAAAATTAGACGTTAATGTGTCAATATTTATATTCTGTTAAAATACAGAAAGATATTTCTTATTACTAAAAAAGTTAGTTATCACTAAAAGATATTTCTTATTTATAATTTATGTAAATAAATTTTAAAATAAATCATGCATTATACGTATTATGCTTCATAATAGAATATAAAAATATATTAGATTGTCAAAGCTGATATCAAAGCTCAAATAAAGGTTCAATAAATATATCTAAGATGTGCTTAACATTAACAATATTACCCAATAATTTCAAGCATCAACATGAAATACTTCAATTAGCACAATCTAATATTATATCTAACATTCAAATGAAAGTTCAGTAAATGATAAAAAAGGATGGTCTTGGTTCAAAAAAAAAAGTCATTATAAGAAACAGGAAGTGTTATTGTATGTAAAGTGCAGTTGTGCACTATATTTGATGTTTTTTCACAGTTATTCAATGTATGATAAAGGACTTTAGTTCAAAAAAAGGTTCCCACATAATAGAAGACTATGGCTTTGATCATGAATAATATCAAGCAATTACCAAGAGCAAGTTAAGGCGCAAACAGATGGCCAAACATCGAACCAAATAATGTGAGTTGCATCGTTCATGAAATTTTGTGTTTCCTGTTTATGGTTCTCATTTTCCAGGAAAAAAAAGGAAAATAAAAAATATTTGTCACCAGTGCTTTAACATTATCATGTAATAATTTTTGTTTTACACAAGATGCTTGATCTTCTAAAAAAACTAAGAAAAAAATTACTATGAAAACAAATTGGAAAATATATATACCAAAAAAGGAAATATAAACAGAAAACAGTGAACTGTTTCCGTTTCCATACGTTCTTGTAAGATGTGTTCTTTTTCCTGAATGAAATGCCAACTAAATAGCCTAGTAGGGCAAGGCCGTGCTTAATAGTGATGCAAGAGGATGTGTAAGGCCTAAAATTCAGGATCAATTGGCTTTTGTTGACACTGCACCTTCGAGCCAAGTAGGAGTAAGAAACATATAAATGACCAAAAAGAGATACTGGCCATCTAGTTAAGATACATCAAAAGGAATAATTTAGAGCATCAAATTAATACCATACAGTTCTTTCCCATAAACTACATTATAATAAACACGCTCCAGATATTTATGTATGCATGGGTTAACAACAACATAAGAAAATTAAAACTGCCAATTAGCAGAACAAAGTTGTAAATGTTGCAACACAACAAGGCCAGCTTGAGAAACACTAAAGTGTTATGTAAAAAAACTAAGAAACGGATTAAGAGGTGAATAGGGCCAAAAAAAAAACTATTACTAATTGTGGTATAACAAGCCATAACAACCTGATGATGTGAGTTAAAGAGGCTGTTGGAATATCATCATATGAGTAAAGATCATAAGGAGAAATTTCACTTGCTCCCGCCTCTTGAGCAGATATGCTGACTTGGACTTGGCAAGTACTCTTAAATGAAAGAAATAAACTATTAATGCAGGAGATTTACAGTTCAAACTAAACAAGAAATTATATAAGAGCATGAACTTACGGCAGAATCCATAGTTTGAGTTTGAAAAAATATGCAGTGATGGCTTTCCAGGTATTTTGGCTGCTAATACCAAAGGTTTCAGTGTTCAAATGAAACTAATAAAACGAGAACATGCTAGAAAAATTTTACAAGAAACAATAGCAAAGAGCTCAGTTCTTTTAACTAATGTAATACTAAATAGATGGTAATGTCAATATATAGATATTAAATATTAATTCAAAAAATGAATACTAAATTAATAATCTAACTTGATCAAAACAATGCATAGAACAAAAGAAAAAAACATTAAAGAATCTTTCTTCTTGTTTCTTAATAATAACAATTCATCTTTTGTTTATCATATATTTTAAAAACAATTTTTCTCTTTTATTATTTTGTTAATCCAAAATTATCATTTTTCCGATTTCAATCCTACTGGTCCAACAGATCCAATATGCCTGATATTTAGATATTACGACCAACCGCCATGGAATGATATTGATTCCACAAACTATGTTGCATGATAGCATAAAAAATGTTTTTGGAAAAGTTGATTGTGCAAATATCTATGATAGAGATGGATCACTCATGCCCAAATCACATTGGCTTAGCTAAGCAATATCCATCACAAGAAATAGAACAATCAAGAACAAGTCAGAATGATATTTTTCTGGCACAATATCATGCTTTTGCATACCTGCAGAATGCTTGGTTTCATGGAAACAGCTGAAAGCATATCCACTTGGTGTCCTAAGCTCAAAGTCACAGATTTCTCCATGGATAAACAAAGCGAATTAACTGCTATTTTCCCCCAGAGGCACTTTCCTTCACATTCTGATAGTAGGACAGGAAATAACATTTAATTGCTTTAGGTGATAAATAGACAAGTACATTACTTAAAGACAATAACAGGAATTAATATCTATGCAGTCAATATCATATTTTTTCCCATGGTTATCGTCTTTTGAAAAGTCCAACCACAAAAATTAACATAAAAATACAGAGGAAAGGAGTATTTGAGGAAAATATGTAGGCATGTATCAGCTCCCATGAAATTGGCAATTTACATTGAAAGATGAATGCTACCAGACTCTTTCTTGGAACAAATTCCCCTTTCACATTCTACCTTTCCTTTTACTAGGAGAAGTTTCATCAGTTTAGATAATCTTTCAATGCAAACTGATCTAAATCTTGATAAAGAAGAGATTAAAGGTGCTGCATTTTCCACTATGCAATATATGCAGTCATCCTACCAGTTGATTGAAAATTGTAAGAGTGCATTCAGCACCATACCATTTACTAAGGCTAAACAAAACCCCATTTAAGACTCATCCATGATATTCCACCTAAAGAGCTAACAAACAAAAAGGAATTCTACGAGAAGACCAAGAAAATTGCAACCATGGGGAACCATTTAATTGAACACCTTATGATATTATATAAGATAGCTGTCAGGTAGCCGAAAAGAGAGGATGGTTCAACAATATTTCATCAACTAATCATAAATTTTCAATAACTAACTTCATGAGATGTTGCAAATATAAATGTGATCATGCTTGGAATTGGCTTTAATTGTAAATCACTTTCATGGTACAAAGGGAGTCAAAATCAATTTACAAATACGAAATGTTTGTAGTTTGTGTTGCTAAGTACCAAGCTTCCAAAACCAAACTATTTCATTCAAATGACAACAGCCTAAGGCAAAAATTCAAAAGACCATTTTGACAGTCTAAAGTTACTTACTATCGAAGAAATGATAGAGAAAAGATTATATGAACAAAGTCACATTATTAGAAAAAAAATAATGAATAATACAAGCTGAAAGGAACTCATAAAATGATTAGTTGCATCATGTTTCATAAAGCAATTAGAAAACAGAATCTAACAAAGTTTTAAAAAGCAATTATGATAATCTAGAAAACACTCAACCCGCTAATCCTTCAAACTTTTGGTTTTAGAAGACCAAACAAACCGGACACAACAGAAAACCTAAATAGAGTAATTAAATTTCTTAGCTAAATACAGTATCATCAGCCTGCTAACAAGCTTTTCTCTGTTCTTGAGATCAACAATGCTATTACACACTATCTTATGATTTGAGTTCACAAGGAAGCAACCTAAACTTTCACCCCTCATTCTTAGGAACTTTATTTCAGAATGTCAGTTCTGAGTAACATTCTTAAAACAGTAACTTTTAATTGGACATCTCAAATTACTGGTTCAGTTAAATTTGGCAGGTCAACACAAGTGATCTGCATGAGAACAATGCCCACACATTATTCTTGACAAAGCAAGAATCATATGATCCTGCAATTAATTGTGCCTTACTGAGAAAAGAGGGCCACACTTCACTATCTTTCGACAAATGATATTCACCACAGCCACCATTTGATTCCCCTGAAAGATAAAAAAACATCATTTGAAGCTCGCAAATCTTGATAAATTGAATGTCTACCAGTCAATTAAACAAAAGGATAAATGCATAAAAACAAAGATGTATGCACAAAAACACAGATGTATGCGTCTGCATGAAATAAACAACACCAACCCTTGCTGATGATGATAATATCAAGATTGTTAACTCTTGCATCAGTTGTCAGTTTCTTAATCTCTGGAAGCAAAAAGCTGGCTTCAGCTTCATCCTTGTTCCCAAACTTGGCAAAATTAGTTAGCACACAAGGACGACTCAATCGGTACATTGAAGAGTGCTGTTGACCACGACATCAGGAATAGTTCGGCATTTAACACAAAAAGAAACTTAAAGCAGAGTATGAAACTTATATACCTCTGCAACTAATGTATCAGCAATAGGTCTAGCTAATAGTACATAGAGTGGGAATACATGCTGTGATTCTATCTCAGCATTCAAACTTCCAATCAGAGAAATGGTTATTTGTATTCTACATGAGAGAAGAAATCTGTGTAAGTAAATGTTAAGAGTGAATTAAAATATGTTTCAACCATTTAATTAGCATACCAAATCAAAAATACAATAAAAAACTCAATAGAGGTATTAAAAAATTGCAATTATGGTTGTCAGTTCCCAAAGGAGTTCAACATGTGCAATGCCAATGCAAAAGAAAAAAAAGTTTCAATATAAATGATAAACACAATAAAAGTTAACATTCACTGGCATAAAAGCCCAATCTATAATCATAGGAAATGAAGATTTAGCATTATATCAACGAAGAAAATGGGAATGCTCATAATGAATCAATCTAGACAAGAACCACAAGATCAGTTTTTATAGTTCAAACAGCTTCAGAACAACTAGTCTATCAATAATATGGAAGGCAACCACAACTATTGCATAGCGAGAATTATTGCAAAAACACGTCTACTCCTAAAAGGGAAATTACTATATCAGAGAATAAGAACCTCCTATTGTGCTTAGCCTGTATCTTGTACAGCAACGATCTCTGCAGAAATGAAGGCTGGGAGATAATGGAAACAAATCTGTTAGCATCTCAGAAATTTTTCATAAAAACAGGTTTAAAATACCTAGTTTATAATATACATCTACACTGAAGAACTTATCCACAAAGTCCAACTTAACAAAAAGAAAAAAAGATCATGCACTTACATTTTGTATTGCCCTACGTTGAAGTATATTGTAAAGTTCAACTGGTTTACAGTATACAGAAAGACTTTCTTCAGCTGCTAGTTGCTCTTCGGTAGTCAATCGAACTCGAGATTGCTGACGGCACATTTGGTTAGTCCTTGAATGGCTACAACTGAAACCATGATTCCTACAAAAGTAATTGCCATGGAAAGGTCGCCCTTGTTCTTAGTTTGGAATTGGTAATATACATGCAGACATAAATTAGTTTTAAAAAATGAGTAAAAATTAAAAATCAAGGTTAGAGCTTGCAAGATCTAGCAAAATTATTATCAAAATCTTTCTTTAACTGAAACCATGATTCCTACAAAAGTAATTGCCATGGAAAGGTCGCTCTTGTTCTTAGTTTGGAATTGGTAATATACATGCAGACATAAATTAGTTTTAAAAAATTGGTAAAAATTAAAAATCAAGGTTAGAGCTTGCAAGATCTAGCAAAATTATTATCAAAATCTTTCTTAGAGTTAGGCTTACATGGTATCTCGAACTGCCAAAGGTAAGCCTGGCATTTCGGCAGATAAGAGACCAACTACAAGTTTTCACCGCCTTCCACAATCTCACAGAATAAGTGCAGTGGCAACCTGCTGTGAGCAACATTCATCTGTACTCAATAAACAGAATATGCTGGATTTTTTGTAATTTTGTCAATATTCATGAGTCATTGAAATAGGCAGGTTCCTTCCTGAAATGAACAAACAACAAAAAGAATTTTGATACAAGTAGTAAGTACAAATTAATGCAACAATACACCAAAAAATATAATTTTCCCGCAGAGCATAATAAAGGAATCATCAGTTGTAAACATTTATAAGATTCATACATAATGTGATGAGGAAAATATTGGCCTCAAAGTTTTGTATCAAATTGTCTGCATTTTGCTGCCAAGTATCAAGAACTTCAAAGCCGACCCCACCTAGTGGGATAAGGCCTGGTTGTTGTTGTATCAAGAACTTCAAAATTCCAAGCATAATTACCTATGTCCTTCTCTCCATAAGATATGAATAAAAGAATGTTAAATTGTGCACGAAAATTCATATGAAGCACGAGGAATAGATTCTCCATATCTCAAGAGCCTTATATCTGTTCCCTTGGTAGTTTTGGCTAATTCAAAATACCAAAACATAAGGTTTATTTTTTCTCTTAACCTTAGCTCCCTAGGGTTGTTTTTCCATCAATCGTGGATAGATATTCTTTATCTTGCTCCTTCTCCATATTTAGTCCTCTATATTTCCATATTTAGTCCTCAAAAGTAATCTCTGTTAAATGACAGTGACATAAAAACCCACCTTCCTTTACATAAAACTAATTCAGATGTAATTAAGGACCCAACTGAACCTTTATAACATAGAATAACACACAAAATTGTGACAAATATATATATATATATATATATATATAACACATGAAGTAATGATATGATTCTATCAAATGAAAATCAAATAATATAGATTTATTATTTATACTATTTATTATTAATAATTTGGTATTTTCAGAAAATATTTTATTCATTTGTTTTAAAAATTTTGACCATTTTCAGTGGTCTTATATATAAATACTTTGATTAATGGGACAGACAATTTAAGCTTCATTCTGCTTATAGTTTCACTGCATAACACCGGATCAATTAAGAAGTCAGAATTGTTGAAAACTGAAGTAACGCCAAATCATGCTTCAGAGGAACAAACTTGGAGTTGTTTCATCATAACCAAAGACAACAGTGTGTATTTCAATAAAATGATCAGGAAATGGCAGGTCATGGACATGAAATATGAATATAAGACTTGGCAAAGGAGAAGGAAGACACGAGCCAGCAAGCTACAAACTAGCTTTGCATCAAAGCAAGTACCTTGGAGTTGTTTGTTCATAAACACAGAAAACATATGGACGAACTGGAATTATCAGATCGTGAGACATAAATTAAGAATATATGACTCGGCAGAGGATGGGAGCCTCGAGCCACCAAGCTACCAGCTAGTTTGCATCAAGGCAAGTACCTTGAACTGCCTCTTGATACTGATAAGCACGAGTTCCGGGCATTGCAAGACAAACATCTGCTCTACTCGGGAGCAGATATTGTACACTGACTGGGGAAATTAGGCATATACACAAACAAAAAGCTAGCAAAACGTTGACCCAATTTAAGCGCAGATGCACAAGATATATCGCAAGGAAATTTAAAACCAATTCCGTGAAAACTAATTTAATTAAACAACAAGGGTTTCAAAAGAACAGAAAAACAACTACGAAAGAAGCGGCTCGAAGATTGAATACAATAAAGATGCATTAATCCAGCCAAAAGAACGAAGATAAGGGCAGAAAGTTTCAATTTTTTTTAATAGGACACCAAAAAGCTTCAACTTTGTTCACATCTCCATTTACGAGAACAAGCAAGAAAGAAATTATAAAGAAGTGTAGAGAAAGCGAAGAGCAAAGGAGGAGAACAGAAGGAAACAATCACCGTGGAAGATCCGCGTGCCCCGTCCACCATCGAAGGTCGACGGCCGTCGTGTGCGATTTTTGGTAGGACGATCAATTGGGAAGAGAGGGAAGAAGATGAATTAGGGATTAGAGACGCGCTGGGGTCGGGTGGCAAAAGCGATTCGCCCCAGCGCCAATCCGTCGCAGGCCGGAGGTAAATCATGGACTATTAGCTGTAATTAGTGCGTGGTAAGACAGATATATTAATTTAATCAAATGAACCATTAAAATATAATGATGTGATACCTTGTAGGTAGCAATTTCTGACGGGTTCATCTTGTCTTCCAAGATATAGTTTGATTCAGGACGGCGACCGAAGGTCGCTGATGGTGTTCATGTTATAATCGGGCGTGTGCATATAAAATGTCACGTCATATCACACCATTAATTATGTTTTTTTACTCTTTTATTTTCACTCTCTCTGTTATTTCTCTTGATAAAATTAGGAGTAGAAGTGGTAGAAGAGCGTCAATTTTTTTAATTATCATTACCACTTTTTTTACAATTTTACCATATTATAAATTAATAATTTCATCCAAAAAAAATATATTATTTAAATTGGCTCAAAAGAAAATCATGTTGTTTTTCATTGAAACTACAAGAATATTAATTAGATCGTTGTTTTTTTTCAAAAATATCAATATTATCAAAATAATAATAATAATTGGTTTCTCTTGTGTATCAAAAAAGGGTAAATTATAGAAAACTCCTCAATCTCAAACTGATCTTCGTATGCACTCTCCATTTGATAGATTCTTTACATTCACTCCATGATAGATTGAGTATAAAAGAGTAAAAATTGAGTATACATTGTAAAGATTTAAATATAAATATTTAAAATTAAGTACTAATTTAGGAAACTTGATTATACAGTTTCTTGATACAGTGGATACAATCTTACATGCTCAAATTTCTAACTTTTATACTCAACTTTTTTCAAATAATACTCATAAAATTATTTTGTCAATCCCATCAGGGACTGCATGCAAAGAAATTTTCAAAGGAGGACTACATGCAAAGGTGAATATGAGATTGGGGAGTTTATGAAAATTTTCTTATACGAAAAAAACCCTGACACTTTGTGTGTAAATAATAATTCTAATTAATAAATACCTTGGCCAGAGACCACTTTTCAACAAGATGTAAAAACCTCAATTACTTCTTTAGTTGTGGAAAAAAAAACTTCATTGAATTAGCCAAGTCATTGACATATGTAGCTTCTGATGAACAATTCAAGGACACATCCTTTGCTGAAGATACAGTCCCTCTTCTTCCACAATATTACAAATTTCTGTCTTGTCCTTGTCTCAATCAAAACTTTCTTCCACAGCCTGCTGCCCTGAAAAGTTCTTGCTTAATATCCTCAGAGCTGAATCTTTCCCTGTTCCCATGGTCCTAGCATTCACAAGCAAGCTATGAATTATCCAAAGCAAATTAAAATAGTAATAACAATATCATCTCAGATTTGCAATTTGCTACAAGATTGAATATTGTTAGTGGTAATTAGCTTCCTCATACATCAGAGCAAGAAGCATGCAAGCCAAAGTCACTGAAGCAGCTCACAACACACTGCTCTACCTCCAACCCCAGTGCCTCCATTGTGCTCAGCGTGGACACCAACAGCCCCGGCTTCATGGCACAGAAAATCCCGATCCTCGTGTCTGCATCTCTCCTTTCGACCTCAAACTGCACGAAGGATCAACCATCGAAAGTGATCAAAACGTAGCTAGCTAGGAGGAGTTAATTAGCTGGCCATTAATATTGCTTTGATGCCTGCCTTTGGGGAATTTGACGAAGGCACTTGGATGCTGGAGTTGTTGTTGAACTGCAACAGATCGTTTGCCTGGGTCGGATCAACATCTGCATCTGCTTGCAAGTCCTTGAGCTTCTCCAACAGTTCTTTCATGTAGTCGATGGTGTCCGCCAGAATGGCTGTCCTGTCCATCTACTAGGTGGCCGGATTGAAACCCACAGAACAGAGATCAAAAATAATAATCAATTGCTGTGTTCTACCTTGCTAATCTTGGGGACGACAGATCTGAGCATGGAGAGCCTGTCATTGAGCCTCTTCCTCCTCCTCCTTTCAGCCATGAGATTCTTGGACGGAACACCGTCCACCTTCTTCGACTTGCCGTTCCTTCTCTCCGGGCAAGAGCCCAAAACAGGGGCTGAAGGAGCTTGTATTGCCTTTGTGTTGTCTGCCATTTCTTCATGGGTTGGTCTAAGCTTCTTCTGCTCTATTGCAGAGATCGATTGTGGCGGTGCTACTACTGCTGAGAGACCTCCACCTGATGCGGCTGGGAAGCAGACGGAGTCAAAGTTGAGCCCTTTCATCAGCTGCTGATCACAGTGGTCAGGTGGAACACTCAAAGTCGAGATCTCTTGTGAGCAGCCTATGCTTCCTTCAGTGGACAAGAGGAGCTCACTCATCCCCACAGGGTAGCTGTCCCAGGCATCTCTTCTCAGGGCAAGAAGCTCCTCCAAGAAGCTTTCCTCCTCAAACTCCATGACTCTGGATGAGCTACCGAGCTTGCACTGACCAAATGAGCTCCAAGGGCTGCAATATTTAATTGTTTGAGAGACAATTATACCTTGTATTGGATGCGAGCGAATAAAGAGAATAAAGAATGCGTGTACAGGGTCTGGAAAAGGCATTCGGCACAAGACAGAAATGGAATCACTCTGCAATTTAATAATTTCTCTCGTTGGCAGAGATCTGTTGCATTGATCTGACATCCTTTTCACCGAAATATGTGAAAAAATAAAAATAAGGGCAGTTGTTTTGTTCTCGAGACAAGGACGAGAAAAAAATTTAGTTAATTATCGTAAAGCGTTAATCTAATCAGCATACAAACTGAGCCTCTAGCCCTCTATGTTGGATTACTCGTTAGACCTAGGCAATTGTGGTACGGCGAATTTATTAAGAATTTAAGGATTGATGGTTAATTTTAAAAAATTAATGGATAATTTTTTTTAATTATCGATTGATCTAAAAATATTAAATTGATAGGTTATTTATTGTGAGTACTTCTTAAGTTATTTTGGTGACCAATAATAAACTTTCATAGAATCGAATTGGTCATCTCAGGATTAGTCAACATAAACTGGATACCTAATGTGAACTAAAAAACATAACAAAATAACTCTTTATTGCATTGACAAGGACGCCTTCTGAATTTGTCAGACATCTAATCGAGTCTCAGTTTCATTAAATTAACTAATGAATTTCTCTTGATTGACAGTTGATCTAAGAATGATGAGCAGATAGATCGTCTGCTACGAGTACTCCTCGATTTATCCTAGTGATCGATGAAAAACTTGTTAGAATCAATAGACGAGTTAGTTCCAATCTTTACTCGATGAAGATTTGTTACGGCGGAATACTTTAGCAATGCTAACACCTTCGATTTTACTTAGTATCTACCTCCTTAAGGTGACTAATCTAAGGATTCACTCTCTTCACACTCTTATACACTATAAAAGATCTTCTTCGTGGAGACAGAGAAGTCTTGTAAAAGCTTATAAGAAGATAAAACAAAAAACTCAAATAAATACAAAATAAATCTTACAAGATTTGCATACTTAAATTCCTATTTGTCTTACTTTCTTCTTCTTCTTGCTTGGAATACGCCTCTTGAAGTGTACCAACACTAGCTTAAAAACTGACGAAGAAGAAGGAGAAGAGATGTCGATTCAACTTGCGTGAAAATCATATATATTCATCCGACCTCAGGTTACCTAATCGATTATCCAGTTGATTACCATGTCAGATCTAGTCGTTCAACGACTAATTTTTGAAGCCTAATCGATTAAGAATGTCTTAATCAATTGTTGAATCGATTTGGCACCTTTTTGTGCTCTCGTACAATACAGTCGTAATCGATTGACTAATTGATTACTATTCTCCTTAATTGATTGAGAAGATATTGAATCGACCAATCAATCGATTTAGCATACTTCTGTTCTGTCAAAAATAAAAAAATTGGAGGGCCAAAAGGTAAAGTTTCCTAAACCTAAGAGCTTTTATGGAATAATGGAAATTTGGAAGGGGCTATTTGCAAAATGTCCAATTCTTTATATTTCCTTTTCTCTTTCCCCCGGTGGGAAAAATTTGTGATCTCGGCCTCGACACCTCTTCTTCCCTTCTACCTCCTCTCGTTCGATCGAAGCTCCGCAGGTGGGCAATTCCGGTCCCGTGTAGCATTCAGGCGTTGCCGGCGCGAGATCTTCGTCCCTCTTGTGAACTAGATCGTGGTTTCCTTTGGCCTCTTCTCCAACGCCTAGCGTCGGATTGGATCTAGGGTTCGAAGCGAGACCTAGCTCTGATCTGGGTGGTGAAGCTACTGGATCGGGGCAACAGGAAACACCGAGGCAAGATCAAGGTAAGGCCCTAATGGATGATTAGTTTGGATGATGCCATGATTTTGTCTGTGATCTGTTCTTGCGTTGTCATTAGATTGTCTTTCCGCTGCGAGCTTTGGGTTTTGGATCTAGTTTTCGGATCGTTCAGTTCTAATCTTATGTTCTTGATTCGATCTGGGTTTTAGCTATTCGGGCTATGGGATTTCGATCTATGCTCTTGTATGGTCTCTGATTTTGATTCCTGATTTGGTTTAGGTTTGGAGATCGTGGTTAAGATGTTGGTTTTTAGATTTGTATCTTGCTGTGAGCTTGAGTTTTGGCTGAGAGATTTCTGTTGGTTTCACAGTTCAATGTTTCAGTTGGGATTAAAGTTGTATTGTTGATCTGCTTCTTGTTGTAGGTTTTAATCTGTTTATCTTCAGTGGTGTCTTATGTTGATCTGTTGGTGGTGTCCGTAGTCCTCTGGAAGTGTGGTTCTGTGATTAGGGTTCCAATTATTCATGTTTGGATGCTCTGTTCTTGGTGTTTTCCCTTTCTGTCGTGAGTGGTTTAGTTGTCAGATGATTTGATCTGAAATCTAATTTGTGTTTAGGGTGATCTCTAGTTCTCTTGGTACTCTGTCGTGAGTTAGTTTCCGAGGGGAGTTGTTGTATATGCTTGGTTTGCGTTTGAAACTTAGGTGTGTTGAAGTTGATTACCTTTCCTTCGATTCTTGTTTTTGTCTTGGTGCTATGTTTCTGATCGAGTGTTGAATCTGCGATTTTGCTTGGGAATTGTTTTCTGTGAACTATGAGGGTTTCTGTCGTGAGTGGTTTGGTTATTGGAGGATCGAATCTGGATCTCTACTTTGTGCTTCCATGAAGGAACTCTGTCTAGGGGTGATAACCATTTGATTAAATGGGAAGATAGTTTTGGATGTTTTCCTTGGGATTCCTTGTATTGCCATGAGCTGTGGATGATCTGTGAGGCGAGGGGTACTGACGTAGTTCACACTTCGCAGATATTGGTTTGGACGGGGGTTCTCGTCTCACGGACTTCGTCACACCAAGGCGGGTACTTCTGACTTATCTATTTTAGATATTGTCACAGATTCTATGCATAGTTAGTTATAGATAACAGTGGAGTTTTACTTATTTCCTGCTTTCATATTTCCACCCTTGATATTAGCTATATGTTTAGACGATAGATTTATTTCTGTACTGCTTCGAGGTTGGACCTCTTTACTCTTTATTGTCGCATGTGATGTATATTGTGATTAGAGATAGGATACCTTATACCCACACTAGGGCTAGGATATGGTGCATACCGGCTATTTGGACCTCTGCATATCATGCTGATGATTGGTAGACTAGCTAGGTAGGTGTGGTGTATGATATGGCCATGCTTCGTTCTTGCATGCGCACGGGCTGGTAGCATAGAGCTCCCAGTCATGTGGTTGGGACACGTCATCTGTTATGACGGTCATGATCTGCACACATTGTCATACGCGAGTAGTGGCTATCGGAGGGTGCTCACAATTGCCCTTTCGAGACTCTGCACGGTCACTCCTGAGGAGTGAGTCCGGTGCATCATAGCAGTTAGGGACCCCTCCGGGTGTGGGCAGTAGTTTGTAGTATCCCCGCTCGATCACACATAAGTAGTGTTGCTGGAGCATGGTAGCAGACACTAGTGATATGCGGTGATCATGATCTGTGCACATTGTTACTAGTGAGTAGTAACTATTGGAGGGTGCGTATAGTTGCCCTTTAGAGACTCTGCACGGTCACTCCTGAGGAGTGAGTTCGGTGCATCGTAGCAGTCAGGGACCCCTCCGGGTGTGTGCAGTTGTTCTGTCGTGTCTCCGCCCGATCACTCATAGGTAGTGATGCTGGTGCGTGGTAGCAGGCAAAGTTGGTATAGAGATCAGTTGGCTTTCCCTTTCCGGCATTGAGTATATGTCATGATGGGTTGTGTGACCCGCGAGCAGTTGGCTCCTCCTTTGTTGGCATAGGGGTACATATCATGATGGGTTGTGTGACCCGCGAGCAGTTGGCTCCTCTCGTGCCTGGTGTTAAGGTTATGATTGTTGGAATAGTTGGCTCCCTGACATTCTGTCCACTCAGCTACCCAGTGTAGGGGTAGCTGAAGTGCGTACAGACATCATGTGCACATGATGCATCATTGCATGATTGTTGTTGTTGTATTGTTGCGTTTGCTCATACTTGCTATGTCTGATTATAGTATATGTGTTTTATCTGCGCCTTCAGGAGGTATGTGTACATAGGGTCTGGTGACCTTATCTTACCAGTGTGATATTTGGATCGTTACATCTTCAGGTTTGTATGGCTCTGGTGACCCTACTTGTGTGATATTTGGACTTTCACATCTTCAGGTTTGGCTGTGTTATGTATCCTCTATTCAGTATTCTAGTTTTAGCATCTCCTACTGTTATTACTGTTACTGTTGCAAGTTTGACTCTTACCGCTAGTATAGCTTACTATGCATACCAGATAGATGTATTCGCTGAGTTCTTGGACTCACACCGTCAGCCTTATTTTTCATTTCAGGTTGATCGTCTGGAGTGCCCGGCAGCCTGTCCCAGTCCCTCTATTTCGGAAGCGACTCGTGTCTTGGGTTGTGTTGTATTACAGTATTTTTCATTTGCTTCCGCTGTGTCAATTTATGTGGTGTTGTTTTTGTACGACAGTATAGTTGTACTTTTGTGTACCATTGAGGCCTTTGTTCTCTTTTGGTTTTGTCGTAAGTCGTACCGGTACGCAGTTTTTGTCGTCTTCTTCGTTTGCTTTATATTTAGTGGCTTGTTCCAGTCCTATAGACTGCGGTACAGGCAGACTGAAAGAGTCGTAAATGTTTGATTTCTGGATTGTCCGCCAGGTTGAGGGAGAGGTAGTCCGGTCAGTATCGGACGGGCAGCTCCTCGGGGGCGTGACATGTTCTTACAAGACAACAACCCAAACTTGATCGATTGATACCCTAACATAAGTTTAGGGCTACTTTGCCTAACCCTTGAGTTAGGTCTAATCTCTCGGTAGATTTTCACCTTACCAATGTGCGATCTCCCCGGCCTACTTGGACTTCACCTAGTCCCACTAAAATCTCCCATGCCAGCGTATGATTTTTCCGATCCACCTGGACCATACCTAGTCTCACTAGGTGTGCCTAGTCCCACTAGGACTGTTTCCGTGCCAGCGTGCAGTCTCCCCAATACACCTGGACTTCATCTAGTCCCACTAGTTGTGCCTAGTTTCACTAGGACTTTTTCTATGCCAGCATACGATCTTCTCGATCCACCTAGACTTAATCATTCAAGTCTCCAGTCAACCTTGACTCACACAAAGTTCAACCATCTTTGTCAAACATTGAAACCCAAGGTCACCTGAGCCTAGTCAAAATAGGTCAACCCTGACCTAACGAAGATTGCACCAATAATCTTCCCCTTTTTGATGTTTGACAATATGTTTGAGTTAGACTAATCTATATTAGCCTTACAATTTCTCCCCCTTTAACACACATCAAAAACTCTCCACGATAGTCCATATGTTCAAAGACATCCAATGAAAGTATCATACCTTTCATTGTAACTCATGCTCAACCTTGAGCATTCATCACGATAAAGATTCCCAATCTTTATCTTCTTATTATCCCAAAGAAAAATTAAAAGACCTCCCCCTCAAAATATGTTCGAAACCTCTATCATTATACTAAAATGATTTTTGAGTTCCTAAACCTTTAGGAAAACTCAAAATGAAGTTATGAGGTTTTAAAATTCAAAACTTGAATCAAAACCTCTTGTTAACCCATACTTTTCACCAAAACCTATCCCTTTTTATTTTCATCGTGAAAATTATCCTAATATACTTATAAAAGTATTCTAGAGAGTTAGAGATTGTTAGGCTACTTAAAATTAGGTTAATAGACTGAAATTAGACAATTCAATCGTGTCAATCAATTGGTGTTGAATCACAATTGATTAAACCGTACCTTAATTGATCATATGATCGATTACGGTTACTCTTAATTGATCAACCGATCGATTACACGAGCTTCTATGCTCATGAAAAAACTTCACAAATTAATTGGTGTATGTCATAATCGATTCGGAGTTTTTGATTTCTCAAAAAATTTAGATTCGAATTTCGGAAACTCCTAAATAATTTTATAAAATTCAAAAAATCATGAAATTTTGTGTAGACATTATTTATAAGATATACTATCATGGAAAAATAGTTTCATATGAAAATATTACTCATTTTCATATGAAATTTTATGCCAATTTGTTCCAAAGCTCCTTGGCGTTTTGATAATCTCCAATTTTGTCCAAGATGGTGCTTGACAATAAATTGACCAACAATTTAGTTACTTTGTTGTTGGTCTTGCATATCTTGATTTGCTCCTCACTCCATTTGCCTTTCTTGAGAAGCTTCCCCTTGCTATTCGTTGGAGTCTCAAAACCCTCCATTAGAGCAAATCATTACTCTATCTCCATTATGAATAAATTTTAGATCTTTGTCTTTGAAAGATCGAAATTGGCTTTATCGAATGGTAGAGGTGCTCGAATGTCATAACTGAACTCCATTTTGAAGTTAAACCCTCTTGATGATGACTTCTTAAATTAGGGGTTCTTCAACTTTTTCTTCTTCCTCTAGCTTTTGTTCTCTTGGCGATGAGTCCAAAGAATAGTAATCTCACTCTAATAGTATTTGTTAGGACCGATAGGTGAGCTAGTGGAAAGTGATTAGCTCTGACATTTGTTAGATGAGGATTTGTTACAGCGGAAGACTTGACCAATGCTAACACTTTAACTTTTACTTGATATCCACCTCCTTAAGGTGAATAATCCAAGGATTCACTCTCCTCACACTCTCATACACTATAAAATATTTCCTTCATAAAGGTGGAGAAGTCTCATACAAGCTTACAAGAAGACACAACAAGAAACTCATGCAAATACAAAATAAATCTTACAATATTTGCACACTTAAATCCTTATTTGTCTTGCATCCTTCTTCTTGCTTGGAAAGCACCTCTTGAAGCACACCAACACTAACTCAAGAACGGGTGAAGAAGGAGGAGAAGAGATGTTAATTAAGAGATGTCACTTCAACCTGTGTGAAAACCCTATATACTCGCGTGACCTAGGGTTACCTAATCGATTACCCAATCGATTACCACGTCAAATCTAACCGTTAAATGACTAGTTTTTGAAGCATAATTGATTAACCAATCGATTAAGAATTCTTAATCGATTGTTAAATCAATTTAACACCTTTCTGTGCTTTCGTGTAATACAGCAGTAATCAATTGACTAATCGATTACGATCCTCCTTAATTGATTGCTCAATCGATTAAGGGGATGCTGAATCGATTATTCAATTGATTCGGCATGTTTCTATTCTTGTGATAATCCTACGCCAATAGATCACTTGATCGATTGGCACCCTAACACAAGTTTAGGGTTCCCTTGCCTAACTCTCGAGTTAGGTTTAGTCTCTAGATAAACTTCCACCTTGCCAACGTGCGATCTCTCCAATCTACTTGAATTTCACCTAGTCCCACTAGGACTTTTTCTGTGATAGCGTGTGATTTCTTTAATCCACTTGGACCTCACCTAGTCCCACTAAGACTTTTTCCATGTCAACATGTAATCTCTTCGATCTAGTTGGACTTCACTTAGTCAAACTAGGTCGACCCTGACCTAAGAAAGATTGCACCAATAAAAGTTTCATGGAGTTAAGCCGGTCACCCCTAGGATTAGTCGATGTAAGATGGATATCTGATGTTAACTAAAAATAAATAAATAACACCTTGTTGCCGAGAGGCTACAGTAATGATTGACCCCTATAAATAATTAATCTGACATCTATAATTTAAATCACAACTATAAAATACTGCAATGATTATTTTTTCAATAAGATAACAAACTTAAGAACATTGGTCATTTGGATAGACCTCTACAAGCGCTTCCTGATTTTCTTTGGTGGTCAATGAAAAACTTCTATGGAATTAAATCAGTCACTTATAGGATTAGTCGATTTGAAGATACCTAAATTTTTTTTTAAAAAATAACACCTAGTTAAAGTCCCGAGACTATAGTGTGAGGGTAAGATATGGAACACCTCGTAAAAAAAAACACCTTGTTGCCTAGGGCTTTGGTGTCATGATAAACAATGAGACAAGCTCTCTATATAATGAGAGTTCGAATCTTATATATATTACATCTAAGGAGTTCAAATTATCTACGATACAGGGCCATCCGTCAAAATTCATATGTGTTTTTCAATTTATCCTAAGAAACTTTCATAATTCGTGGGATTAGACTGAAATACTTACATTATCCAAATAATAATAATAATATATAATAATAACCCTTGTTATACACTGCAATTAGACTATCTATTTAGCGCGAACCCTGGGACGCTGAGCTTCTAGACTGGCCACCGCGAGCGCTTCTCGATTTACCCTGGTGACCAGTGGAAAACTTTCGTGGGGCCGGGCCGGTCACCCAGGTTCAATTTGTCTGCTGCCTGGTTCATTATTTTTTTTAATTAGACTATTTATTTAAAATAAAACTCACAATTTAAACTTTTTCCCGATAATTATTAGACTAAGTAATTAATGATATCTTTTTCAATCATTGAAGGAGAAATGTGAATTTAAAGGATGTGTTACTTCAGAAAAGTGAGTTTACGAAAGAAATAAAATAACAGATGAATTCATTCACTAATGATACCTTTTAAATCGTTTTAGATCAGCCAGCATACTCACGTCTCCTGCCGATCCCATGGCTAGCTATTTCCTCCAAACGCATCACAGCTCCGGCCAGCGGCGAATCCAGACAGAAATTTAAAAGGGTGCTCAAAAAAAATTTTAAAAAATATTTTTTCTATCAAATATATATATCAAAAGACTAAAATACTATTGTATAAAAATTTATACATACCAATAAAGTAATTATTCCTAGATATCAAATTATGAATTATGATACAGTTTCAAGATGATTATTGTAATATATTATAGAGAAGGAAAGAATACTTATTAATTATATTGAAATAATAAAGAACGCTAAAATATAATTATTAGCATTAGCATTAAAATAATTGATTATTTTTTATTAATTATTTTTCAAATGACAATTTTATAAAAAAAATTTAACAAATTTAAAACATCATATATATATATATATATATATATATATATATATGATCAGGTGCGGACCGTGGTGATCATCGGTGGACACCATCGGTGACCATCAGCGGCCTTCGGCCGCCGCCCTCGAACAAAACTATAACCTAGGGGGTGAGCGATGAATCTTAGGGTGCGTTTGGTTCAAGTTATCATATATAACCTCGGTTATGTCATTACCAAGTAATCACATAACCAAGGTTATAGGGAATGAAACATAAGCTGAAGTTGTTTGGTTCAATTTAGGTAATCAAATAAAATCTTGTTTGTTTGAAGGTAATAGTCTATAACTTAATATAATATTTTACCATATTACCCTTTAGAATTTGTTTATATAATTTTATTTGTTTAGACTTAAGGGTGTCGACGTCGATTGTCGGTGTCCACGTAGGTAATCGGTGTCCAACACCGATGGCCAACCGGCCACGATCGGCGCCGACCGGAGACGCCGCCGGCGAGCGGCGGTGGTCGCCGGCCTCCGGCGATCGTCATCGCCGGCGGTGGTCGCCGGCGATCGTCGCCGGCGGTGGTCACCGACGGTGATCGCCGACGGTGGTGGCCGGCGATCGTCGCCGACGGTGGTCGCCGGCGATCGTGGCCGGTGGTGGTCGCCGGCCACCGGCGATCGTCGCCAGCCACCGGCGATCGTCGCCGGCGGTGGTCGCCGGCGATCGTCGCCGGCGGTGGTCGCCGGCGGTGGTCGCCGGCGACGATCGCCGGCGGTGGTCGCCGGCGATCGTCGCCGGCGGTGGTCGCCGGCCGCCGTTGTCGGTCGTCGATCGAGTATAATGCTTTCGAAAGTTAATAAATTGTAATGGTTATTTTCGTCTTAAGTATAAATATTGGAGGATAATTTTGGAAAGATAAGTTCCATAACCAGGGAATCAAGAAAAATCTTACTTCCCTGAGGTTTTCCGATTCCTGGTTGCATGCCCCTTTTGCTGACGTGTCGGGCATCGATCATTACTTGGGAATCGCTGATTATCTAAACCAAATAAGATTTTTGTTGATAACCTTGGATGGATAACCAAGGTTATCATGGATAACCCTCAACCAAACGCACCCTTAGGGGTAACGATGAACCTGTCGGGTAGCAATGAACCCGTCGGTATTAGGTAACGGCTGATCGGTCAAGTTGACCGATCATGCAGCTGTCTGATCGGTCAGAGAGATCTCTGACCGATTAGAAAAATCAATCATATATATATATATATATATATATATATATATATATATATATATATATATATATATATATATATATATATATATATATATATTCAGAGCAAGCCCCTTGGCTCCGCCGATGCAGCTCCCACCTCCGTCCTACAGCCCCTGCCCCTGTCCTCTTCTTCCTCCTCCATCGATCCTCATCCTCTTTAGAAAAGTGAACACACTATATATTTTGCTTTGTGTATATGTGTTTTATGTATGGAAGTTTTAATATTGTTCTTGTCCCACCCACATTAGCATATTTAAATGAATACTTTATGTTGACTCTCTTTTCTAGTGCAGCCGAGACAATTCCTATCACGGTATATATTGCTGAATAATATGTGATTATCACTTGGATCAGATTTTTCTAACTACAAAAGTTTCACTAGCTAGTAGTATATCAACTTCAGAGGACGTCTTTTAAATCTCCAACTTGTCGTGGAGACACGTTCTAGCTACACATGGTTTATAGGTGACCCTCGTGATGCTATCAAATAGAAATAGAATTTTCCCGATGTTGGGCCTCTCATATCTCAAATGCCATCTATTTTTTAATATGGCAAAGCTAAAAGCAACTTTAGTAAACATAAATGTAATGCAATGCACTCGAGGTAAGCATCGTCACGGACTTTGTATGAGAGTTAAATAAGAGCAACTCTAATTAAATGGGATTCTGACTAATGTAACAATTTCCTGTGCATGCCCTTTGTCCCACCAAATTGTTAGCCAAGTTCAATCAGGCATGGAACTCAAAAGTAATAAATTAATTAAAGTACACCAGCCTCATAGTGAAAAAGAAAGAGCGAATGAAAGAATGTGAAATAAATAGCTAGCAATATTGTTTCAGAATAAAAATTGTATGGTGGACATAGTAGGTTGGATGGGCTAAAGTAGACTAATGAAGGGAATGGGATGCGTTGAATGCGCAATTGAGTCACGCAAGAAAGCAAGTAACTTGAGCCGAATTAAGGTGAGGAGTTATTCCAAGGAGTCTCAAGTTTCAATCATGGCGATAGCCGTGGAGCTGCCCTTAGTAGGTGACCCCTCATCTAAGATGCTATTTGGCAAATCAAAAAAAAAAAAAAATCTTTGTGATTCATTTTCTTTCCACAGGATGATAGTGGAAAGATGTTTATGATAAATGTAATCATTTTTTTTTATTTTTCGTTCTAAGATAACAAGTAACTTGAATATGCTAAATAGATAAGACAAATATTTGAGAGAATTTTTACTTATTTAAAAATAATTCTTATATATATTATTTTTAAAATTAATGAGAAATTAAAGTATGAAATATTTGAAAATAAAAGTTAAAAGTTGATACAGAATAAAATTTGAGTATTTGATGAATAATTACTTTTAAACTTAATTTTTACTTAAATGACAATAATATCTTTAAACTATATAAATTAATCCTTTTTAATTATTTAATTATAATTTTAATACACAATCAATAATGTTTTATATATTTATTATTATATATTAAATGTTTTATCAAAATTAATTTTTTTATGATATGTATGTTAAAAAATATATAAATTTAATAAAAATATAAATATAAAAAATGATAAAAATTATATAAATACATAAAATTTTGTATAAATTTTTTTTGAAAATATAAATTATATAAAAATATTAAATTTTATTTAAAAGTGCGATGATAATTATGTAAAATGATAAATTTATTAAAGATATAAATGTTAATTTTTAATAGGCTTGATTTTTTTTTTTTTTTTTTTTTTTTTGACAGCACAAGTTAAGCCAACTAGCCTATTGGAGTGGAAGGAATGTGCTGAATGCACTAATTGAGCCAGGCAAGAAGTAGGTGGTATGCTAGAAAGATTAAAAACATCGAATAAAATTGGACCCTTTTTGTTTTGCTGAACAAGAAGTCTTGTCGGTCGGCAAGTTTGACATACTAGTGATTGGAAACACAACATGAATCAGATTGATTGGGTGAGACAAATAAAAAAACAATTCTAAGTTGGTTATTTATATAAATCATGCCCCAAATAGCAACAGGTTATACGAGATAAATTTTATTAAAGGAAAAGCTTTGGCACAATTTGGTCAAAAACAAAAAAACGGCACAAAAGGCATGATTCATGATTACTTGCAACATAATTGATGATGAAATCTTCAATGATTTCCCCTTAATTCTCCGAGATATATACAAATACTGTTTCTTCTGGTTGTCTTTTTGAAAGAGGATCAATCGATTCTCGATAATTTTGAGTTGGACACAAGTCTCAGCATAAATCAAACGAAACTCGCCATCTAAAAGCGACGAACAATTAGATCAAGCTTTGGAAGGAGACAAAATCACGGAAAAGGATCACTATTCCTTCGAAACAAAACTGGTAGCAATCCCACCTAACAATTCAAATGAAAGAAAACAGACGCGAGGCGAAGCCATCCCATGATCGAAGAACGCCAGGGGAATCACCGATGCGCCGTCACCAGGGTTTCGATGAACCTGAGCCCATCGAATCTCGGAGCGAATTTGTCCTCAGCACCTTTTCTCGACCCCGATCCAGCGGCATCCTTCTTCCTCGACGATCCGGTGCCCTAATCCACAAAACCGAATCATCAATTGATCCATCGAAACAGATGGTTTCCTACTTTTACATGCGATTTGGAAGCGGCGTACCTCTTGAGAGGGACGGGTGCAGGAGTCGTCGCGTTGGTCGGAGACCACGGAGGCGAGAGCGGCGGAAGACGCGGCCGCGATGGACGCGGCGAAAACACCAGCTTTCTTCATTTCCAAGGCGACGAGAACGTGCTAGCGGAAGCCTACTTGGAGATGATGCGCTGTCGAATATCGACCACCACCACCACCACCACCGGCCATTTTATAGGCTCAGAAAACGACCCGTGACCTAAAAAATTGTACGCGATTGAAGTGCGTTTGAGTTCCGAGGTTTACGCGTGCATCTCACGCACGAAAGTGAATCGCAACCGTCAAATTTAATTGTATCCATAACTAAAATATAATATTTTATTTTTATAATTCAGATATTTTTAAAATACATGGTCGCTGAAATTTTGAACCCGATTAATTTTAAAGCAGCATCATACCCGAGGATCAAATATAATATTTTATATTAGTGAAAATAAAATCAACATCTTCAATCGATCTAAAAAAACAGAATAGATAGGATTTGGAGCTTTCGGCGGATGCGGTGGTCCGTTTTGAAGTTGTGGACGCTGTTCGAGGAGGAGGACTTCGGGCCCCACTCAGAATCTAGATTTTTTAAATATGGCTTTGTGTATTTGAATTTTGCAAAGGATTATATAAATATATGTGGATGGTAACGAGAGGTGAGACAGGATTGAAGAAAAACGATTTTTTTAGTCCGTTTAACTCCCTAGATTCTAGAATCCGAGAGGATTTATTTGAGGAAATTCTGGAATAGGATTTCTACTTTATAAGCTAATGATATTTCTGTTGCGCCGCCCGGGGTAATTTTCTCCCTCTCCCTCTTTAAGTGGGGAAGAACAAGACAATGAAGAAATTTCTCACAAAAGAACGCAAGAACGGAGGGAAAAAATAAGATGAAGACAACGATATCAATTGCTCGTCAATAATTTCATTCGATCACAAAGTCGTCGCCAATTTACATTCACCTATTCAATGTACCCCCTCATTTAATAATTAGACATCAATACGAATTCACCTCGATTGCTTTTCTGATGATGTCGCGTATCTATCTGTAAGATGGTCATCAATCGCGATTTGGCTTCTCGATTTTAAAAAACCAAAAAAAATCTACCGCCCGGCATCTCATGCGTGACGTCTGCGGCATGCCCGTGGACCGGAAATTGCACGTTTAAGTATGACGTGTGCTAAATGGATCAGACTATCTGTGAACCAATCTAAGACGATATGATTTGAGTTAGTGATGGCAATTTATCCGAATCCGACATCCGACCCGAATGAAGAAGGATATGGAGAGACTATCAATATCCGATCCGAATACCTAATTAAATAAAAAATACATATATATATTAAAGATTTTTTCTTCAAAACCTACTAATAATTTGTATTAATGTTAGAAATAGATTGCATATATGTTTAATCTATTTTTAAAATTATAGATATATATTTTTTAACTTTAATGTTAATTATAATATACTTTTGTTCAATGATATAGTTGGATAGAAAAAAAAAATTATTAGTATACAAGATATCCGATCCTCTATTAATGGATATGGGTATACCCGATGGATATCCGATACCCGATGGGTATGGATATAGAGGATATAGAATCCGATCCGAATCCGACCCATTGCCATCCTTAATTTGAGTCATGTCGTCATAATAAAGGTGGCTTTTGTAACACGGATTTGACTCCTCGTGAGCCAGATTGGATTATGATTTCTCTACGCAGTCCACGTTTGAATCTTGCGGGTGGAGAGGCTTTTAGTTTATGGTAAGCCCAGAAATATTTAATTAGATTCATAAGATGCTATTTAAAGATACAGATTATTAGCTAAACCAAAGATAAACAAGCATTGCTTGGCGGCATGATCTGCGGAGTAATCACTACTTAATTAGTACGTGGATTTGAAGGGGCGATACGACTTTAGGTCGAGTACGACGCCAGCGACGGAGCCGCAGGCGGCAGCGAGGGAGACTAGCAGGCAGGTGAAGCTGAGAATCCGGAGGCCGAGCCAGCGGCTGGTCCAGGGGCGTATCTTATTCTGGGCAATGTACATCTCGACGGGGAAGTAGACGGTGAGGGGCCAGAATCCGAAGGCGCCGAGGATGCCGACGACGTCGTTGAAGAAGGGCATGAGCATGGAGATGACGGTGGTGAGCACGACGAAGAACGTCCGCCACACCGCCCGGAAGAGGTTGAGCTTGTACGTGGAGCCGGTGCAGGGGACGCGCACCTCGTACTCGTGGGTGATGAACTCACTCTTGTGCCACCGCGACGCGCTCCACTTCTCCACGAACGCAAACAGAGGCTGGCAGAACACCTGCACAAATCCATCATTGTTGTGAATCTGTAGAAACTTAACATCACAGTTCAATTCGTACTCATTCGATCGTTTGCAGCTAGGTAGGTACCTGATAAGCTCCGACAAGGTGGATGACAATGGCGAGGTTGGCGATATCCAGAAGCCAATAAGGGTTGTAGAATCCGAAACCCGTGAGCAGGTTCCCTGGGGCTTCATCACCAAATGCTGCGTAACCCATGCACCCACAGAGCATGTAGAAGATGGTGGTGATTGCGATGCTGATCGTGCTGGCTTTCTTCATCGTCTTGCTTTCTGCTGGTGGAGACTTGACCGTATCCTAATTAATCACACCGCAGAGCATACAAATGAATCAAAACTCGAAACCAGCTGTGCATGCCGTAATCAATACTAAGGAAGCAGATAGCTGCTCAACCTGGATCTCGATTAGGATGATGGAGTAAGAGTAGGCGAAGGCAATGTCCCCAAGTGCTTGCAAGTTTCTCCAAACCTTCTGCGTTGGCGTTACCGTACCTGATTTCGTAACTGTACCTATGCTTATCCCCATGAGGCTGCCCCGGAAACTTCCATTCTCTGTTTTTTTTACATGTAAATTTGTATTATTTGTACGTGGACTTCAAAAAAGTTTGGCAGGGAATCATAATATACAGTATCTGAAAATGCCATCATTTGGTTTCCCTGTTTCCTTATTGTGGCTGTCTATATTGAGCATTCAGTAATGCTTTCTTAGTGCTGTTAAACATATACTACATAGGACCACCATTATCACTTATTGCTTCACGTCAGTAATGGGATGAAGTCATGAAGACCTCCCCTTTTACTCGAGATTAGCCCCTTCCTCCATCCCCAATAACTTTTCAGCCAACTTTCTCATAAAGAGAGCAATGGTACCAACTGTCCAGATAGATCTCTCAAAGTTGTTTGGCATATGCTAGCTACTTTTAAATTGCTTTATTCATACTCATACTGTAGGAGATGGATAGTGTTACCTGCGACTTTAGCAACGCCCAAGGCGAGGCCAACGGTGGAGTACGTGAAGGACATGACGGCGGCCACAATAGACAGCCACCAAACTTGATCAAAATCCGGAATCTGGGAGAACACAATCTCCGTAATCCCAAATATGATCATGTACAGGTTGCTCGACATGTGGCAAGGGTTCTCCCCTCCACTAGAATGGAAGCAGTTGGATCTTTTTATAGCCATCATGCTGATTGAAGCTGCGATCGTGTATCCAATGGCCACACCAAATAGGTTCACATATTGGATTGCTCCACACAGCTTCACTTGTCCTCCTCCTTTTTCGTTGTAAGAAAGTTAAGTGCTTCCATTAGGTTAGTTACGTTTCTGATTGACCTAATTGTAGTTAAGTAACGAGATCGATCGATCGGAAGTTACCTAAGTTGGACCGGACAGCATCCATGTAGGTGTAGTTTCTCCGGCCGGTGAGGGGGTCGCCGGTCCTGTAGCAGTTGCACAAGAGATTGGAGGTGTAGAGGATGACGAAGGCGAAGAGGATCATCACCACTGGTCCGGCAATCCAACCCAATTGCCCGATGGCCCATGCCAGCGAGAGCACGCCTGAGCCGATCACTGCAGTTATTATGTGTGATGTCGCAGTCCACACGGTTCCTGCAGGTACCCAGAGATTGATTAATTTGTTCGAGTAATTAATTATGAAAAGTCAAATAACTTGTAACCTGTTCGTTTGAGACGTCCGTCGTCGTCGAAGCACTTGGAGTTACACTGGGGATTGAGACTTTCAGTGTCGTCCTCGTCAATCTTGGGATGTGCTTCGACTTGCAGATACGATCTCTGGTTCCGATTCTCATCATTCTTCATCAAATATCCAAATTAAATTCAAGTCAGAGAATAATTCAAACCAAATAGAACATGCACCAATCCTCTTTATATATGTAATTGGAACTTACAACACTATCGTGAATCCTGGCTGGCAGTGTTCGGCTTCTGGGCAGCATGGTCGATGATGAACACTAATTAGACTGCAACAATAATTAACTGATTATCAAGAAATTTCTAGCTCTACTAAAGCGAATTCTGTGAAGGGATGCCCAAAGGAAGGAGGACTGAAGGGGTGTCTTATAAGCATGGATGGACAGCCAGACAGCTCCATCTGCATATCCTTCCACTACTGCCAGTATGTATGTCTGGTAGGCTCACAGCTAAGAGGTGTGGATGTGGGCGAGGGGAAGGACGAGCACTACCGATCCACCTCTCCTTCTATCCTTGTCGAACATACAGTGAAAAGTTAATCGATCAATGGCAACGTGCCTCACGCTCAGACACAGTATCCCCAATCGGCCCTTGCTATGGTATATATCTTAATTCATTATTTGTTCCTGCAGATAAACATCTTGATTTAGAGCTAAGTGTATTGTGTTGGTCACTTGTGGTGGGAAGAAAAGCAGCAAGTTGCTTTACATCAGGAGTCAACGTAAGGTCCATCTTGTGGCAAAAGGGAAGGGTGTTTGTGCTCCATGATGCTCACGACAACAACAACAATTCAAGCCTAAATTAAATAATTGTGAGCACGATTAGTGATCACATGAAGCATGTATGTATATATCTGCCTCGATCCCCGTCCTTTTCTCGGCGTGTCCAACATTTGTCTTAGTGATTCGGGCCGGGCGAGCGCGTGCGTTAGGTACGTAGTAGCTAGTTGTTTCTTTTTCTTTTTATCTTTGCTTGGCTGTGGAAGAACATTCCTGTGAACCAACATAAATGGAGGATGAGATGGGAGGCACTGAACAGATGATAGAATATACGTTGGAGCTCGGAGGAAGAAAATGAATGATGTCAAGATGAGTTATGATTAGTTTCTATTAAATCAATTAATATATATATGTTAGCATTAATAGAGTTGATCATTTGGATCACTCAGTTCACTTTTCGAGAATTTAATATTCGTTAATTATTGCTCTGAAAGGAGCAGACATTAAGGATGTATGCAAAAGGGATAAGTGTATGCTTTATTCACGGAATAAAATTCATAATGATCCAGTCGGATATTTGACATAGTTGATTGGTGTCTTTTGTGAAGCTGATTAAGCTCTGAATGTCATGTCCTGAGAAATTGCCCGTCCAATACCGATCGGACTGCCATTCCCTCGACTCAGCGGACAACTTAGAAAACCTAACCCCTACGCCTACCCCAGCCGATTGTACCGCAGCCTATAGGGCTGGAACAACCGTCTGAAATAAACAAAAACGAAAACGACGACAAAAACTGCGTACCAGTACGACTTACGACAAAACAAAATGAAATAAAGACCTCCATGGCACACAAAAGTATAACTATACTGCCATGTAAACCAACCCAACAGAACACGAATACAACAGCGGAAACGGAAAAACAAAATGAACAGAAAGAGGGTACCAACATGTACTACCATCAAAATACAAGAACAACCCCAAGAATCGTTTCGAAAATACGTGAGCTGGGACAGACTGCCGGACACTCCAGTCGATCATCCTGAAATAAAAACAAGGAGCTAACGGGATGAGTCCACAATACTCAGCGGATATCTCATCAGATATGCAAGATAGTCTAAGCTAGCAATAGTGGTAACAGACTATTGAAATAACTCATGTACAGGCAGTGATAAGTACAACTGAAAGGAGAGTAGAAAAACACCATACCAATGTGGCGGAGTCGCCAAAACCAGACATAAAAGTCTCCTGTATGTGCATGTCTATCATATGCAACATTCAAGTATAGTAAGCACGGGCAAATGCAAAATATGCGTATGCACATGGTGCAATGACATGGTCACCCCTGCCGTGGGTCAGACATCGTCATATGACTTATCCGGGGGATATCTCTATATACCCCAGGTCATCTCTGGAGGATATCTCTATCTAAGTGTTACTCTTACCCCATGTATATAAATGGGGGAGAGACCTCTCTCTCTCATCTCCTGGTATATGAACAACTCAAGGAGGGACCCCTGCCTGCTACCACACTCCGATTCACTAACCCATGAGTGCATGAGCGGAGCAGCACAGGGCACACTACCCATACCCCGTCAACCACTAACCCATGAGTGGTCGGCCGTATGAGTAGGTCAGTATGACTGTCAACCTGCTGACTCACTCACAAGGAGGCCCCTGATCGACAATGATGTACAGTGCACGATGATGCATGACACTTGTTGAAAACTGAAATTTTAAAGGGCTTAGTTGTAATTTTCGAAACTGGGAGGGCCTTTTTGCAAAAATGCCAAAACTATTAAAAACCCCCAAATCGTTTCTTTTTCCCCCGTGCCCTAACTTCCTCTCCTCATTCCCTCTGCGCCGTTTCGCCACTCCTCCTGCCCGACGCTGTAACCCTAGCCGAAACCGTCCGACGCTGCCGCCGTTCACGAGCAAGCGACGCCGCTGTGCAGTTCCTCTCCCTCGCGACAGCCACCGCCGAGCCCTAGCCTGACACCGACCCTATCTCACGCCCGCGCAGGTCCTCCTCTGCGCCGCACTTTCGTCCTTCTTCTTCCTCTTCTCCTTGTTGCCCTAGCGCCACCGCCCATCTCCTCATCGTCGTCTCCACTTGGCATTGTGTTGGTTGGACAAGAGCCCCACCTCAGTGTCGATGACCACATCCACTGTGGTTCACTACGGGAAGAGAGGAAAGGAGGCAAGGTTGGTTGTTTTCTTCCAATCTCGTTTAGTGCTGATCTTGGATTTGGGGTTCACTATTGAATGTTTGTGTTGGCTAGCCTTCTTGCAGCCCTGGTCCTTCGTTAGATCTGGAGCATAGGAGTTTTTCGTGCGCACCTCAGCAAGTAAGATCTGTTTGGTTTATCACTTGAAATGAATGATGCATAGAGTAGATCAATAAAGTTGAGTTGCTGCTTTGGGTTAGATTATGTTCTTGTTAAGCGACTTGATCGGATTCCGGATGTAGTAGATTGTGTTTTGGTTTTGGCATGTTTCAATTTATCTATAATAGCTATTATCCTGGGTTGGTTTTGGAATGCTTGTGTAGATGAATTGGTTCAGTACAGTGGAAAGCATTACATTGGTTTTGTTGTGATAAGGTTACCATAAGCAACCATGGGCTTAGGAAGAATTGAGAATATATATATACTTCATGAAAATAATAATTAGGATAATCCTAATTAAATAAGAAAGTTTGTTTAGCTAAATACGACATATTATTAGCTAAACATTATGCTTTTGATACAGGTCCTTGAGTTAGACTCGTACGGTTGATCGTGGGAAATTTATTTCGGTTACGTTCTACAATTAAAAGGCGGGTACTTCTCCTTTGTACTCGAGTAGTTTTCTTTACCTTAAAAGCATGACTATATTATGTCTGATAGGTTGCTTGACCTTGTTCTTTGTCGTTATTTAAAACATCGCCGTTGAGACTTATTCTTCGTTGATCTTTGAGTATTCCTAAATTCATATCTGTACAGTCCTCTATTGGTTTTCTATTCTGTAAAGTGCCGTTTGTACGCGAGCACTTAGAAGTCCATTAAACACAAATAGGTTTATTTGGCATTAGAAATACCCTACTTAGTAGTGTAGGTGCATAATCGTTGGTTTTCGATTTCTGGATGGTTGTATTGATGCATCGTATACTTGTTGGATTTTGTTGCATCGTTGTTTTCTTCGGTTGTTTGTGCATCGTATAGCATGCACCATACTTGCACGTTGCATACTAACGACTGTTAGGCTTACATTTAGTTAAGCCGTCGTTAGTCATATTGTTGCTCGATTCACTCAACCACTTGTTATCGTGGTAGTTATTAGAGTGCGAGTGTTTGTCCTGTTATGCCAAACAGTGACACCCTCACAGTTGTTTTTAGAGGGATGAGTTGTTGGTGGCTCACCCTCACCGTTGTTTGTTTTTGAGGGATATTTTGTAGCTGTGATAGCTCCCCCTAGGTATAGGGGTCTGGAGTGTGGGCTCCCCAGCATCCTGTCCACTCAACCGCGCCTTATGTGGTATTATTGTTGTTGTTGGAGTGGTACAGTTGTCACAGCCCTACCCACTCGGTCACACAGATGGGATGTGTTGACGGCTTGACTGGCGTCAGGGGTGACACATGTCATTGCATCATGTGCATACGTATTTCTTTTATGCATTTGCTTGTGTTTGATGCACTTATATGAGCTATGATTGTTGCACATGTTTGACATGCATGTATATCTTGATATTATTGTTGTTGAGTTGTTCTATACCTGCTTAGTCGTTATTCGGATTTTATACCATGTCGATTTACATATGTTATGCATGATTAAGTTTCTATATTTCCTTATGGACTGTACCCTATTTGAATTCTATTTGGTTATCTTGTATTATGCCATGCTTATTATCTACTCATATACTCGCAGAGTCCGCCCGGACTCACCATCCCTGCTTTCTTCTTTGTTGTTTCAGATAGCAGGTAGACGTATCTCTTGGAGCCAGGAGAGGATCCAGTTGCCAGTCCCCAGTGTTGAGTTGAGTTAGTCTTCCGTATTTGGTTTAGTTATTTATTTCAGTACTTGGAGTTGTATTTTATTCGTTATTGGGTTTTGTGGGTAACAGAGACATTTGAGTTCTCTTTTAGGATTGTAGTCTTGTTTTATGTTTATGGTGGCTGAGCCACCCATTATCTTTTATCCAAATATAAACTGCGTGGTTGTGTTTTTATATATTATTGTCCTGCCAGCCGCTTGTGGCTGAGCTATATTAGTGAGATGTCTTGTATAATTGCCCCATATTGTCCCCCGTACATGGGAGATGCTGCCCGATTTTCGAGCAAGCATGTACCTCTAGGGGCGTGACAACACTGGTCAAACAACATCCACCATCTAGTCCACCTATATCAACATGATATGCAATGATCGTAGATAATGCACCAAAGTCTAAATCCTAAAGGTATATGTATCACATGCCAGGTATAACAAAAACAATATCAGCAAAACAAATAGAAGAGATATATAACCATCTATTACCCTATTGCTAAACAAAACATATCAAGCATATAAACTATGACTAATCTAGAAAATAAGTCAGAGGTACCCGCCTCCAAAGTCGGTGCTCGAAATGAAGAGTGCTCTTCATCCAAAATAAAATCCGCGAGCGAAAGCCAAGTCAATCAATGTCTTGCACCAAATATAACACTCTCAGCTATTTACATAAAAGTAATTAGCTAAAATCAACTACTACTCGTGTTAGGGCTAATCCCAAACTCCTTAAACATTTAATTAATCTTAATTAAATGATTAATTCCAAATTACCCCTCCTAACCAAAATTAGGTTCAGCTTAGGCCTAACCAAAGACCTAACTCCTAAACCTATTTGCTCCAAGATATTGTAAATCAGATCATGGATCGTATCCGAAACCTAGTAAACTATACAAAATAGCTAGACCAAGTGAACAACTTCAACACCTAGATCCATGAAACATACAAATCCAAACTAAACAAGAAATTCCCATAGCAGCAAAACCAACCTCCTGATGCAAACTGATCCACATTACCAAAATCCAAAACTATATAATCCAAAATGGGTACTCTGCTGCCCAAACACACCACCATCCAATGCATCAGAACTCACAAGCCCAACCTAAGAGTCACGACAATTAGGATCACAAGATCAAGTGAAAACATGCTACCACCCAAAACCTAACCCAATTGTTATTATGATCACTCCTTCAATCGAAACCGCAGCAGATCCCTAAACCAATCCAAAATCGAACCCTAGTGTTAGATCGTTGTCGTCTTTGCTAGAGGGGGGGTCAATAGCAACTTTCGAGTTTCTTCCTACAAGGTTAGCGTGCGCAAACGGAAACAACAACAATAAAATCAAACAACGTTAACACAAACCTATTTACGTGGTTCGGAGATGAAGCTCCTACTCAACGACAGTCCGTGAGGTGGACGATCCCTCGATCCTTCGGCGGATCACTCCCTAGATCCCCTCCGGTTATCTCGTGTAGCTCCTTATGGGTGGAAAAATCTCGCCACAAACTCGGACACACTTCTCAGCACCAAAGACTACTAACAAGCTCTAACCAAGCTTGTTTCGTCAAGAGCTCCCAGCCCAAACCGAGTTCTCTTAAATAGAACTCTAAGCTGAAACCCTCGCTACCAGTCGACTGCTCCCAGGGCAGTCGACTGGTTCCAGTCAAACAGCAAGCCAACGGCTAGCTATAACGGCTAGTTTTCGACTTTACCAGTCACTACCAGTCGACTTCTCCCAGGGAAGTCGACTGGTCCAGGGTCGACAATATTCTATGAGTTTCTGTTCTTGCTGATAGTCGAATGTTATATTACCAGTCGACTGCCCAGCTTACAACAACACTCCTCCTTACTCCGAAGACTCTCCTTCACGTGTGCCTTCAAGTTCACTCCCTTGGTTTGCTCCTTGAAGTCCTCTTCCACTTGCTATCGTCCCTCGGATGCGCACGCAAACCCTCGGCTTGCCTCCAACCTACCCTTCACGTGTGCCCTTTGAAGTCCACTTCCCGGCTTGCCCTTGGAGTTCTCTTCCCTTGGCTCTCGTCCCTTCATCACTCAGCTGACTCTTCACCAGCAGCCTCGACTGTTGCCTTTACGCCCTCTTCGTCTTTGGCCCTCGTCCCTTAGATGTGCACGCAAGCCTCCAGCTTACCTCCATGTCATCCTTCATGTATGCCTCAAAGTTCGCGTCCCTTGGCTCATCGTCCCTGCTATACCATGGTCCCTCAGGTGTGCACACAAGCCCACGGCTTGCCTCCATGCCACTCTTCACCGTACCGAAGCCGTCCAGCTAAGTCAATATGTGTAACCTGCAAACCTGCACACTCACATACACATATCAAATACACAAGGGTAAACCTAACTTAAACCCTTTGCCCAAACATCAAAACACATGGTCACTCCGAACCATAGATTGCCCCAACAATCTCCCCCTTTTTGATGTTTGACAATACGTTTAAGTTAGGGAAAACAAATAGCAATGACAATGCTAAACAACCATTTGGACTTACATTGCCAAGATTCCACCTTGGACTTACACCGCCAATGCATATGCAAATGCAAACATGGATCTTATCCCAAGACATCTCACACCTAACCCTCCCAAAAGTTAGAACTTTTACCAAAACGAGCTTTTTAAAACCTATTCCAAGGCTCCCCCTACATTGAACTTACAAAGACTTTTTAAGAACCTTTCTAAGGTTCCCCTTACGCAAAAAATGGAGCAACAATGCTCCCCCTTTACCTAAGCTCCCCCTAGACTTAGGATTTCTTACAAAGTCGTGTTTGGTTTCCCAAATTAAACCCAACACTTCTCCCCCTTTGCCATACATCAAAAGAATTCCAACAATTCCCCTCTTATTGGATCTTTTATCCCCTAATGATTCTAACCAAAGTGTACTAGCCCCATACACTTGGTTTACATCATTTGGACACTTTCCACCTGCTGAAACCCAATTTAGCCCGGATCAATCCAGGGGCAGTCGACTGGCACGCTGAAAAACCCAATTTCAGCTTTCTGAATCCAAATTCAGAAATGCACCAGAAATTTCATAAATCTCCAAAAATTCCCAAATTTTGTGGAAAGGTTTATAGTACCCATACCTACTTGGAAAAAATACATTAAAAAAATGTAACCATCACCATTCCCAAGATTGACAAAAAACCCAAAACTAGCTAAAAAGTTCAATTAAATCTTGACCTAAAGTCCTAGTTTTGGTTTCCCCTTGATGTTTCTGCCCATACCAACCCACAATGCACCCCTAACATTGATTTTATATGACATTTATACTTCAAAAACCAACTTTCATGCTATATGACTCCAATGTCATATTTCTACGCATGAAACTCAAAACCAACGTGCCAAAACCCAAGAATTGAGACTTAAGTCCGTCTCCAATTTTTTTTGGCACACTTCATGGTCCATCTAGACCTCTAGGAGAACCCCTCCCGAGATCCATTCACCATATATCCCAAAGACTCCTAGAGCTCTCCCTTAAGCTCTTAGCCTTAGCCACCTCCCTAGGTGATTCAACAACCACTAGGTCACACCGGTGTATCTCCGGTGACTCTTGGCCTACAAACTTAACCTTCTTAACCTTAAACACCTTGTTTTTGGTTAAGTCCTTCTTTTTCCCTTTAAATGACACCCCCTTGCCGTTTTTATACTTTCCCTCCTTGCCATAATCATATGCTACCCTAACATATTTCTTTCCATTGGCCTTGGAAATCTTAGACCGGTATCCCAACCCTGATCTATCATTGTTGAGTTTTAGACCACCCAACACCATATCTAAACCCTTAGATCTAATAGTGAATCTTTTTAGGATTTTCTCTAACCTATCAAGCTTTTCCCTTAATGCTTGATTTTCCCTTTCTAGGTTCTCAAATCTAGTATCCATATGTCATCTTTGGACATTCCTAGACCTACCCATCTTTCGAGGCATATGTCTCCCTTTCTTGGAATTAATGTCATGATCCTTAGGTACAAAGGTCTTGTGTTTATCATGATGCATGATTTTTCTAGGTTTTTGATCTACAATACTAACCATATTCCTATCATGATATTTGAATCCTAAGTTATGCACGGGTAAATAATTGACATTATCTTTAACATGCATGGAGGAACTTAAATTTGAATTGCATTTTAATTTAAAGTTAGGGATTACCTCCCTTACCCTTGTAGCTCCCCCTTGATGTGAGCTTCTTTTCTTCCTTTCCTCCTTCTCCCATCTTCTCAATTGATCCATTTTCTTTAGCTCTCCTTTCCTTGGACATTTGGTGTGATAATGCTCTAGCTCTCCACATGTGAAGCATCTAATTCTCTTTCTTTTCTCTTGGGCTTTTTTATTCCTATAACCCATGTTAGATTTAGAAAAAATTGAAATGGGTTTAGGGGTTACCTCCTTTTTACCAAATGGACACTTATCCTTGTAGTGTCCCCTCTTGTTGCATCCAAAGCGTAAGATGTGATCTTTTGTCCTTGCTTTGGTGGAGGTAGGAGCTTCTTCATGCTCCGGGATTGATGAGGGTCTCTCCTCCCCTCAATTATTAAAGTTGATACCTCTTCTTCTTCTCTTGATAAGGCGGATGATCTTTCACTTGATTGTGCCTCTTCACTTGATGAGATTGACAATTCCTTTTCTTTTTCTTCTTCTTGGACCATTTGACTTGTCTCTTTGAGCTCTTCCACTAATTTAGCTTGTGTAGGATTTTCAGGCATTCTCCTATCTTGTTCCATAGCTCATATGCATTTTCATATTTACCTATATTACTCAATACATTGTTAGGCAAAATATCAACTAATATACTAATTACCTTCTTATTTGCCTTAGATTGAATTTGTTGCTTCTCGGTCTAATATCGAGGTCGAAACTTCTTTCCATGCTTATCTCTTGAAATTTCAAAGGGTTCTTCTAGCACCATTATGCATTCCCACTCCATTCCAAACCAAGTCTTCATCCTTATACTCCAATACTCAAAATCTTCATGGTCATATGGAGGTGGAGTGTTGAAATCATCCCCAACTTGTCTTCCATCATCTTTTTCTCTAGCTTGTGCTCCTTTGGCGGTTATTCCAACAAGAGCGGACCTTCGCTCTGATTCCACTTGTTAGATCGTTGTCGTCTTTGCTAGAGCGGGGGGGGGGGGGGTGAATAGCAACTTTCGAGTTTCTTCCTACAATGTTAGCGTGCGCAAGCGGAAACAACAATAATAAAATCAAACAACGCTAACATAAACCTATTTACGTGGTTCGGAGATGAAGCTCCTACTCCACGACAGTCCGTGAGGTGGACGATCCCTCGATCCTTCGGCGGATCGCTGCCCGGATGCCCTCCGGCTAGCTCGTGTAGCTCCTTGTGGGTGGAGAAACCTCGCCACAAACTCGGACACACTTCTGAGCACCAAAGACTACTAACAAGCCCTAACCAAGCTTGTTTCGTCAAGAGCTCCCAGCCCAAACTGAGTTCTCTTAAATAGAACTCTAAGCTAAAACCTCGCCACCAGTCGACTGCCCTGGGGGCAGTCGACTGGTTCCAGCCAAACAGCAAGCCAATGACTAGCTGTAACGGTTAGTTTTCGACTTTACCATTCACTACCAGTCGACTGCTCCCAGGGCAGTCGACAGTCGACTGGTCCAGGGTCGACAATATTCTGTGAGTTTCTCTTCTTGCTGGCAGTCGACTGTTATATTACCAGTCGACTGCCCAGCTTACAACAACACTCCTCCTTACTCCGAAGACTCTCCTTCACGTGCGCCTTCATGTTCACTTCCTTGGCTTGCCCCTTGAAGTCCTCTTCCACTTGCTATCATCCCTCGGATGCGCACGCAAACCCTCGGTTTGCCTCCATGCCACCCTTCATGTGTGCCCTTTGAAGTCCACTTCACGGCTTGCTCTTGGAGTCCTCTTCCCTCGGCTCTCGTCCCTTTATGACTCAGCTGACTCTTCACCAGCAGCCTCGACTGTTGCCTTTACGCCCTCTTCGTCTATGGCCCTCGTCCCTCAGAAGCGTACGCAAGCCTCCAGCTTGCCTCTATGTCATCCTTCACGTATGTCTCGAAGTCCGCGTCCCTTGGCTCATCATCCCTGCTATACCATGGTCCCTCAGGTGCGCACACAAGCCCACGGCTTGCCTCCATGCCACCCTTCACCGAACCGAAGCCGTCCAGCTAAGTTAATATGTGTAACCTACAAACCTGTACACTCACATACACATATCAAATACACAAGGGTAAACCTAACTTAAACCCTTTGCCCAAACATCAAAACACATGGTCGCTCAGGACCATAGATTGCCCCAACACCTAGTTCATGCTTAGAAACAACTCGCGGCAGATCCAAATCAATATCGGGGTAGAACCACAAGATAGCAATCTCAAGAACAAAACCAACGAAACATCCAAGCTAAATAATCCTTACCTGGTCGGATTCAACGGCGAGGTGCTCAGTCGGCGACGCCAATCCACTTCACCTCTTCCTGACTCCAATCGCCCACCCCAGATCCAAAGAGAAAGTAGGACGAAGAGGAGAAAGGAGAGAAACGATTGTCGGCCTGAGATCTGATCTGAGGAAGAAGATCATCAGCGAGCTTGATCACACCGTGGAGGGGGTCTTCGATCGCCAATATAGCGGAGAAATCAGGCAAAAGAGGAGACCTGGGCCTCACACTGGCTTAATCGCATGGAGAAGAGGAGTGCGGCGTTGGGAAGAGGTCACGGAGGAGTTCGGGAGGATGAGAAGAGGGATGGTCGGCGGTGACTCGCGTCACTAGAGGAGGTAGAGGGAGAGACAACTTGGCTGTCGGCGTGGCTTAGGGCACGGGTTTGCGAAGGAGAGAAGAGAAGATGAGGGGCGGCGTGCGTTGGCTGTGGGCGAAGAGGAAAGAGGGTTTTCAGTGAACCCTTTTTGCGAAAAACCCCCTACAATTTGGGAAATCACGCCCCTATCCTTCATACTAATGTTTTTAGCAATTTAACCCTTCCAATCTCTACAATTCCGATCCAAACTCTCAAGTATAGGGTTTTTCTTTCATTCAACCCCCACTTAGGTTTCGAAAACCCTAAACATCTCCGGTAAATCACTAAAAAAGTTTCTGGTCCTGGTTTTGTGTTGCCGAGTTTAACACCGAAAGGTCGAGCAAAGAGCCATAGAGATAGTTGGATGGTGTACCGGACGGTCTGCAGGTGATCGACCGATCAGCTGGTCGGTCATGTGGGCAACGGGGCCAAACGAGTCGATTGGAAAGGGAATAGATTAGCCGTTCAACCGCTCGAACTAATAGGGCCCCGAGTCATATGGCTGTTCGACCGGCTACACCTAAACACCACCTGCTGACCTCTATTCGTCCGGTCAAGCATTCACGTCCCGCAGGTGAGGACTCCTTAAGGGTCCCCGCTCCCTCCTCTCTGAGGATCTGGTCTACCAGTCGGACGGTCGACAAACCAGAAAGGAGGTGTATGGGCGGGCAGTGTGCCTGCGAGAATCTCGTACGGAGAATACGATTTAAAAATATAAAGGCATTTGAATAGATTCTTCGGATTTATCAAACCCTTCGAGGGGACAACAAGTCGGCGCACGCAGACCAATATGTTAGACAATTAAGAGAGGTGAGTTGTCACACCCCCCAGAGGAGTTGCTGGTCCAATATATAATCAGACAGCATCTCCCCTGTACGACGGACACTTGAAGCATGTGTACAAGACCTAAACGACCACCTCTATCTCTCAGCCAAAATGGCTAGCAACATCAATATAAAAAGAAAAACAAGACACCATAACATACAAAGTCGTGTACCGGTAGGACTTACGACAAACATACACCAGCATGGGCCTCCGTGATACACCAAAGTACAATCCAAGACGTAAATGGAAGCAGAAAGCCACAAATGAGAATGAAAAAAAATAGAATATATCGAATGGATACAATGCAAAACCAACGGGCTGTCTCGAGCCGGAGGGACTCGGACTGGCAGCTGGGCATTCCAAGCGATCAACCTGAAATAAAAATATGGTTGTTGGGCTAAGTCTAAAGAACTCAGCGAATACACATATATGGTATGTAAAGTAAGTTATACAAGTAGTGAGAATCCAGATAACATAATATTAGGTACAGTGGTAGAAAATGTCAAACTGAGATGCTAGGAAAGTAAAGCATACCGGTGTCAAAGTATCTCGGTAACATATAGATCAATACCATCGATACCCCTCTGCGGGTAAAATAAGACTGTCGGTTGTACATATATCACAATCCTATATGTGCATGTCAAACAAATGCAGCATCCAAATGCAGTAAACACAAACAATGCAATCCATGCATCATGCACATGATTCAATGATATGGTCACCCCTGTCACCAGTCAGCCATCGTCACAAGTCATCAGTAAGGATGTTGGCGGAAGTACTCATCCAGGTATAGAGCTATGACAACTGTGCACACTCTGCTATCACTGCTCCTGAGTGACCGAGTGGATAGGATACTGGTGGAGTAAACACTCGGGCCCCATGTCCAATGGGGAAGACAAGTCTCTCATCTCCTCATATCTCCGAAAAAAGGAGGGACTCCTGCTTTCTACCACACTCCGGTACCGCTACCCATGAGCGATCGAGCGGAGCAGTACAGAATAATTGTACACACTCAGAAGGGTCTCTAATATTGGACACGCCCTCGGTAGCCACTACTCGTGAGTGACTATGTGCACAACACATGATCTGACGACCCGACTCGACCACAAGGGAGTCCAGGATTGCTAGCTATGTAACTGTGCAAATATGGTGCATGACACTATACGCATGCAACATCCAATCACAGGGTCTACCTAAAATCTAAGGCATGCACAATTCTTGGTCATAAATCATGATTTAGAAAGTAAACTATCAGGATAAATCATGACTTCAGGCCCTGCGTTTGAATCTGAAATCACCCTAGGAGGGCCTAAAGTCAGATGACTTCAGGCCCCCTGCGTGGGTCTGAAATCAAATGACTTCAGGCCCTGCGTGCATTCAATTTTTTTTCATTTTAAAAATATTTTTTATAATATTAAAAAATAATTTATTAAATTAATTATTTATAGGGTAATCTTTTATGTTGCAAACTTCTAATGATTATAAATTATATTGCAATAGGAGTTTTTTAGGTTTATCAGTGGGGTTTCATCCAAACCCTCTGATAGACTTAGGATATTTGGATTTCTCAACACCCAATATCAATAGTTGGAGTTGAGTTAGGAGATAGTGTTTTTGGTGTCAAAACTTCTAATGATTATAAATTATGTTGCAATAGGAGTTTTTTAGGTCTATTAGTGGATTTTCACCAAAACTCACTGATAGACTTAGAATATTTGGATTTCTCAAAACCCAATATCAATAGTTAGATTTGAACTAGGAGATGATATTTTTGATGTCCAAACTTCTAATGATTATAAATTATGTTGCAATAGGAGTTTTCTAGGATGAATTAGTGGATTTCGGTTAAGAGATGGTTCTTTATATTTAATTAATATAAATTAATATATTAAATAATATATTAATATATTAAAAAACCTATCAAAATACGTGATTTCAGATTTAAACGCAGGGCCTGAAGTCACACTAGGAGGGCTTGAAGTCAGATGATTATAAATTTTGAATGCACGCAGGGCCTGATATAAGATGATTATAAAAAAACCTATCAAATTTTGAATGCACGTAGGGCTTGAAGTCATCTGACTTCAGGCCCTTCTAGGGTGATTTCACGTCCTGCGTTTGAATATGAAATTATGTATTTTGATAGGTTTGTTTATATATTAATATATTTATTATTTATTATTTAATATATTAATTTATATTAATTAAATATAAAAAATCATCCCTTTATATTTTTTGAAATCACGTTAAAAGAGATGTTTTTTTAACTGTAATATTTTTTTTCTTTATCTTATATTTTTTAGCTGATTCCCATAATATATTATTTTAAAATGAAAATTTTGAAAAAGCAAGTTTAGATGTCTCGAAATTCGTTACTGAGAAAGAAAAAGATAATACTTGGTGGGAAGGGTGTAAGAGGAAGTTAACTAAAATGGATATGTCTTTAGGTAAAAATGAAATCCTGATATATCTTTTGATGAATACCAATTGTCAGATGTGCCTTTTTGATAAAAAAGCCGGAAAAAAAAGACGATTAATGAAAGGAACATGTAAGATCAGACCACTAACAAGTGGGAGATTAAATCTCTTACATATATGTTCTTTCATTTTACCATCTGTTAGTGAAAATGACGACTAGCTAGACGGGTAGTGATGATAATGATGATAATTTTATTCACAATATATGCGTAAAGTGTTATATAATTTGATCGACCTTGAACGTCTCGCTTTTAGAAAATAAAGGACATAATTTATATACTACTTAAAATTATACTCTAATGTCAGCTAGCAGATCACGACTAAGCTATGCAAGTTTTTGCTAGTCCTACTGTTTTTAATAAATGCAGAAATCAAGAGTAATCAAATGAATCGAACAGGGTAAAGTTGCCCCGGAGGACATATGTACATTTTGGTTCCGTGGGATTCTTAGTTTACTATTATTATTATGCCAGAATTTGATCAGTCAGAATGGTATTTTTTTTTCATAATTTTTAATATTATTTTAGATTTTTTATTTTAAAATAAATCATATGCTATGCAGGTGTAATTAAAAATAGAGGAATAATAGGGAGAGTGAAAATGGGAGAGTAAAAGTAAAATGAATGACGTGACACTTTACATGCACACGTCCGATTATCGCTTGGACACCATCGGCGACCTTCGACCGTCGCCCCGAATCAAATTATTTCCTAGGGGGCATGGTGAACCCGTCGAAGATCGCTGCACGCAAAATGCTACGTCATTCACTTTGCCTTTCATTCTCCCATTTTCACTCTCTTATCATTTTTCTTAAAAATATACATATTTATATTAAATATATTACATGAGAATAAATATGCATATTTATATTTAAAATGATATATAAATCGTAATGATCAGGTTCATTTTCTAACTAAATATTAAGAATACATCTTATGTGGATATTTGATATAATCAAAATCAAAATTTGTTAATTTTTCTCGTCTACGTACAATAATTTTTTTCTTTCTTATATACAAAGTTGATCAGCTAATTTCTACACACTAACATCAAAATGACATTGGTTGAAAATCAATACCAACATGCTAACGCTGATCTTTAAAGACCAGCTCATGTTAAAGTTGATCTTTAAAGATTAATTTCAGAATTGATGCTTATTTTTAAAAATAATATCGATATAAAACTGGCTAATACTAACAGTTAGAGGTAGTCTTGTTTAAAGGCTAGCATCACTTTAGTACTGATTTACTACAAAGCAATATCATGTGGTATTGATTTATGCAAACCAATCCCACATTATGATATTGATTTGCTATAAATTAATACCTTAGTGCTGATTTGTAGCTACAAACCATGCCAACACCACACAATGTTGGTTTGCTACAAACCAACCCCACATGGTGGGTGTTATTATTGGTGTGCTACAAAATCAGCTCCAATATTATACAAATCAGCACTAATGATTTTTTTATAAGTTAGCATCATCTTGAATATAATCAAAGAGAAGAAATTATTGCAGATAGATGGGAGAAATTAAAAAAATAACTTTTTACTATGTCAATTACCCACGTGGAATATATAATTAATTTATCTATACTTATAAAAGTTAATATAGAAATCAATATCAAAATGGATACAATTGATGTTTATTTCTGCGAACTTATATTTAGTATTTTTTTATTTTAATTTTTATAAATTAATATTAAGATAGTTGATCATTTATAAAAATAGTAAGAATAGACTATCCATGAAATTTTTTTCCATGAATTTTTTTTTCGGACGTGAATTCAGGAACGTTAGACTTATAGATCGTTCACTTTAAGTGCTTTTCGATTTACTTTGACGGTCGATGGAAAATTTTTGTTAGACCAAATTGATTGTCTGAGGTTGAAAAAAATATCATTATTTATTTTTTTCATGAAAAATATTTTTTTCACGATTGAATTCAATTTCCTAATTTACCACTGGATCTTCGTATAATCGTGCAGGACGCTCGGGATTTGACCATTTGGAAAATCATAATTATTATTTATTTAGGGAGGGTTTGGGAGAGCTTCTGCTAGTTGCTTTTTAGCTTCTAGCCATATAAAAGTGCTTTTGAGTATTTGGGAATGTCAGATTCTGCTTTAACTTCTGTAACTTTTACTCAAAAGCTAGAAGCAATAATTTGATGTTTTTTTCTACTTCTGCTTTTTTACTTATGGTGTAGAATTAAAAGTTGACATTTATACCCTTAATAAATTTATTACTTTACATAATTACCATCCTATTTTTAAATAAAATCTTATATTTTTATATAATTTATATTTTCAAAAAATTTTATACATATTTGTATAAATTTATATAAATTTTATTATTTTATTATTTTTTTATATTTTTATTAACTTTATATTTTTTTAAAATATATATATTATTAAAAAAAATAATTTTGATATAATATTTAAAATATAATATTAAATATATTTAAATAATTGAAAAAAATTAATTTTGATAGTTTAAGGATATTATTGTCATTTAATTAAAAATTAAGCTTAAAAGTGATTATTCACCAAACACTCAAACTTTACCTTGTATCAGCTTTTGACTTCTATTTCCAAACACTGTATGCTTTAGCTTCTTACTAACTTCAAGATAATCACTATAAGAATCACTTTTCAAGAAGTAAAAGCTCTCCCAAACACTCCCTTATTTTCTAACTAATCCACTTATTAAATGAATTCAACTTCACTGACTGATTGCGCCCCTTTTCTGTTTACATCCACAGACTCTGCTCCGGCGTCTGCGTTTACTCTAACTTCTCCTTATCCTTTTCTACTTTCGCCTACAACCCAGTCTGTCCTCTGCTTCAGCTCAAGGTGTTTTTTTTTCTCCTTCCTCCTCTCCTCAAATCCTAGATCGACAAAAATATCACTCGCACTCGGAGGGCCAACGCGTTCCCAACATCGATGCTTTCTCCTGGCTAGGGTTTCATGGGCAATTTGTGCCGTGGAAGCAAGAGCTGTGACGAAGACAGAGACGCCAAGCCCTCCGAGCGACCGGCGTCCCAGAACCAGCACCAGGCCCCGCCCAGCTCTGTCGTCGACGATTCCCCTAAGAAGCCCCCCAAGCAGCAGCAGCAGCAGCAGCAGCAGCCTTCTCCTGTCGCTGTCGTGATGAGGCGTGGCTTCGATCCTAGCAGCAGCTACGTGCTCGGGCACAGGACTCCCAACGTCCGGGAGCTCTACGTCATGGGGCGGAAGCTCGGGCAGGGGCAGTTTGGCATTACGTACCTCTGCACCGAGATCGCCACCGGAGTGGAGTACGCCTGCAAGTCCATCCCCAAGCGGAAGCTGCTATCGAAGGATGATGCGGAGGATGTGCGGCGGGAGATCCAGATCATGCACCACCTCTCCGGCCACAAAAACGTGGTCACTATAAAGGGCGCGTATGAGGACTCGCAGTCCGTGCACATCGTGATGGAGCTGTGCTCAGGCGGGGAACTCTTCGATAGGATCATCGAGAAGGGGCATTTCAGTGAGCGCAGAGCGGCCGAGATCATTCGAATTATTGTCGGGGTCGTGGAAGCCTGCCATTCACTTGGGGTCATGCATCGGGACCTTAAGCCGGAAAACTTTTTATTGGTAAATAAAGACGACGTCACCTCCCTTAAGGCCATTGATTTTGGCCTTTCTGTGTTCTTCAAGCCAGGTAAGTCGTGACCGAAGCATACAACTTTAGCAATTTCGGCATGAAAACAATGGTTTATTCGACTTATGTCTTGTTTTGGTAATGACAGTTTCTGTTGGTTTCCATTTTACTGAATTGATTCTCTAATTTACCCTTTGTCAATCCCGTTTCTTGATTTGTTGTTTAATGTGCATTGATAATGCGATATAACAAGGAATTCATAATGTACAAAGATAAGTAGGTCCCTTTTTTTTTAAAACAAATTTTTTTTTAAAGCCACATAATGAGTATATTTACGTAGTAGGTGTAGTAGAAACTACTTATTAACACGGGTTTGACATGAGATAGATTGATATAGCACTTTAAGAATTCTATAAAATTGTGGTCGAGCTTCTAGAAAAACAGAATTGTCAAACAGTAACAATTGTTAACCATGATTGAAATCTTGAAATTTACTTTCTAAACAATGAATATAAAGGAATCACATTTTTGGCCGAACATATTCATTAGTTAATTATCCATTATACTTGTCTGAAAAGAAAGGTAAACTAGTATATAGTTGCATAAATCAGTGCTATCCAATGTAGTTAATAAAAACTAAAACAAAATTTGAACCGGTGGATTGTTTTGTAGTCGAACCAGTGGATCAATTGGTCAAACTACATGCTCACCCAAACTTTAACTTGGCCAGACGAACTAGGTCAATTGTTTAAATCACAAATTTATTAATTTTATTCATAACCTAAAGTTTTAAGTAACAAAGAAGACCAACTAGTTGTGTCATATAAATAAATTTCACGTCACAAACTACATTGTAATTATAGTTTGTTGGTGCTTCAATGTGGTTGTGGATATGTGGGATTGTGGGGAATGTGGCGTGGAGGAGTGACAGTCAATAGAATAGAGGATTAGATGTAGTGGACTGATGTCTACACTGTAGGCGTAAACTGTAGGGCAATGGAGGCCAGTGAAAAAAAATAAACACACACATATATGATCCAAATGAACTGGTCAAATCCATGATACAAATAAACTGATGGTTTGTCCAGTTAGCTCACTGTCTGTCACTGGTTCAGATTTTGAAACATTGGATTGCTGCTGAATCACTTACCCTGCAATGAATTTCTCATATCATACATTTGTACTGTTTGGATTATCAACAAAAGAAAATTTAAAACATTTTTGGTTGCTACCTTGGCCATTATTCCTGGTGAAAAGATGCTCTAAGGTGAGGGTGCACCGAAGATGTTGCCTTTCTAGATTTGGAACTATTTCTCGTGACTTTGAAGCTATAGATTCTTACTCCCTATTTTGAATGACTATGAAAGTAAGGGACAACTAGCTTAGAATTAATTAGTATTTAAAAAACTTACGGTTATTGAAAGTAAATAACATTGTTAAACATAGCATGAACAATAAAATGGCTAAATGTACTGCTCCAGAATAATCTTTTTTAGTCTTTGTAAATGAGGCTGTTGAAAATAAAGTGGAATTTTTAGGAGGCGTTTGGTTTGGAAATTTTTTTCTATTTTCTATTTTCCATTTTCTATTTTCCATTTCTTATTTTCTGATCTAGTTTTTGGAAAACGGAAAATGTGTTTGGTATGATATATTGTAATTCTATTTTCTAGAAAAGAAAACTGGAAAATGCGTTTGGTATGGTAATATTGAAAACTGGCCAAATGATTCTTTTACAGGGAGTAGTGAGGACTCAGACATGGTTAGCACTTAGTAAAAATTTAACAGGTACATACTGATAATGCATAGTTTATTACATTAAAAATAAAGCTTGACATCAGAATTATAACATAGACTTGACAAGCACAAACCATATGATCACTACATCAGACTCGAAACAATAAGACAATATCACCAAAACGAAGGCGGAGAACCAGGTGGAGGATCGATTCCTTTTGCATTTGATCGACGTAACAAGGATGAATTAGCACAGGATTAAACAGATCGAAAGTTGTTACTCTAATCCAGACCAAAAGCTCAATTCTCGTAAGAGAAAGAAACAAATTATAATCAACAAGAACAGGATCTATCGCATGCTTGAAACCCATCCAATTTCTTAAAGAAGGCTATATCAGGATCTTTAGCAGCTGCGAAGAAGGGGCGAGGGCGAGCGATGAAGGGGCGAGGGTGAGTGATGAAGCGGCGGCGAGGGTCTTGCGGCGAGATAGGGCACGAGAAAAAGGGATGAAGCGGCGGCGAGGGATCGAGGGGCTTGCGGCGAGGGTTCGAGGGTTCGAGGTGATTTTTGTTTCGAGGGATGAAGCGGCGAGAGGGTTCGAGGGTTTTGCGCGAGGCAGCGCATTTTCTATTTTCTACCGCATTCTCTCTTTTCTGACCGCATTCTCTCTTTTCTCAGAAAATGACATTTTCACGTTTTCTATTTTCTTAGAAAATGGCATCTCGTTTTCCAGAAAATACAAGTAGAAAACACAAAACAAACAACATTCTCTGGAAAATAAGAAAATGAAAACAGAAAATGCCTAAACCAAACGCCCCCTTATATTTTCATTTTTCATCTATTGGTTTTACATCAAAGATGAAAAACACTAGCTAATCTCCATCTTCAATTCTAAAAATATTGACAGAATAGTCTTAAAGAATTAACAGCTGTGTATTCAACAAACTATGAATACCTTAAACCATGTCAATAGTTCTACATTTTTGGTATAGAGTATAGTACCTGATAGACCAATAAAGCATAGTAATTAGTAAGAATAAAAAAAACAAAAAAGAAAAATAAAACAGAAAAAAACCCAGATGAGTTCAATTTTATAATGGTTTTCTTATAATTATATTGGTTTCGATGCACATTGAAGCTAAACAAAATTCTTCATTTTGCTTGATGATCTTTGTTCAGCTTTTATATGGGAACTTAGTTTGGCTTTCATGTCTTTCAGATCAAATTTTCACTGATGTGGTTGGAAGCCCATACTATGTTTCTCCTGAAGTTCTCTGTAAGCACTATGGACCAGAAGCTGATGTTTGGACTGCTGGTGTTATATTGTACATACTCCTAAGTGGTGTACCACCTTTTTGGGCTGGTATGACCTTGATATCTGTTTTCTTTACTGTCTCACCAGTAAAAAATATTCATGATGATCATTTTTATTTCAGAAACACAACAAGGAATATTTGATGCAATTATGAAGGGAGTCCTTGATTTTAACTCAGCTCCATGGCCTTTGATTTCTGAAAGTGCAAAGGATCTAATAAAGAGAATGCTTTGCTCTCGTCCTTCAGAACGATTGACAGCCCATGAAGTACTATGTATGATATTTTTTTTATTCAATCTCAATACATATTTGGTTCATGATTCGTGTTGGTAGACATCAAACGATGGAGAAACTTATAATTTGTAGTTTGAGTGTGGTCCGCAGGTTGGCTCAAGCAAAACTATGCTACCTTGTACAGGCGGCTATGTAATGGTTCAACAAAGGATTATTTATGTCTGTCTATGCATGCTTTTGGTTTTGGGTAGTAAAACAACTTCTAAATATTCCCTTTTTTTGTATTGAGCTTCTGTGGATCATGTGGTGCACAAAGCAACACATCAGTTTGAACTTTTATAACTATTGGAGGGTACTGGAGTGAAACTTTGAGCCATGGTCCGTGTGTATGTTTTTTTTTCTTATCTTTTTCACTATGTTGGTTTATTTTAATATAGAGGATTTAAATCAGGCATTTTATAATTACAGCATCTAGTTTGTTCCTCATGATTGACTACATTGCATTTTGTCCTTGCTCTCCTTTCTTAAATAGAATTTGAACACTAGTTATAAGTGGATGTTTGGTATATTCCTGACAGAGATGTATCACTCTTCACATGGTATACCTAGGACTCTGTCTTGTTGAACTCAAAACTGTTTAGCTGTAGATGAACGCCTCTCTAGACTCTATCCATCATCTATTACCACATACAAAATTTTGAACACAGGGTACAACCTTATTGTTTTACACAAGTGGTATAGCACCATAAACCTGATAAGCTCACACTTTTTCTGAACGATCATTCCCTTCACAGTTAATCAAGAGCATAACTTGCTTTAGGTATAATGGGCGAGTGTCACTAACTGAGCTAGATAACTCCTAGCAGTTTGGAGCAATCTTAAACAAAAAATTGAAGCAATTGGGGTTACAGTTGTAAAAGCAACACATTGTATGTAGTATGCAGAATCAAGTGTTTGTTTGGATATTAATGCTTATAGTAGAATGATAGGGACAACTGATGCTTGCAGTATTTTTCTACTGTAATCATTCACTAATCTATGTTTTTCTCAGAATGATCCTTATATTCCACATCAATGACATATCTACTTTAAAGTACAGGCATGATGACTCTTCTTTCTGTTGCAATTTTTTTGGTGTTTTTCATTTGTTATTGAAAGCCAGTGTTCTTTATTAAGAGAACTTACTAAATAAAATGAGTTGTTTTGTCCATCTGCCTACAGTTTACAATATACAGACAACATGCATGGAACTAAACAGAAGTTACAAAAATAGAGATGCTATAAGTCACAAGCGAAAATTTTCTCATCAGTAAAAATTTAGGGTTTGAAAGAGCACGACTTGGTTGCTGTGAGTTAGGTGTTAATCTATCAAAGTGTATACTTCCGAAATTTTAATAATGGTGTCACCTAGCTTGTAGTTGGATAGTTAATCTATTAGGTATAGATTAGGGGATCATGCATTGTGATTTTTCGATCTTCAATATGTAGTTTCTTAAAGATTATACCCACGTCAAATGTGCAATTTTCTACTTTTATGCTCAGGTCATCCATGGGTTTGTAAGCATGGGGTTGCTCCTGATCAAGCACTAGATGCTGCAGTTCTCTCCCGTCTGAAGCAATTTTCGGCAATGAATAAGCTAAAGAAGATGGCTTTGCGTGTGAGTACCACATCCTAATGTTCCTTTAGCTTTTGTAAATTAGAGGCATATTCTATTTTGATATTTATGATATATATTTGCTTAACAAAAAACTATATGGGGGAGCACTATAGGAACAGTCCATAGGATGAATTTGACCTTGCTATTGGAATTTATCCCAAATAGATTAATATAAGTTAAATTCTTGCTGCTATTTGTCAGGTTATAGCTGAAAGCCTTTCAGAGGAAGAGATTGCTGGACTTAGAGAAATGTTCCAGGCAATGGACACAGACAACAGCGGGTCAATTACATTTGATGAACTTAAAGCAGGTTTGAGAAGATATGGTTCTACTCTAAAGGATACAGAAATACGTGACCTTATGGAAGCTGTAAGTTTATATTTCATGGAACTTACTAATTTTATTGTTGAGTGCTTATTAAACTGAATGGTTCAATTACTGCATTTTTTTATGTTCTTGTTTCAACTTAGAAATTTCACCATGGTTCTACTCTATAAATTTATGCACGGAACGAACTGAATCACAGAATGAATGTACAAGACATCAGAAATTGCATTTGGGAAGTCATGACTCTCTGACTAATTTCTTTACCTTTTTTTTTCTTTACAGAATTAAGTTAAATATAGAGAGTTTGGATGCATTCTTCTTGTTTTGGTTTATATAAGTTAGTTCATGTGTTCTGGGAGTCCACTTTGTTAATTCTTAGTTGCTTCTTCCAGGCTGACATAGACAACAGTGGCACCATCGATTATGGTGAATTCATTGCTGCAACGATACATCTCAACAAACTGGAACGTGAAGAACATTTGTTGGTAGCTTTTTCATATTTTGACAAAGATGGGAGTGGTTATATTACAGTTGATGAGCTTCATCAAGCTTGTAAAGAGCATAACATGACTGAGGCTTCTCTTGACGATGTCATTAAGGAAGTGGATCAGGATAATGTAAGTAGCATCTTCTTTGTGCTTAATGAGCACCTGATGTTAACAAAAATAATTGTTCCTTGATTTGGACAGGCCTGATTTTTAATCCTAATTAAGGGTGTTAAAGTAGAAAAGAGAACTAATTTCACTCCATAATAACTAATCATTTGGGAGTAAGACACACAATATAAAATCATAGTAGATCACTTAACTTGGCTACACTAAACTAGGAGTTGTAGAGTACTTAGCAAAATAAATTTAATTACGTCATTTGGCGTATGTGTTTATAGAATTTGCCTGCATTATCATCGGATTCATCTTGCATAATGAATTAGAAGGAAAAGAATAGGACATCGAAATTTATTATTCCTCCAAAATAAACTGTTCAAACGTGTCAGAAATTTGATAGAAAAGTAAATTGTTGGATAGTTATAAAATACCCATTTTACTCTTCATTTGTTGTAAAATTTGGTCATCTTACTTTTAGTTTGTTTTCTTAAAAACACAAGAGGAAGATCATTTCTCCTTTTTCCACTTTTCATCCTAGTAAACACAGTGGCCATCATCATAATCATCGACCCCTGTTATTTGTTCTTGTTGTAATCTTTAATCTTATGGGTATATTTGGATTATCAGCCCAAGTAATACAATCACTGTTTGCAAATGGCTAAATCTAACATAGCGAGAATGATAGAGGATGCTGTTGAAATTTGTCTTACTTTAAGTTGACTGATGTTACAGGATGGTCGCATTGACTACAGTGAGTTTGCTGCTATGATGAGGAAAGGAACTATGGGAATCGGCAGGCGAACATTGCGCAACAGTTTAAACGTGAGCATGAGAGACGCACCAGGTGCTTTATGAATAATTTAATATGCAATTTCTGCCTCAAAACCTAATGCCTTGCTCATTGGTTTTGTTAGTATGTTTGATTATGAAAAAAATTTGATGGTGCCGGATTTTATCAAGTTGCACTAAAACGCTGTCCTATTTTTGATTTCCTTGTCCAAACATCATTGTCTACCAATATAAGATCTCTCTAGTTTCAAAATAATAGTTAATAACAGTAATAATAAAACACATCATCCAATAAAAGTATTATAGGCTAGACCAGGAAAACAAGATGTCTACTTGTGATAAATGCTAACACATGTACTTGATATCAAAATTGTGCATTCAATGATCGTGCATTATCAATCAAAAAGTTTGAGCAGATTATGGAGAACTGGATAGAAGCTTGGATATGTGTACGTTATTTTCCTTTCCTGCAATTTTATGTTAAGAGAATTAACTCCAGAATACTTTTCCAATGTCAAGTGACTAAATGTAGTACGTCATACAATTTTCCAAAATGAGTATCTACTGTGTTTTTTTTACTTCTACTTTTGCAAGCCTTAATTCTACACACAAAAAGATAATATGAGCAAAGGATTGTGAAAAAGAAAGTCATCCGTTGAGCGCCTATGGAGGACAGAATATTCTTTTATTTACATATCTGCAAATGGTGCTCGCATTGGACGAAATTGGCGAATTCTGATACGTTAGATTTTTGAATCGTTCGTCGTGAGTATTTTTCGATTTATCTTGACTGTCGATGAAAATTTTTTATGAAATCGGACCGGTTGTCCGAGGTTTGATGTTATCCAACTTCGTTAATCATTTTTTGTATTGGACGAAACATGCCCCGGGGTTATGGTGCAGTGAAAATATAGAGCTACGATAGAGAGCGTGAAATTATAGCGTGAAACTCAACGTGAATGATGTGACATTTTTTTTTGTACACGTTCGATTGCCGCTTGGACACCGACATCAGTCTCCGGTCGTCGCCCCGAACAAAATTATAACCTAGGGGGCACGATGAACCCATCGAGGATCACTGCAATTAGAGTGTTATGTCATTCACGTTGAGTTTCACGTTGAAAATTCACGTTGTCTATCATTTTTGAAAGATAATTAATTGTCATTTCAGGTATCTGTGATTTGATTCCCAACTACAGTGTATTTTATAAAAAAATTTCTTTTAAATGAGGTGTGAATCTTGGGCTTCTGGGCCATCCGTTGTGAGTCTTTTTTGATTTACTCCAGCGATCGGTGGAAATTTACATGGAGCGATAGTAATTGTCCGAGATTTGATATTATCTAACCTCATTAATCACTTGCAATGGACGAAAGTAGTAGGGATTTATATATAATTAAGCCAAATTTCTTGTGGAAAATTACCTTGTTTTTTTTATTTCCCTAACAAACGAACAGATAATATCATGGGACATAAATGAGAATGTACTCTTTTTTTTTTTTTTGTTTCATAGTTAGATTGAGAGTGCGCTTGATATATATTCGATAATAGGAATAGTAATGAGTTTTGATTGAGGGATTTATGAGTTTAGTGATAATCTGGTGGGGGTTGGGTTATAAAATCAAGGTATCATATCTATATTTTGATTCCGATTCCCGTATACCAAGTATAAGGCGTTTGGTAAGCGGGTTTAGAAGGTGGGAATGAGAATGAAATCTATTTCATTCCCATTGATGATGCTTAGTATACGGGAATCGGAATCAAAATAAGGATATGATATTCTTGATTTCATAACTCATCCCCACTAGGTTATCACCAAACTCATAACCCCCTCAATCAAACCCATTACCATTCCCATTGCCAAATTTATACCAAATGCCCGATATAGATTTCATTCCCATTACTGCCTTCTAAACTTGCTTACCAAGCACCCCTTGAATAATGACTAAATTGTAGCAAAAAGAGTCGCAGGAAGCTTCATTGTTTTATATGAAGTATAAAATTGCAAAGAAAAATGGATTGGAACTCAATTTAAATTTTAAGGTTTCAATTTGATAAGGTATAATCGGTCTTAAAATATAATTAAGATTACATTATAAGATTTATTATTTTATTTGATACAATTTTAAAATTATAATATAATATAATCTGTATTATAAAAGTTAGTAAAAATATTATAATCTAAATTATAAAGCTAATAATATATAATCTGAATTATATTATAAATTTAATTATATTATAAACTGGATTACGTTACACGCCTAAATCATTCTAGATGATTCTAGATTTCACAAAGCAATAAAGTAGAGATGAAAAAAATCAAAAGCAACCATTAATGATATATCTCAGCGGCAGAACTAGTTACCTTCTTCTTTAAAATTCCAAATAGATAAATTAAAATAAATTAATATTCATAAATAAATTTGATATTTAATTTGATAAACATTTATTTATAACCATTTAATATACCAATATCAATAAAATGATAAAGTTTGAATAATTTGTTAAAATAAATGAATAAATTTGAACATATATATTTAACTCGTTAATATTTCGTAAATAATATTTAGGAATAAAATTTTCAAATAATATTTATTGATAAATTCTTATCAACATGCATGTTACATAAATAAATAAATTTGATTATCAAATTTAAATAATTGATAAAATAAACGAAAAGGGTTAATATTCAAATAATAAATACATTTGAATTAAAAAATAGATAACAATTAATCAAATTCAAATCATGTTCAAATTCATAAATAAAAAAAAATTAAATTTAAAAATAATTATTTTAATCTCAATTTCATTATACTAGATTACCTTATTAAATAAATTTAAATATCATGAAATTTAATTAACTTGACTCGATTAGTCCTAGATGCATCTTTCTTCATTAAAAAAAACAGTAATACGAGGACTCTACTTCACCGTCGGTGATCTCTCTATGCCTGCCGTTGCCGGAAATTGCCCACCGCAGCGGGGCCGTCGACGCGAGAGGCAATTCACGGTCAAAAATAAAAACACATGCAAGTGGAAGAAAACAACTTTTTGAGTTTTTGGAGAAATCTCCCGAAGTTCAAATCTTTTTCAAATGCCCCCCTCCTTTCTTTTGAAATTGCAACACACACACACACTCTCTCTCTCCGTTACTTTGGTTTGGTAAAAACCGAATATAGAATGGCAGATTGATAAAATCACATTATTTTCCCTTTTCACGCCTTGAACTCGACAAAATCACAAATTAACACCCGGACAAACAACAAGTTCCTCGATGCTCGGTTGGTTCCCGATTACTCTCCATCCGGCTTCCCCTGCTCCTCTGCCGCTTCCGCCGACACCGCCGCCGCCGCCTCTTCCAGCGCCGGCGAATCCTCAGACGCCCTGCGCTTCATCGCGACCTGCGTGAGGTGGTTGTAGCTGCCCTTCTCCTTGAACAGCTGCGCGAAGTGGTGCTTGCAGTACAGCACGCCGTCCAGCGCCGCGTAGGAGGACGGCGTCAGGGTGCACCCGCCATGGAAGCACCTGAAGCACGTCTTGTGGTATATTTCACCCTCCACCGAAATCTGCCTCATGAAATTAATTAAGCAAGTATTTGATTAAGCTTATTAATTAGACTAATTAATCCATCGGAACCTTTTCCAGTGGGTAAGCAGTTTTGTTGCAGCTTGAACACTTGTCTTGTGTTCCAGAGAACATAGACGAGACCTTGCTTGGAGCCTTAGCCTGTAAATCCTTTCTAATTTAATTAACCTCACAATCAGAGAAGAAAACTGACGATAATTAATTAACAATTACTTACCTGTTCCTTCTCTCCAGATTTCCCACCTGATGCTGGGAACTTCTTGCTGAAGTTGCCTGTCTCCTTGAAGAGCTGCTCAAAATGAGGCTTGCAGTAGAGGACGCCTTCCATCGAAGAGTAACTGCACATCTTTTGAATGCGATCGAAGAGTAATTAATTAATTATCAACTGTAATTCGTTGTTTAATTTATAATAATATGTGTGACGATCGAGTTGAGAATTAATTTGGTTGGAACATACTGAAAGAGTTCCTTTGCAATGGCTGCACTTGAAGCAGGCCTTGTGATAAGGGACTCCATCAGCAGTCAGGAGATCGATGAAATGAACAGTCTTGTCGCAGGCCTTGCATTTGTCCTGGGTTCCACTGAACGACATGGTGATCAATGTCGACGATTGACAGACTGGTAGCTAGACAATCAAATCTGCTTGCTAGATCGAGGTTAATTAATGTATAGTTGCTGTCCTTCTCCCTCTCCACAACCAAGTTGGGAGCAGATAATGCAAGGTACGAGCAAGGAAGAGAGAGAGAGAGAGGGAGGAAGGAGGAGGAGGAGGGCACTGTGAGGCTGGGCTTTTAAAGGGTGAGTAGATCCTATTTTGGGATGAATAGGGAATGAGCAAGGAGGAAAGATAGGACACTCTCCGAATAGGATGATGCATGTTAATCTCTAAGCCACAGACCTAGTAAACACTACCATGAAACTTTTAATTATCGATTGTTAATTTAATTTGATTACTATTTTTTTAAAAAATTTAAAATTTAATATTTTTTTATTATTAACTATTGATTTTAAAATTCTATTGTTAAATTCAAAACGGAATTTAAAATTGATGGTTAAATTAGTGACCGATTAAATTTTTTTATTACTAAATTCTAATATTAGTGATCGTTTAAATTGTATTAGATAAAAAAAATAATGATTGATTTAAAATTTCAATTAACAACGGAATTAAAATTTATCTTTAAAAATTAACGTTGAAAAAAAAAAATTAAAGATGGTCAATTAATACATTTAGTCACCTACTACTAGCAAAGAATATTCCATCGCAAAATGACAAGCAGACCAAAATAGCTAGCCCCGGCTCAAATTCACACCGTGTATATAGGAACAAATTGATTGGTGAGTGATCATGTTGTGGAGTGAGATGGAATCTCAAGAGTGACGTGGTCTTTCGAGTACTATGAGTTGCTGATGTTGGCTTCATCCTGCGAGAAAAATGACCGTTAACAAATCCGTTGGGAAAAATTCCCGACAAGATCCTCCGACGGTTAAGTCAGTGTCCGCAAGAATAGAGCAAAGCAATGAAACAGTGGGGGAAAGCAAAATCGCGCATACCTTTTGAATGAAACGGGGAGGGGCTTATATAGCCGCGGCAACTGACAACTCCTGTCTGCGTCAACCGTCCTCCTATACCCGAACGAGACAGGGGCGTGAGTGTTGTCAGCTCATAAGATGGCGCCGATCGGCGCCGCTCACCCTGACACAGATGAGGGGTGGGGTGGCGCGGGATATATGTTCGATTATGCCAGAAAAGTGCAAAGTCAACGGGGTATCCGCGACGTGCGTTATAACTAGGTAAGGTTTGCACTGACCCCCGTACCACGGTTGCTGGTACACTGCCAAGGGTAGGTATCATAAGGAAATGGGACAGATCTTGAGGCGGATCGCCGGCTGGCCAGCCCGAGTGAAGCCGAGTTGTTCGAGTAGTATCTGAGAGACACGAGTCACTCCCCGAGTCAGGGAGCGCTCGGATTCGATCGGTTCATTGAGTCCCGAGTCGCCTGCTTAAGTTACTGGGAGAACGCCGACTGCGACTCGACAGGGTGTGACCAGGTGGTTCTAGGCTCGGCTGTCGGGACTCTGTGGTGTGAACTATAGTAGCAGGTGTCTCGGGTGCCCAACGGGGTCTGCCCCTCGTCGTCTTATTCTGGAACTTGAGGCGAGGTGCGTCTTGTCTACCGCTTAGTCGAGTACTCCAAGCCGAGTGAACCCTGGTAGCCTTGCCCTGCTAACCGGTCCCGTCCTCCTGTATATGGCGAGCTCGACTTAGCCTGAGGTGGTGCCAGGCCGGCCGACCGAGCGATATGCGAGCTAGGCCGGGATCATAAGCATCCCCTTCGAGTCTAGTCGAAGGAGGCTGATCCTGTCGACAAGCGATGATCGGTTCTCCCTCGGATGACTCGGTCTGACCAAGACGACCCGGTCTGCTGTAGCTCGGGGGGTCGGACTCGGGCCCAAATAGGAATTAGGTTCAAGTCGCTCGGCTCGGACCAAATGGGACTCACAAAACAGTAGTGTGGTTGCAAAATGACAGCGATCCCCTCTCTGAGACTTAAATGAGGTTTATATAGGGGAAGGAAAGCCCTCCGCCATGTCAGAGATGTCCTGTCTCATTAAGGATGAGTTAGTTGTCAGACTGTATAACCGACAGCTTTGGTAGCTTTATGAGGCTGACACAGCCGTCTGACAGTCTGTCCAGGTTGTCCCCTCAGACCTCCATTAATGCTGGCGGCTCTGTCAGGTCATGATTATGTCAGAAATCCTCTTCGGACAATGGGGAGATTCGGATAGTCTTTACTGCTGCTGCGACCCTTCACTCACTCTGGGTCGGTCGCCCTGGGTCTGTCACCCTGGGTCGGCCACCCTGTCACTCTGGGTCGGCCACCCTGTCACTCTGGGTCGGTCGGGTGAGTTCGGGTCATAAGTCTCTACGCGTGGAGCTAACTCGGGCGGCTAGAGACAATCGAGCCGAGTGATCGACATCGGGTGACTGACCCCGAGTGGCCGACCTCGGGCGACTGACCCCGAGTGGCTGACCTCGGGTGGCTGACCCCGAGTGGCCGACCTCGGGCGGCTGACCCCGAGTGGCCGACCTCGGGCGGCTGACCCCGAGTGGCCGACCTCGGGCGACTGACCCCGAGTGGCCGACCTCGGGTGACTGACCCCGAGTGGCCGACCTCGGGTGACTGACCCCGAGTGGCCGACCTCGGGTGACTGACCCCGAGTAATCTCGCCCGATCCGAGTTATTCCCCATCGAACCCGACCGGGCCTCCGACCCTCCTCCAAAAAACCACCTGACCGGATCACAAGCCTCCCCTTCAAGTCTAGTCGAAGGAGGCTCACGGCCCGACTGACTAGACTCTCGGCCCGGTCGGCCGAGCTCCATTTCGCATTCTCGGGCATCGCTTCGCACTCCTAATCTTCTCTCTTAAATGCCATATCTTCTGTCAAATCATACATTAATGCAAGGGCACGCGTCGCCTCCCGACTGGAATCTCCGACATCGAGGCATCATCGGCATGGCGGGAGTGTCGTCAGAGCAGAGTTTCGTGGCCTCGGGAAGGAGAAGGGGATGGACGACCCTGATTGGATCCTGCCTTGTCCTCCTTCGATATCTGACGGCCCTTGTTGTTTTGGTCCCGGTATAAATAGTCCCACCTCTTCATTTTCATCCTCTCCGCCCTCGCCTCCTGTTTTTTTATTCCTTTCCTGTCCGACCTCCGCCGCCTAACATCCTCGATTTCCGGCGAACAGTGTTTCCGGTGAACCTCATCCCTAGGTACTCTTTCTCCCTCCCGAGTCTTTGTTTCATATTTCCTGACCTTGTCTTGATGGCCGAGTCATCCGCACCCCCTGAGCCGTGGTACATAACGACTCGCTCTTCACTGACCCTAGGCCAGTTGGAAACTTTCAGCCTAGACTATCGCATTCCCGAAGACCACCTCATGGCCCTCCCCGACCGTCGGGGTCGGCCGCATGGACCCCCCATGAATTACTTCACCGTCTTCTCCGACCAGTTGCTAACCGGCCTGCGTTTCCCACTTCATCCGTTCTTTCGGGAGGTCTGTCGGTATTTCCAGGTGTCCTTGTCCCAATTAGCCCCAAACTCGATCAGGATCCTGTGCGGTACAGTAATCGTTTTCACCGCCCATGAAATTCCCCTCACACCCCGGGTATTTAATTACTTCTACTATCTCAAGAAGCAAGAGCCCGAGAACTTCTATTTCCAAGCCCGTATTAACTCAGCCTTTTTAGAAAAAGTCCCTTCCTCCAACAAAGGTTGGAAATCCCACTTTTTTTATATCCAGACGACTCCGCCCCCGACCTGGTCCACCGTGTGGGTAGAAGACCTTCCAAACCTGGCCCCATTGCCCAAAAACCTCCGCTCGGACCCGGGCTATCAACTGGCCTTCTCACAGCTCGGTGGGACCCGATACCACGCGGGCAAGCTGCTGATTGACGGCATGTTGTATTGGTTCCAGATGAGCCAGATCCCGGCAGAGCTGCCCGGCACCCTTGGTAAGTCTCTACTTAGTTGGTCGGCTGGTTAATGCTAACTAAAATTCTCTCCTTGTTGCAGCTGAGACAATGTATAGAGCTCGGGTCGGCGATGTAATGGCTCGGGAGGAAGCAGCCATGGAGGCTTTGGCTGCCCGGCTAGCGGCCGAACGAGCCGTACCTCCAGTGAATGTTGTCCCCGCTCCTGAGCGACCGGCAGTCGGGGATGAGGCTCGAGAGGAAAATCTCCCAGCTGGTGATTCAGACGAGACCCCCCAAGTCGTAGACGAGGGGTCCGTAGGGCCAACAGGAGAGGCTGAGGTAGAGCAGCCGGCCCCCGAGAGCTTAGTCAGGAAACGCCGCCGGCTGCTTATTTCCCCGGGCACGTCCCCCACCCCTACACCGATCGCTCAACCCGAACCAGCCGCGCCCGGCACTCGGGTACTAGCGGCTGCCCCGGCTCCACCCCCATCCGGTACTCGGGGGTCGACTCCGACTACCCCTCGCTCGGGAGCTATGGCTCCTCCTTCCATAGTACCTCCTTCTGGGGCCTCCACCACGGGCACCGCACCATCTCGACAGGTGCCTTCGACGGGTGCTGCAAGCGTCACTGCGGTGGAGGCTCTCTTGTCGATGCGTTCACCTCCCCGAGCGGCACTGGATATCGACGTCCCGTCAGCAACTGTACTGACTCGGATAGTTCAACCTCAACCCATTAACTTGCACGGCCATCTGGCCTCCAGCTGGGATCAGGGTCAAGCTATAGCCTCCGTGACGAATCCCATGAGTCTAGCCGACAGCTTCTTCCTAGACTCGACTCAGGTACATCCTTCCTCTGCTTGGCCATTTATGTAAATGCCTGTGATATTAATCTCATCTTGCAGCATTGGTCGGCGAGCCAAGCGGTCAGTCGGGCGTTAATCGTCAACATCAGGGAACGCCGCGCGGCTGAATGGAAAGTGAAAGAGTTAGAGGATAAGCTGGCCCACTGTGTTGTTCCTCCGGGTGATGAAGGTCGAGATCAATTACGATCGGAGATAACCGCCTTGAGGCTCCAGTTATCCGACTTGGAAGCTCGCTCCGAGGAAGAACAGCGGGCCATGGCTCAGGCCGCCATGGAAGGGGAACGCCTGTCCCATCGGGTGGGACACTTGGAAGGCGAGAAGAAAATCCTGGAGACTCGCAATGCTCGAACCCGCTCTGACTTAGACAAGAAAGTCATTGAGGCGACAGGTCTTCGGAGGCAGCTGAAGGAGTCAGCCGCAGCTCACAATCAGACCCAGTTGGCCTTGAAAAACAAGGAGGTCGAGCTGGCTGCCTTGCAAGAGACCTCTCAGACCCTGGAATCTCAACTAACGGATGCCAGGAGACAACTGGCGATGCGGGACGCTGCCCTACAAGGCAAGGACTCGGAAAATGCCCGGCTAAAGAAGGAGCTTGAGGACTATCGGTCAGGCGAGTCGGCTCGAATTGAAGCAGCCCGCCTGGCCTATATTCAATCAGATCTTTTCCTCGACCAAGTGGCAGAGCGCACAGGTGGTATGATCTTGTACGGCGCGCGGGGCGCCATTCAACAACTGACTGAGGCCGGCCACCTTCCTCCTGATCTCCCTCCCAATGCGGTGAAGCCAACACGGATCGAGGCGTCGATTCCTGAGGACGCCTTTCCCCCATTTACTTAGACTAACTCCCCTCCTTTACTTATTTTGTTCTGCCTGGGCTCTAAGGCCTTATAACTTTTGCGCGTGTCTTGCTTGGCCCTCGGGGCCCCATTTTTGCAATGTCTGATGGCCTCACTTCAATTATCTTGACTTTTCACGTCCTCACCCTTCTTGCTCGTGTACCGTCTCTGTTAATATATGATGTATGAGATTTTCACTGAAACTCGTTCGTTCGGGCTCGATTCTTTTAGGTCGACCAGAAAATCTCGCTAAGTGTTGAGCGCTCGAGACAGTCGCGTTATCAGCCACTCGATCCAGTGGATGTCCCAACCCAACTATGTTGCTTGGAAGGGTCGGCACCCTGACTCGGCAATTGGTGCTCGGTCGGGTCGGCGCCCTGACTTGGCAATTGGTGCTCGGTCGGTCGGCGGCCTGACTCGGCCATTGATGCTCGGTCGAGTCGGCGCCCTGACTCGCAATTGATCGTCGGGTCGGCCCCTGACTCGGCAATTGATGCTCGGTCGGGTCGGCGCCCTGACCCGGCAATTGAGGCTTGGTCGGGTCGGCGCCCTGACTCGGCAATTGGGTTATGGGAATATATTGCTTCGTATTTGTTTCAGCAAGAGCCTGGACACCGCTTGGCTTGCCCTGACCGAGCGCGGATCGCCGCGCCCGACCGGACCCGATCGAGCGTGGAACGCCACGCCCGACCGGCGCCGAGTCCGGTGGGTGCGTGGGAGCATGCCCACTTATAATTGCCTGAGCAAGAGTCTGGACACCGTCCGACTTACCTGACCGAGCGTGGACCGCCATGCCGACGGCCCGACCAGCGTGGAACGCCACGCCCGATCGGCGCCGAGTCCGGTGGGTGCGTGGAGCAAGCCCACTTATAACTTGCCTGAGCAAGAGTCTGGACACCGTCCGACTTACCCTGACCGAGCGTGGACCGCCACGCCCGACCGGGCCCGACCGAGCGTGGAACGCCACGCCCGATCGGCGCCAGTCCGGTGGGTGCGTGGGCGCAAGCCCACTTATAACTTGCCTGAGCAAGAGTCTGGACACCGTCCGACTTACCCTGACCAAGCGTGGACCGCCACGCCCGACCGGGCCCGACCAGCGTGGAACGCCACGCCCGATCGGCGCCGAGTCCGGTGGGTGCGTGAGAGCAAGCCCACTTATAACTTGCCTAGCAAGAGTCTGGACACCGTCCGACTTACCCTGACCGAGCGTGGACCGCCACGCCCGACCGGGCCCGACCGAGCGTGGAACGCCACGCCCGATCGGCGCCGAGTCCGGTGGGTGCGTGGGAGCATGCCCACTTACAACTTGCTGAAACTGTTATTTCATAGGCTTCGTGTCCTTCTATCATTTTTTTTTGGAGTACAAGTACAAGGATTGGTTCACTCAACTCTCCTCGCGGTACATTCTCAAGTGTATTGCACTCCAGGGCCTTCCCAACTGCTTCCCTTGAGCATCTTGCAGGTAGTAAGCTCCCGATCCCAGTGCCTTAACCACCAGAAAAGGACCGCTCCATTGAGGCTCCAGCTTGCCCACTTCCCCCACTGGCTTGATTCTCTTCCACACCTTGTCCCCCACTTGGAAACTTCGGGGTATGACCTTCTGGTTGTACTGGCGCCGCATCCTTTGTTGGTAACCAGTCATGCGAACTGTAGCCTTGGCCCGGACCTCTTCAATCAGATCTAGCTCTGCCCGTCTTTTCTCCGCATTGTCTTCCCCGTACAGATGCCTTCTGTCCGACTCACAGCCGACCTCCATGGGGACTACAGCTTCACTGCCATACACTAGCTGGAAGGGAGTGCATCCTGACCCCTCCTTGGGGGTGGTCCGGAGAGCCCATAGAACACCGGGCAGCTCGTCCACCCAAGACCCACCAACCTGGTCTAGTTTGGCCCTGAGCCCTTTCAAAATCTCTCTGTTAGCTACTTCCGCCTGACCATTGCTTTGGGGATAAGCCACTGAAGTGAAGGCCTGTTTTATTCCGAATTCTTTGCACCAGTCTCTGATCATCCGACCTTGAAACTGCCGGTCATTGTCTGATACCAGCTTGTGGGGTATGCCATATCAGCAGAGAATGTTCTGCCAAAGGAATTTCTTCACTGCTTGCTCGGTGATCCGAGCTAAGGCTTCCGCTTCGATCCATTTGGAGAAGTAGTCCACTGCCACTAACAGAAATTTCTTCTGACCGGCTGCCCTGGGGAAGGGTCCTACTATATCCATACCCCACTGATCAAAGGGACAAGATACAGTGGACAACCGCAGCATCTCGGCTGGTCGGTGTGATAAATTTTGATACTTTTGGCAAGAAAGGACTAGCTTTTGAGCATCTCTCTGCAGGGTAGGCTAGAAATAACCAGCTAGCAGGACCCTCCTCGCCATAGACCGACCTCCCGAGTGGTTACCGCAGGACCCCAAGTGTGTTTCTCGCAGTACGTAGTCTGCCTCTTCTTCCCCCAAGCATCTGAGTAATGACTGGGCAAAACCCCGTTTATATAAAGCGTCTCCTATCAGAGTGAACCTGGCCGCCCGTATCCTCAGTATCCTGGCCCGTTCAGGATGATCTGGGAGAGTTCCTTCCTTCAGATAGACAATGAATGGAGCTCTCCAGTCCCCGCCTATTTCCATTTCTGCTTCTCTTTCAACTTGAGCCACCATCATAACTTGAGGAGAAGGCTTGGGGAGGACCCACGGACGGACCAAGCTGGCTAACCTGGCTAGCTCGTCCGCTTTGACATTATCTCCTCGAGGGATCTACAGAATCTGCACTTCCTGAAACTCTTCCTGTAACTGCTTACAGGCCTCCACATAAGCTTGCAGTTTTTCGTCATTTACCTCAAACTGCCCTGCAACCTGCCGATTACTAACTGAGAATCCGAGTACAAGGTGACTCGCGCGGCCCCAACGTGCTTAGCTGCTTGCAGGCCTGCCAAGAGGGCTTCGTACTCTGCTTGGTTATTGGTGGCCTGGTACTCTAGGCGCACCGCCAGATGAAGGGGGTCTCCTTTAGGGGATAACAGTAAGACCCCCACGCCACTCCCTGCTCGAGTGGCCGACCCATCCACATAGATCTTCCATATTCCTTCTTCTTCTTCTGCCTGGAGCTCACTCAGGAACTCAGCTAAGGCCTGAGCTTTGATTGCAGTACGGGGCTGATACTGAATGTCGTATTCACTCAACTCAGTGGTCCACTTAACCATCCGACCTGAGATCTCCGGATTAATCAGTACCTTCCCGAGCGTGCTGTTGGTCAGCACCTGGATAGGGTGAGCCAAGAAGTATGGTCGGAGTCGCCGAGCCATCAATACAAGAACATAAGCTAATTTCTCGAGTGTAGTATACCTACACTCGGCTTCCTTGAGTAAATGCCCAAAGAAGTAGACTGGCTGTTGCTCAGTCTCCTTCTGAGTTACAAGTACGGCGCTCACAGCTCCCTCAGTAGCAGATAAATAAACATACAGTGGCTCTCCTTCCTCAGGCTTAGCTAGCACTGGCAGACTAACCAAGTAGGCCTTCAATTCTTCGAAAGCTCGATCGCACTCGACATCCCACTGGAACTTGGAGGCCTTGCGCAGAATCTTGAAGAACGGCAGACTTTTGTCGGCCGACCGGGAGATAAATCGGGATAAGGCCGTGATCCTCCCGGTCAAGCGCTGAACTTCCCTTAGATTCCTGGGCGGCGGCATGTCTAGCAGAGCTTTCACTTTACTCGGGTTGGCTTCTATTCCCCGCTCGGTCAAGATGTAGCCCAGGAATTTCCCGCTCTTGGCTCCGAACAGGCATTTGGCAGGATTGAGTTTAAGGTCATACCTCCTGAGAGTGCAGCAGGTCTCTTGCACATCTGCTATTAGGTCGGCGGTTCGGAGGGACTTGATGAGTATGTCATCCACATACACTTGCATGTTTCTCCCGAGCTGCTCCTTGAAGACCTTGTTCATCAGCCTTTGATAGGTTGCCCCAGCATTTTTGAGTCCGAAGGGCATAACAGTGTAGCAATAGGTTCCCTCCACTGTCACAAAACTGACCTTCTCTTGATCATCCCGGGCTAAGGGTACTTGGTGGTATCCCTGGTAGGCGTCCAACATACAGATGAGCTCACTCCCCGCGGTAGAGTCTACCATCTGATCTATACGAGGGAGAGGATAGCAGTCCTTGGGACAAGCTTTGTTGAGATCCCTGAAATCAATGCAGACCCTCCACTTGCCGCCTGGTTTGGAGACCAATACCACGTTGGCTAGCCAGGCCGGGAATTGCACTTCTCGTATGTGCCCGGTTGTCAACAACCTCTCCACCTCAGCCTGAATAATCTTGTTCTGCTCAGGGCTGAAGTCCCTCTTTCTTTGCTTCACAGGTCGGGCGTCCGGGTAGACGTGTAGCTTGTGCTCCATGACCTCGGGCCTGACCCCTTTTAGATCTTGCTGAGACCAGGCGAATACATCTTGGTTCTGTGTGAGACATTCTATTAGCTGTTGACGGAGGTCAGGCGATAGTCCGGGAGCTATCCTCACCCGGGTCTCTTCTCGGCCTAGCAGGAGTTGGACCTCTTCTTTTTCTTCTAGCAGCTTGACCCAGGGGGAAGGTTGAGAGGACTGTACCATGTTGCAGCCGGCCGACGGAGCTCGGAAGGTCTTCCTTACTTCCACTCGGACATCATCCACGTAACACCTGCGAGCGACTTTCTGATCTCCTTTAACTTCGCCGACTTGATCGCCCACGGGGAACTTGACTTTTAAGTAAAAAGTGGACGTCACGGCTCGGAACTCATTCAGCGCCGGTCGACCCAGGATGGCGTTGTAGGCTGAGGGGGCATCCACTATCAGGAAGGTAGACCACCTGGTTCTTCTTAAGGGTTCCTCCCCGAGTGATATGGCCAGCTTGATCTGGTCGAGCGGCTGAACTTCATTCCCGGTGAATCCAAACAAGGGTGTGGCTACCGGCTGTAGTTCAGCCGTCTCAATCTGCAACTGCTCAAATGCTTTCAGGTAGAGGATATTAACAGAGCTTCCCATATCTACAATGGTCCGGTGGACTTGGTAGTTTGCTATGACGGCTGTGATGACCAAGGCATCCTCATGAGGTACCTCCACCCCTTGTAGATCGGCGGGGCCAAAGCTGATCTGCGGCCCCTGAGCTTGGGCAGAACTGCAACCCACTTGATAAATGTCCAGGCGTCGGACTTGAGATTTCCGAGCTCGATTGGAGTCCCCATAGGTAGGGCCACCGGAGATCACATTAATAGACCCGTGCACTGCATTTTGCTGATTAGCCTGCTCTTCGCTAGCGTTCCCATGTTCGGCGGAACTAGGGGTCGGGAACAGCTGTCTGGCGGCTGGGGCGGTCGGCCGAGCGGGGGGTTCGGACTGGTTTGGAGAGGCTCTCTGTTGGGACCGGGCGCATGTTGACAAGGATACGGGTTCGTAAAATTTTAAATTTTTACGTGCAGCGGAAGAATTAGCATAAAATAATTTCTTAAATTATTTTAACCACGTATCTAGCATACAACCTTATGATGTGTGGACATGATCATAAATTAAAACTTTGCGGAAAAGTAAACTAATTTACTTTGTACCTCGCGTAACTCGAAGAAAGGGATGAGATCCAACCGTAGCGTCCCTTGGAAGCTTCGCCTCTATTCGCGTCCACGCCGAGTTCTCTTCGGGATGACTTCGCAAAGTCACGAGTTTTGTGTCAACGAGAACTACTAGATTCTCGGAAGGCACAACTAGAAGAACAAGAGAAAAGAATGGAAACTTACCAACAAGAAACGGAATCTAAATTCCGGGAAGAGAGGAGTCGTGATCCGCTTCTTCTTCTTCTTGTTTGGCTTCTCCTTGGTGTTGTTGGCTCACGGCAATCACTTGGAGAAGATGGAGCACCGGCCCTAGGATGCCCTAAGGGGCGCCGGCCCTAAGGGGAAAGAGAGAAGAGAGAATAAGAGAGAGAGGGAGAGAAATAAATCTCTTGATAGCTCTATATTGATTGGAATTCAAGGCTAGCCTTTGGTTCCTTTATATAGTAACCTCTCCCTTGCTAAGTCTCCTCTTTAACGGAATTAACGAAATTAATTTTCATAAGAAATTTATCTTATAAATTTTCTTATGAATAATTCCGTTATGCTTAGTTTTATTATAACTAACTTTATAATAAAACAAATAATTCTCTCCTTTAATTATGGAATAAATTTTATAAGAAATTTATAAACTTTCTTATTATGAAAAAATCAATTCATAATTGATTTTATAAAATTAAAATAAACCATTTCATGGATCATTTTAATTTCCATAAAAAGAATAAATTTCTATAAATTTATTTATATAAATTTCTTTATACAAATTTATTTATCCATAATTTATAGAACAAATCGCGCTAGATTTATTTTATTAATTAAACCAAATAAATTGGTTTTCTCCCCAAGTGGTGGCCGGCCAAACCAAAGAGGATTGACACCCTCTTTGGCCGGCCAAAATGAGCCCCATCCATCGCGAATTAAACTCATTTAATTCGCTCAATAAACCTTCAAAAGACTTAGCCATTTTAGGTTTCCGTTGCGCCTCTGATTAACTCAGATTCGATTTATTTCTCTTGATCAGAAAATCCAATTTTTAACTCGTTTTAAATCCCTCGGATTACTCGTAGTACGTGTGACTAAATAGGCTTTCGATTTATGTTGGCCATCTATAATCAACTAATTATAGAACGATCATGAGTGGCACCTAGTAGTACATCATGACCCCCAATTAATCGAAAGATCAACGGTTTGACCTCAGAAGTAATTCTGAAACCCTTCAGCAGCTCTAATGAATCGTGCCCCATTCCCTTCACCATCTTATACCCACTTGGTTCAGGACACGGTCTATGTGTGTCAGTCCCCACTAGGCTGACTACGTCACACCTAGCCCAAGTAGTGTCTTTTTCGTCCTTTGGATTTCTAATTACTCTCATGTATTTAAGAGACTCGCACTCTAAACATGATATGCTCTGGCCAGAGGCTTTGAGTAACAATCCGACGATAGGCCTGGGTATACATCTCCTCGCAAGGAGTGGTGAATCCTTTGTAGGCTGTCCAAACATCTTCGGGCACTTCGGCTTATACCCAATCATCCTGGGTCCACACCTCCTTGGAGATACTTGCTTAAGATGTTAAAGTATAAGTATCCATGACCAAGATGACTTGAATACCGCAAGTCAAAGGAACATCGCACTTAAGCTGCAGTAAGAACTTCATTGACATATCTATATAGATAACCATATGAAGTCATACAGCTAGTCACTCCAATGAACAAGTTCCCTTAACTATCATCCATGTTTATCTCCGGACATCCCAATGCCACCAGCCAGTGAGAATCAGCTGATTAAAGAATAACTCATGCTAGTCTCAACAGAATTGATAGTGTCCGTATTTATCAATTCATCGACTAGGGATATTTTCAATACTTCACAATTGCACATTTAGAGATAATCACTAGTTATGATCCCCTCACAAATTCTCTTATGCTGTGAGTTGTATTGCAGACATTCAGTAGATGAGTTTAAGATCCCAATCAAATACACAAACATGTATACTCAAATAGTGAATATTCATTTATTAAAATAAATGTTTACAATCATAAGGCGATTGCCTTAGGACACTTCTCTCATATCACTAACAAACTCCCACTTGGTCTAATGCCAATCGCTACGGTATCCAATACCACAGGCTCTAACATGACCCTCAAACTTGTTCTGAGGCAAGGCCTTAGTTAAAGGATCCGCTAAATTCCTTTTAGTGGGAATTTTCTCAATTTGTATATCATTCCTACTTATAATCTCTCTGATCAGATGATAGCGGCGAAGCACGTGTTTGGATTGCTGATGAGACCTTGGTTCCTTTGCTTGTGCAATAGCTCCATTGTTGTCACAGTAAACCGGCACTGCTTCATCAATGGTTGGAACCACACCAAGTTCGGAGACAAACTTCTTGATCCAGACTGCTTCCTTTGCTGCTTCCGAAGCTGCGATATATTCCGCTTCCGTGGTAGAATCCGCTACGGTGTCTTGTTTGGAACTTTTCCAACTTACTGCGCCTCCATTCAAAGTAAATACGTATCCAGACTGAGATTTGGAATCATCCTTATCTGTCTGGAAATTGGCATCTGTATACCCACGTATTACCATATCTCCTTCTCCATATATTAGGAACACATCCTTAGTTCTTCTTAAGTACTTAAGGATTGTCTTGACAGCCGCCCAATGATCCATTCCTGGATCCGATTGGTATCTGCTTGTGACGCTCAAAGCATACGATACATCAGGCCTAGTACATAACATAGCATACATAATAGATCCTATTGCGGATGCATAGGGAATCTTATTCATGCAAATCCTCTCGTCTTCTGTGCGCGGACACATAGACTTTGAAAGGTTGATCCCATGCCTGATGGGAAGGTAACCTTTCTTGGATTCCGACATGCTAAACCTTTTTAGCACTCGGTCTATATATGTAGACTGCGAAATACCAAGCAACCGTTTTGATCTATCTCTATAGATTCTAATCCCAAGGATATAGGTCGCTTCTCCCAGGTCTTTCATGGAGAAAGTTTTGGACAACCAAATTTTAACTGTCTGTAAAACTGATATATCGTTTCCTATAAGTAATATGTCATCGACATATAATACTAGGAATACGACTGCACTCCCACTAACCTTCTTGTACACACAAGGTTCGTCAGGATTTTGTGAGAAATCAAACCTTTTGATTGTCTCATCAAAACGGATGTTCCAGCTCCTAGATGCTTGCTTCAGTCCATATATGGATCGCCGAAGCTTGCATACTTTGGTTTTATCAACCGATGTGAAACCTTCAGGTGTATCATGTATACATCCTCAAGCAGGTTTCCATTAAGGAAAGTTGTTTTCACATCCATTTGCCATATCTTAAAATCATAATGAGCTGCTATGGCTAGGAGCATCCGAATGGATTTAAGCATAGCTACTGGCGAATAGGTTTCGTCATAATCAATTCCTTGTTTCTGACGATATCCTTTTGCTACTAATCTAGCTTTAAAGGTAACTATATTACCTTCCATGTCGGTTTTCTTCTTGAAAACCCACTTGCACCCTATGGGCTTAATCCCTTCAGGTGGGTTAACCAAGTCCCATACTTGATTTTCGTACATGGAATCCATTTCCGATTTCATGGCCTCAAGCCATTTGTCCCTTTCTGAACTTTTCAGAACATCTTCATAACTGATAGGTTCATCATCACTTATGAGTAACACGTCGTTCGATTCTCTTACGAGAAATCCGTATCTCTCTGGAATATTGCGTGTCCTATCAGACCTACGAAGAGGTGGTGTTGTTTTAGGTTCAACTGATAGCTCATCACTATGAGTTATCGGTTGTGGGTCTAGACTAGGTGTCTTTGTAATGTCTATTGGAGTTTCTTGAACTTCATCAAGTTCAATGTCACTCCCACTGTTTTCTTGTAAAAGAAATTCTTTTTCTAGAAATACAGCATGCCTTGAAACAAACACCTTTTGCTCCAAGGGATGATAGAATTAGTAACCCTTCGTTTCCTTAGGGTATCCAATAAATAGACATTTATCAGACTTAGCATCCAATTTGTCTGATACAATCCGCTTCACATAAGCAGAACAACCCCATATCTTAAGGTGAGTTAAGTGAGATTTCTTACTATTCCAAATCTCATATGGAGTAGTAGAGACTACCTTGGTCGGGACTCTGTTTAACAAGTAAACAGTTGTCTTAAGTGCATAACCCCAAAAGGATTTTGGAAGAGTTGCATGATTCATCATAGACCTAACCATGTCGATCAAGGTTCGGTTGCGCCTCTCAGATACACCATTATGCTGTGGTGTATATGGCGGAGTCCATTGGGACAATATCCCATTGTCCCTAAGATAATCTTGAAACTCTTGACTTAAGTATTCACCACCCCGATCGGATCGAAGTATTTTAATACTTTTGCCAAGGTGTTTCTCTACTTCATTTCTGAACTCTTTGAATTTCTCAAAGGCTTCAGATTTGTGTTTCATCAAGAACACATAACCGAATCGTGAGTGATCATCGATAAAGGTAATGAAGTAGCTATAGCCTCCTTGTGCAAGAGTTGACATTGGTCCACATACATCAGTATGTATTAGACCAAGCAATTCTCCCACTGGATTACCTTTTCCGGAAAAGGGTAATTTGGTCATCTTGCCTTTTAAGCATGATTCGCATGTATCAAATGAACCGGGTTCAAATGATTCCAAAATTCCACATCGGTGTAATTCGGTCATGCGTTTCTTACTTATATGGCCAAGACGACAATGCCAAGTGTAGGAGTCTATTCGATTATCTATTCGAGCATGTTTGTTGCTAACTTCGATATTGAAAACGTCACTGGATAAATCTAACGTGTAGATGCCATTGCACAAAGTTCCATTCCCATAAAGAACGACATTTAAAGTTATGTAACAACAATTGTTACTAAAAGTTAAATGATAACCCTTTTCATTCAAGCATGAAATAGATATAATGTTCTTTATTAACGAGGGAACGAAATAACAATTATCCAATTCTAAGACACGTCCAGTGGGGAGCTTTAGCAAATATGTTCCGATGGCAACAGCAGCAATCTTTGCTCCATTCCCAACTCACAAATCTGCTTCTTCTTTGACGAGTCTTCTTCTATTCCTTAGCCCCTGTATGTCATTACATATATGTGAGTTACACCCAGTATCAAGTACCCAGGTATTTGAGGAAATAGAGTGACATTCAATAACAAAGATACCTGAAGAGGATGGGGCATCGGATGCCTTCTTCTTCAAGGACTCAAGATAAACCTTGCAGTTTCTTCGCCAGTGACCTTCCTTGCCACAATGATGGCAAGTTCCTTTTGGTTTCTTTTCAGTCTTTTTGGCCTTTTTCTTTTTCCCTTTATTCTATTCTTTGGCCTTCCTCTTAGAACCTTTCTTCGAGGAACCAACTAACAGTACCGTCTTTTGATCCGGCTTTACAGAATGCTCCACAGTCTTCAGCAGGTTGAGCAACTCAGGAATGGTGGTCTCTAGTTGGTTCATCCGATAGTTCATCACAAATTGTGAATAACTCTTGGGCAAACAACTCAGAATTAAGTCAATACTTAGTTCATGATCCATTGTAAAACCGAGTGCGCTCAGTCGCTCAATGTACCCCAACATCTTTAACACAAACTGCGAGGCAGAAGTGCCTTCCTGCATCTTAGTGGTGAAGAGGAGTCTGGAGACTTCGAACCTTTCGGATCTCGCCTGCTCTTCAAACAACTCATGAAGATGAAAGATGATGGTATAAGCATCCATATGCTCATGCTGCTTTTGCAGCTCAGGTACCATAGAGGCTAGCATGATGCAACTCGCAAGTTTAGAATCGGTCACATGTTTCTGATAGGCCAACAATTGGTCTGGAGTTGCATTCTCTGGAGGATGGGTGGGAAGTTGATCTTCAAGGACATAAGCAAGCTTCTCCGCCTTGAGGACTATCCTTAGGTTTCGAAGCCAGTCCATGAAGTTTGGCCCAGTCAGTTTATTGGTGTCCAAAATGGAACGCAAGTTTAGGGAAGACATGATCGAGTGATTATCCTAGAAATACAAATTGAGATTATGTGAGAAGAATGATTAAAGAATGTATCATCATACATAAATTAAATCCTATTTATTTTACGAATTGAGTCACCCTTATTATCAATTCGGGAGATCGTAGGAACATCTTCAAATAGGTTGATATCCAACCATAGATAAGAACAACTATGACTGTGGCCATCAAGTTTTTCTTAGCTATGAAGGTAGGTAATTATACCGATTACACATCACATATATGTAACTATCACTTTATGCTATCAACTAATTGAATGTTTGCATAAATCATTGGGTTGTTAACTCATTAACAAGTATGCAACATTATACATAGCACCCAACTGCACCTCTCTTCGCATCGACCTTGGCTGTGGCACAACAAATCGATGCTCCAAGCTTAAGGCTGACCCATTAATCAAGAAATAGTTTTAATATGGTTGGAGCTCATTCAACCGTTTAGTTAGGCTTGGATGTGCCCAACAACCAAAACTAAGGGTTGACCTCTGACTCCAACTATATTATTCATAAACTAATTCCATGGTTTGAACATGTTGAGGTTCAAGCAGGGCATGGATGTGTCCATCAACCCAAACGAGAAACAAAACTCCGGTTCTAACCATATTAATGGAAGGTGTTGACCTTAATATTTTGTAAGGGGTTTTGGGTCTCATCTTTTCTAAGCACATTCATGACATATAATTATGTCATGACTAATGATTTCCTTAATAAAGTATGTATGTGACTTAATTTATCAAGTCTCATGAATTGAATTAGGAACCGGATTTCCTAATTGTAATTTCATACTTTATTAAAGGAATTGTTTTGGGAAACAATTTCCTAAATTGTCATAATCAGTTTCGGAAATAATATGTTTAAGACTTTGATTTCTCTAAATCAAATCTTATTAAATTAAGAGACAATTCCCTTAATTCAACGACATATTATTTTCATGAAAATCTGAATTAAGAAAACTCTATAGGAAACCATTTCCTAATTAATTTTGGAGACAACAATATGTAAGAGCATCACCTCTTAAACATATTTTATTCATGGATTTAATTAATTACAACGAATTGTTTTCTAAGGGTGGCTCCCCGAGGCTCAGATACCCAAAGAAAAGTAATTTGTTGTAAATCCAATTGGACGGCTCCCCGAGGCTCAATCCAAATCAAACATGACAATTTCAATTAAAATTGGGAAATTAAATTACAACAACTAACTTTAAATTGGACGGCTCCCCGAGGCTCAATCCAAAGTAAAGAATTTTGTTGTCAATTTAAAAACCAATTCAAATTTAATTGTCAATTAACTGTCCATGAATTTGTCTAGACTTTCTTAAAAGAAAGTGCCCAAAATTGCGAGATTTCATAATAGGTTTTCAGAATAATTGTAAGTTTCTGGTACAAAGAAAACTTACATATTTCTAAAATTGGAAAATTTCTAAAATAGAAAATTTCCAAGATTGGAAAGTTTCCAAAGATGGGAAGTTTTCACAATTATTATAAAATTTCAGAAACTAGGAAATTTCAATCGTTTGCGAAATTTCATGAGGATTTCCAAACATTGAAATTCCTAAATCTAAAATTTATTATAATTGGAAAGTTTCCATAATTGAAAATTTTTCCAAAATTGAGATCATGACAAAGTTTTTCGCAAAACAATCATATGATAATGTCGAACACTAACCGGCTCTGATACCACTGTTGGGACCGGGTGCATGTTGAAAAGGATACGGGTTCGTAAAATTTTAAATTTTTACGTGCAGCGAAAGAATTAGCATAAAATAATTTCTTAAATTATTTTAACCACGTATCTAGCATGCAACCTTATAATGTGTAGACATGATCATAAATTAAAACTTTGCGGAAAAGTAAACTAATTTACTTTGTACCTCGCGTAACTCGAATAAAGGGACGAGATCCAACCGTAGCGTCCCTTGGAAGCTTCGCCTCTATTCGCGTCCACGCCGAGTTCTCTTCGGGATGACTTCGCAAAGTCACGAGTTTTGTGCCGACGAGAACTACTAGATTCTCGGAAGGCACAACTAGAAGAACAAGAGAAAAGAATGGAAACTTACCAACAAGAAACGGAATCTAAATTCCGGGAAGAGAGGAGTCGCGATCCGCTTCTTCTTCTTGTTTGGCTTCTCCTTGGTGTTGTTGGCTCACGGCAATCACTTGTAGAAGATGGAGCGCCGGCCCTAGCTCTCAAGGAAGGGCGCCGGCCCTAGGATGCCCTAAGGGGCGCCGGCCCTAAGGGGAAAGAGAGAAGAGAGAATAAGAGAGAGAGGGAGAGAAATAAATCTCTTGATAACTCTATATTGATTGGAATTCAAGGCTAGCCTTTGGTTCCTTTATATAGTAACCTCTCCCTTGCTAAGTCTCCTCTTTAACGGAATTAACGGAATTAATTTTCATAAGAAATTTATCTTATAAATTTTCTTATGAATAATTCCGTTATGCTTAGTTTTATTATAACTAACTTTATAATAAAACAAATAATTCTCTCCTTTAATTATGGAATAAATTTTATAAGAAATTTATAAACTTTCTTATTATTAAAAAAATCAATTCATAATTGATTTTATAAAATTAAAATAAATCATTTCATGGATCATTTTAATTTCCATAAAAAGAATAAATTTCTATAAATTTCTTTATATAAATTTCTTTATACAAATTTATTTATCCATAATTTATAAAACAAATCGCGCTAGATTTATTTTATTAATTAAACCAAATAAATTGGTTTTCTCCCCAAGTGGTGGCCGGCCAAACCAAAGAGGATTGACACCCTCTTTGGCCGGCCAAAATGAGCCTCATCCATCGCGAATTAAACTCATTTAATTCGCTCAATAAGCCTTCAAAAGACTTAGTCATTTTAAGTTTCCGTTGCGCCTCTGATTAACTCAGATTCGACTTATTTCTCTTGATCGGAAAATCCAATTTTCAACTCGTTTTAAATCCCTCGGATTACTCGTAGTGCGTGTGACTAAATAGGCTTTCGATTTATGTTGGCCGTCTATAATCAACTAATTATAGAACGATCATGAGTGGCACCTAGTAGTACATCATGACCCCCAATTAATCGAAAGATCAACGGTTTGACCTCAGAAGTAATTCTGAAACCCTTCAGCAGCTCTAATGAATCGTGCCCCATTCCCTTCACCATCTTATACCCACTTGGTTCAGGACACGGTCTATGTGTGTCAGTCCCCACTAGGCTGACTACGTCACACCTAGCCCAAGTAGTGTCTTTCTCGTCCTTTGGATTTCTAATTACTCTCATGTATTTAAGAGACTCGCACTCTAAACATGATATGCTCTGGCCAGAGGCTTTGAGTAACAATCCGACGATAGGCCTGGGTATACATCTCCTCGCAAGGAGTGGTGAATCCTTTGTAGGCTGCTCAAACATCTTCGGGACTTCCTCGACCAGTGTTACATCTCCTCGCAAGGAGTAACAATCCGACGATAGGCCTGGGTATGCTCTGGCCGACACTTCTCTCATATCACTAACACTCTCCCCCGGCCACGGCCACCTCCCTGATATGCTCCTCTGGGACTTCCTCGACCAGTGCGACCTCGGCCTCAGCCGGCCTGCCAACAATCTTGGAGATCATGCGTATGGCTATTATGGAAGGAACAATAGGGTTGCCACCTGGAAAGGAGGCAACCCTGGGCCACTTGCTGCACTATTCCCCTCTCGGCTCCCTGTCGATGTCCCAGAGCCCGGGGGCTCCTGAGAGGCCCTCCGGGTGGTATACTTCTTTGATGTTGTTGGGGAGCCTCGGGTGCGGGCCTAACCTCCGGCCGCCTGGCGGCTTGTGCTTCCTCCACATCCACATATTTGCTGGCTTTGCCCAGGAGGCTCTCAAAGTCTCTCGGCGGCTTACGGATCAGTGATCTGAAGAATTCGCCTTCTTGCAGACCTTGGGCAAAGGCGCTGACTAGCACCTCGGACGTAGCAGTAGGCACGTCTAACGCAACTTGATTGAATCTCCTGATGTAAGCTTTCATAGGCTCCTTGGAGCCCTGCTTCATGGTGAACAAGTTCAAGCTGGTCTTGTGATGCCTTTTACTACTCGCAAAGTGTTGTAGAAACAACCTTTTGAAATCAGAGAAATCCTTGATCGATCCTTCTGGGAGCCTGTCGAACCACCGCTGAGCCGGCCCGGCTAAAGTGGTCAGGAAGGCTCTGCACTTAACCCCTTCGGGGTACTGATGCAGCATCGAAGCATTCTCAAATTTCTTTAAATGTTCTTCAGGATCAGTAGCTCCTCCGTATTCAGTGATGGACGGGAGCCTGAAATGCTTGGGCAGTGGCTCGTGCAGGAATTGGCTGGAAAAGTGGAACCCTGTGCGCTTAGTCGGGGTCGGCACAAGGGGATCTTTCCCTTTATTAGCCCTGGTATGACTGGATGTGGCTTCATGAGGGTCTGATTGTCCTGCCCCTTCGGCCGGTCGGAACAGCGCCCGGTGGAAGTGAGGACTATCTTCCTGTTGAGCCCCTCCTTCGGTGCCCACCCGAGCAGTCTGCTCGGCCGGGCTCGGCTGAGCGGGTCGAGCGGCCGCTTGCTGTGCCTCCGCCAATTTCCTGGCTCTGGCTTCTATTAGCAGATCCAAGTCTTCCTGTGAAAGAGTAACAGTCACCCGGTTGGATTCACTCATCCTCGGCTCTCGATCAAGCGAGATTTCCCACAGACGGCGCCAAATTTGATCCTGTCGACAAGCGAAGACCGGTTCTCCCTCGGATGACTCGGTCTGACCAAGACGACCCGGTCTGCTGTGGCTAGGGGGGTCGGACACGGGCCCAAATAGGAACCAGGTTCAAGTTGCTCGGCTCGGACCAAATGGGACTCACAATACAGTGGTGTGGTTGCAAAATGGCAGCTATCCTTTCTCTGAGGCTCAAATGGGGTTTATATAGGGGAAGGAAAGCCCTCTGCCATGTCAGAATGTCCTGTCTCATTAAGGATGAGTCAGTTGTCAGACTGTATAACCGGCAGCTCCGGTGGCTTTATGAGGCTGACACAGCCGTCTGACAGTCTGTCCAGGTTGTCCCCTCATACCTCCATTAATGCTGGCGGCTCTGTCAGGTCATGATTATGTCAGAAATCCTCTTCGGACAATGGGGAGATTCGGATGATCTTTACTGCTGCTGCGACTCTTAACTCGCTCTGGGTCGGTCACCCCGGGGTTTGTCACCCTGGGTCAGCCACCCTGTCACTCTGGGTTGGTCGGGTGAGTTCGGGTCATACGTCTCTTCGCGTGGGGCTAACTCGGGGCGCTCGGCTGGAGACAATCGAGCCGAGTGATCGACTTCGGGCGGCTGACCCCGAATGGCAGACCTCGAGCGACTGACCCCTAGTGGCAGACCTCGGGCGACTGACCCCGAGTGGCCGACCTCGGGTAACTGACCCCGAGTGGCAGACCTCGGGCGATTGACCCCGAGTGGCCGACCTCGGGTGACTGACCCCGAGTGGCCGACCTCGGGTGACTGACCCCGAGTGGCCGACCTCGGGTGACTGACCCCGAGTGACCGACCTCGGGTGACTGACCCCGAGTAATCTCGCCCGATCCGAGTTATTCCCCATCGAACCCGATCGGGTCTCTGACCCTCCTCCAAAAAAACCACCGGACCGGATCAAACATACTTTAAAAAATATACGTCTTCATAATTGTCGATAATTTCGTATTGTTTTCTTTTCTCATCGATGTACTCGCGTCTTCTTTCTGCCTCATTCTGTGATCGTGCTCTTCTCCTCCCTCGTCGATGGTAACCCTTTTTCTTCTTCATCGATGATCTCTCTTTCTGGAGAATAGAAAGTAAGATTTTTCATTCATTCGATACAAATCATTATGTTAGTTGTTAACATTAAATTGATTCCATATATGAAATAGAAAAAATGTATGAAAAATTAGAAGAATTTATTCAATGTGCACTTTATAAATTTGTTATTAATATTAAAAATAAAAAAATAAAAAATAATTGGAAATTGAAATAAACTAATTAAATTTTCGTTAGAATATAATTTAGAAAAACTAGTAAATCTATAAATCTAGAATTAAAAGCAATGCTTAAGATATTGCATGTTTATAATTTATAAAAATTAAAGTTTTTTCTAATGCATGTATAATTTATAGAATATTACTAACAATATTTGTTAATATAATTTCATAAAAAGTAAGTTTTTAAAATTAAAATTAATAAAGTTTTATTTACATTCAACAATATCCCAGAAAAAATTAATTATATATCTAAAAAAAATTATTTAATTTAACAATTTTATCGATTGAAAAAAATTATTATCAAAATTTGAATATAAAATTTTAATTAATATTTTTACATAAAAAAAATAAATTTTATATAATTTTTTTTTAAAAATTAATCTTTTTTAAAAAAAAATTATTAAAGATTTTTTTCTTTTTTTTCCTAGGGCCTCGTGATGGGTTGAGACGGCCCTATTCAAGTATTTGTGTGCACTCTTTTATCATTAAGGCCATTCCCCTTTTTTTCCACTACCAACCTTGGATAAAAAATATCCAAATCTTTCAATGTAAACATATTAATAAATTACTAATGGATTTGCTTATACTGATCGATTTCTTAAATCTGAAAAAACTTATGAGTAGTTCTTTTAGAATATCAATGTTGGAGTAGGGGAGAGGTAGACAAAGAAGCCTCATTGTATGAATATTAGAGCATTTCATGAATTTTCATGTCGGCCAGATATATTTGCAATGAAAAGAAATGTGATTTGTTTCTTTAATTCTCTATGTTTAAACTTCAAGCCTTCAATTTACATGTTTTTTCCTTTAGGTATCAATCTAGTTAATGTTTGCAATTTTTTTTTTTTGTAAATATTCTGAGAATTTCTAGTGTGCTTACGGGTTATATGATTGCTTTTCTATATTACTCTATGCAACCTTGCTTTTCTTTTTTCATTATTGATCCTGTCGCGAAACGAGGTGGCAGTCCCAAGGGCGAGATGATCCTCCGGGGATCACGAAATCGCTGAGGATGGTTGCGAAGCTGGCTCACTCCTACCCTGCAAGATAGAGATCGTTAGAACCTGCTGGGAAAAGTCCCCGGCCAGGCACTCTGACTGTCAAGTCAGTACTCGATGGTGGCAAGCGAATGGAAAGCAATAGAATAGTAAGAATGCACTATTGCGTGTACCTGAGAGATGCGAAGTGAAGAGGCTTATATAATCGGGGAAGCTGGCATCTCTTGCCCCACCTGCCACCTGTTATCATATAGTGAGGACAAGGTGATGCATGCCCAGAGGTGGCAGGATAAAATAGTGCATACCGGGTTAAGGAAAGGGGCACTGTCAACTTAATGGCCGGTGTCATTTGGTGCCGCTCGACCTGACACCAGTGTATGTGGTCGTAGTACAGGGGATAGGGTATGACAGGAAGATCAAGCCATCAACGGGATATCAATCGTTTGGGCCAGGGTGGCTCCAGTCCTGCGCTGACCCCGTACTGCTTCGGGTAATTGGATGTCAGGGAGTGATTGTTCTGCATGCTAGGGCATGCTAGGGTCGACTCAGGACCCTTAAAAGGAAAGTACCGACTGGGGGCACTGAGTAACGATGATGACTGAGGGCCTGTGACGAAGGTATCGACTGGGGCACTGAGTAACGAGGGCGACTGAGGGCCTGTGATGAAGATGCCGACTGGGGCACTGAGTGACGATATACCGAGTAGCGCCTCCTCCGGCTCGGGCTTACCCCAGGAGCGTGGGCCGACACGCGTCAACTGGGAGCCAAACCTAGAGGGGTATTGGAGTATGAGCATCTAAGCACCGGTCAGGCCGATTCTGGGGAGCGTGGGCCGCCACGCGTCCGATCGGGGACCTTGAGCCGAGTGCCGCGCAGGGGCTGGCCCGCGAGTACTTTCACCATATTCCGTGTCAAGATTTCCCAGAGGTGGGCGCGTTAAGACTTGCCAAAGGCATTCGTTCATGTACATGTTGCTCCTTTTCGCTTCTTCATGCTTTTGAATCAAGAATTTCTTGGGTGTTTTCCCCTTAGCACAACTAGTGCTAGGCAGACAAGATAAAATGGCCACTTATATTGTGTTTCGGATATGTGCTCGGAGTTGTGTTTCCGCAAATTTGTAAAACTTTGAAGCTCTTGGAGCACCCATTTGTCCAGAATATAGTGAATCCAAGTCTTTTTATTGATTGTCATACTATTGTAAATGCTAACAATAGTAATCCATTCAAGACATGTTACATTCTTTGAGCAATTGGAAATTTTATCAAGTAAAATTTTAAGTTAATTTATTTATTTGTGGCTTTTCCTCTATGCTTGCGATAGCTTGATCTTGTTATTGTTTAGCAGACAAATGTTAATAAATTTTGTTCAAGTTAAAATACTTTATGAAATTGATGTGAAACTTTGGCAATTATATTATACCTATGCGGCGTTGAAGAAATTTTTGTTGTGTTACATATAACAACTATGAAAATATTTATTTATTTTTTACCAAAATGTGTTGATCATCTTGCATTTTTTAGAACATAATTGGTATATTTCATTCAATGTCGTGTGGAATTCCCCTTACTATTACAATTATTTTATGGAATCTGAGAGTCAAACCTAAAACCTAAATTTTAAATATTAACTATTGTTTTCATACAACATGGTTGTTTATCTAATTGATACATGGGGTTTTTTTTTTGGTATTTACTTAGCGTTCTGTTGTACACATTTGCGAAGCGACTCTAACTAGACGGCTACTAGAGTTTGTAAGTACAGAGTCTGGTAGCTTAACTGTAAGTTTTCATATACTTGAACAAATGTTAATTAATGTTGATATAGCTTATTGTGGAACTGATTTCATATTGTGTAATTGTAAGTCCAGCTAAGCTTATATGTATCCTGTAAATTTACACACTCACATACATATATCAATTATAAGGGTGAACCTAACTTAAATTCTTTACCGAAATATCAAAACACATAGTCACTCCGGACCATAGATTGCTCCAACAATCTCCCCCTTTTTGATATTTGACAATATATTTAAGGTAGGGAAAACAATTAGCAAATACAATGCTAATAAACATTTTGGACTTACTTTTCCAAGACTACACCTTGGACTTATACCGTCAATGCATATGCAATCATGCAATGCAAACATTCATGGATCCTATCACAAGGCATCCCCCACACCTAAACTCCCCAAGAGTTAGAATTTTTATCAACAAGGGAAGGCTCCCCCTACATTGAACTCACAAAGGTTTTTAAAGAACCTCTCCAAGGTTCTCCCGTTGCCAATAAATGAGCAACAATGCTCCCGGTTTACCTAACCTCCCCCTTAACCTAGGATTTCTTGCAAAGACGTGTTTGGTTTCCCACTTAAATCTAACACTTCTCCTCCTTTGTCATACATCAAAAGGGCTTCAACAATATCCCAATTATTGGATCCTTTAACCTCTAATGAGTATAAATGTTGTATATTAACTCCTCATAAGATTATACACAAGTTTATACTCATTTGGACACTTTCCGACTTTGTTGAAAATAATTTCAATCTGTATCAGTTGACTGGGATAGTTACCAGTCGATTGACCTAGTCGAAAAATCAACCTCATAGAATTATCAATCGACTGTCCTCTTCACCAATCAACTGATACTCTGATATTAGCCTATTCAGCATTCTTAACCCAATTTCAGAAATGCGCTGATAATTCCACAATTCTCAAAAAAATTTCAAATTTTGTGGAGAGGTTTGTGGTACCTGTGTCTACTTGAAAAAAATACATTCAAAAATGTATCTACCACCAATTCCATGATTGACACAAAATCCAAAACTATCTAAATGGTTCAATTGAACATTAACCTAAAGTCCTAGTTTTGGCCTCCTCTTGATGTATCTACCCATACTAAACCATAATGCATCCCTAGCATTGGTTTATATGACATCTATACATTAAAAATCAATTTTCATACAATATAACCCCAATGTCATATTTTCATGCATGACACTCAATTCTAATGTGATAAATCCCTAGGATTGAGACTCAAATCCGTCTCCAAATCCTTTGGCACACTCCATGGTCCATCTAGACTTCCGGGAGAAATCCTCCCGAGATCCATTTACCATGGGTCCCAACTTAGCTCCTAGAGCTCTCTCTTGAGCTCTTAGCCTTAGCCACCTCCCTAGGTGACTCTTCTACAAACACAAGGCTACACCGGTGTACCTCCGGTGATTCTTGGCCTACAAACCTGACCTTCTTAACTTTGGACACCTTATCCTTAGTTAAGATTTTCTTCCCTTTAACCTTAGACATCTTGTCCTTAGTCAAGGTCTTTTTACCCTTAAATGACATTCCCTTGTATTCTTGGACTTCCCCTTGCTATAGTCATATGGTACCCTTGCATATGACTTCTCCATAGTATTGGAGAACTTAGGTCAGTATCCTAGACCTGATTTATCATTGTTGGGTTTTTGATCACCCAACACCATACGTAAACTCTTAGATCCAATAGTGAATCTATCTAGGGTTTTCTCTAATTATCAAGCTTTGCCCTCAAAGTTTGATTTTCCCTTTCTAGGCCCTAGAATCGACATGTCCACCTTGGGCATTCCTAGACCTACCCACCTTCCTAGGCATGTGTCTCCCCTTCTTGAGATTAATGTCTTGGTCCTTAGGTCTAATGATCTTGGTTTTATCATGATATGATTTCCTAGAGTTTTGATCTACATGATTAACTCTATTTTTATCATGATATCTAAAATCATAATTATGCATGGGAAATAATTATCATTATTTTTAACATGCATGGAGAAGTTTAAATTTGAATTACATTTCAAATTAAGTTAGGGATTACCTCCCTTACCCTTGTAGCTTCCCCTTGATGTGAGCTCCTCCTTTTCTCCTTCTTCTCCCATTTCCTTAAATGCTCTAACTTCTTGAATTCTCCTTTTCTTGAGCATTTGGTGTGGTAATGTCCAAGCTCACCACATGTGAAGCACTTAATATGCTTCTTCTCCATCTTAGCTTCATCCCTATAACTCATGTTAGTTTTCAAGTTAATTGAATTGAGTTTAGGGTTTACCTCCTTTTTCTTACCCTTTGGACACTTGTCCTTATAGTATCTCTTTTCATCGCACCCAAAGCAAATAATGTGATCCTTTGACTTTGCTTTGGTGGAGGTGGAAGCTTCTTCTTGCTCCAGTATTGAGGATAGTCTCTCCTCCCCCTCAATCCTTGAAGTAGAGGCTTCTTCTATTTCTTCCTCACTTGAGGATGTGAATGATTCATCCTCAATTACCAATTCACTTGAGGAGGTAGATGGTTCTTCATCTTCTTTCTTCTCCTCCTCGAACGTTGAGCTCCTCTCCTTATCCGATTGGTCCTTTTCTTCTTCTTGGACCATTAAGTTCATTTCCTTGGGCTCTTCTACTTCTTATGCTTGTGTAGGGTTTTCATGAAGCGCTAACATCTTTCTTCATAGTTCATGCACATTTTTATGTTCACCTACACGACCAATCACATCGTTAGGGAAAATATTAAGTAAAATTGAAATTACCTTATCCTTTACTTTCAATTGTGTTTGTTGCTCCTTAGTCCAATAGCGTGGTCGGAGTTTTTTTCCGTGCTTATCTTTCGGGGCTTCAAATGGTTCTTCAATGGCAATCATTAGATCCCAATCCATGTTGAACCATATCTTTGTTCGCAACCTCCAATAATCGAAACTCTTGAGGTCGTAGGGAGATAGAACGTTGATATCTTCCCCTAAGCGCTCTTCAAGCGTCATTTCCTCTAGCCTTTTGCTCTCTTAGCGGTTAGTCCATAGACGAGCGACCCCGGCTCTAATACCACTTGTTGGGGATCAATGCGCCGGCTAGATGGGTGAATAGCCCGTTGCCCCCAATGCGTTGGTTTTCTTCCTACACGTTGTTAGTGCACAAGCGGAATAACAAATAACTAAACTAACAACTAAGAAGACACAAACAGATTTAACATGGTTCGGAGATAAAGCTCCTACTCCATGATAGTCCGTGAGGTGGACGATCCCGATCCGTCAGTCGATGAATCCCCGAAAATCCTTCGGCTAGCTCATGTAGCTCCTTGTGGGTGGAGAAACCTCACCATAACCCATAACACACACCTGAGCACTTAGACTACTAATTGACTTTTAACCAAAGCCAATTTCATAATCCCTAGTCAGCTAAACCGAGTTCCCTTAAATAGAGCTCGTGGTTGAACTAGTCATTACCAGTTGACTGGTGTCAACACCAGTCGACTGGTTCCAACTGAATCCGAACGTTACAACCCAATGTTCGAATTCCCGCCGACACCAGTCGATTGCACAGAAGATCAGTCGGTTGATCTTTCTGTGCCTTACACAAGTCGACTGCTACAAGCCGCAATCGACTGTCCAAACCCTAAACCTAGGGTTTTCCTTCCCGATTACAATTCGCTCAACACTCAGACCCTCACGACTCAGCTGTCTCTTCACCTAGCAACCTTGACCTGTTACCTTCAAGTCTTCTTTGACTTTAGCTCTCGTCCCTTGGATGCATACGAGCTCGCAGCTCGTCCTCGTGCTATCCTTCGTGTATGTCTCGATGTGCGCTTCCCTCAGCTCATCGTTCCTGCTTTACAGGATACACATATGCTTAGCTAAATGTCTCGATTGTGCACAGAAGATCATCGTTCCTGCTTTGATATGTGTATGTGAGTGTGTAGGTTTACAGGATACACATGTGCGCTTCCCTCAACTAAAAGAAAAAGAATTATACTGATTCCTGAAATGAAAGGAAGATCTTCGTTCAGAGAGTCGGACGACGTTTCAGTGTTTATCGGAACTTCGATCACGCAACACATAGAAGAAGAAATTGATTGTAGTCTTAGAATTGTTATAATGAACTGCTGTACTCGACCCCTTTTTATAGTACTTACTCAGGCGCCTGAATGACCTCTCAGGTGCGCTCACTGTAGCGTACCGGGCAGAAACTCTATCCGTTGTTCGGTCAAACTTTATCCTGGCCAGGCGCCTGAGTGTTGACGTGGATCCTCCACTCAGCACTCACTACATAAGCCAGACTGTTACGCTAGCTCAGTCGCCCGCTGCCAGCTCTCAGGTGCTTGAGTCCCATTCAGGCGCCCCAGCCAACTGCTTTCTCTTTTTAGCTACAACAAGGGTCAGTTCCAAACATACAATAATAAAATATAGAATTAAGACATCTATGAATTATAGCCAGTGCTGTCTTGGTCCTGACTTTCAGATTTCACTCGAAACCGTAAGTCAGACCGACGCCTACTGTTCCCTCACCAGGGAATACGTCCTCACCTACTCCTCTCAGGAGAGTTTACCTGTTGCCACCCGAAACCTTCGGTTGAACTTTTGCTCGACCTCCGAGAACCTGGAACTCGACGACGTTCGACCTAGTCTTCTGCTCGGTCCCTTGGACCAAGTCTTCGTGCTCGGCTTCACTTGCCAAGTCTTCGTTGCCCGATCCCTGACCAGGACTTCATGCTCGGCTTCACTCGCTAAGTATTCGTTACTCAATCCCCGACCAGGACTTCGTGCTCAACCCTGCAGGTCAAGACTTCTTGCCTAGCTTACCTAGGACTTTCCTGCAATCTCAACAACTTCATCAGATCACCAATAATACTTAACTTTGAACCCTTTGTCAACCCAACAGAAATGAAGGTCCTGGCCAATCCGAAAGTCCAAAGCGCAACACACTTCCTCCTGGAGCCTCCTTGGTCATAGAACTTCACCTTAGTACTTTTGCTTCATAGATATTGAGTAGTAGGATGAAGGAATTGATACCCTAAAACCTCGGCTCGGACCCCTTTATATACTGGTCACTCGGGCGCCCTTGTTGCCTTCTAGGGTACCCCCAAGTGGATACTTATCCGATCTGGTCATCGAGCCTTATCGCCACGGATAATACCTGCGGACTTGGTCTTGGGCGCCAGGGACCATGGGAGCGCCCAAGACATAGGGGCAGGGACCTATGGTGGCGCCCGGGTCACTCGAGCGCCCGAGTTCTATAGGGGCGCCCTGGACCCCCTGACCCAGGCTTCATCCACTTACATTTGCTCTCCCATCTTGCCTCCATGTCTAGGTTCCTACAAGATAAACAAATACAAGACAAACAAACAAACCTAAGTCTTAGTTCTGTAAGTTTGCCAAACCTACTATACTTTGCTTGGAGTCAACTCTCCAAGACTTTACTACCAAAGGTCAACTCCTTAGGGTTCCCCACTGCCTAGCTGTTAGGATGTATACTAAAAGCCTAGCTTTTGTATGAACATCTACATTTTGGAATGAGAATCATATGATCATTGTTTGCATTTTATATTTATTATATGTGTTCATATTGTCTGATACTTTACATTGTAGATAATATGGTGTGAGGTGCCACACAGATGGTCATGTTATCAACCCCTTATAGAGTATAAGTAGTGGCTCACAACCGAGATGATTTTAGACAAACCATTGGGATGATTGTAGTATAATTTGATATTGGTCTATCTTAACCATAGAATTACACTGGTACACTTTGTGTATATTGAGCAGGACTGATATAGATGTGATTCAATTTATACTGACTATATAATTAAATCAGACCTCAGATATTATGGTGTACCTGCTCTTAATCCCTATATAATAATGGGCACATGCACTTGATATCTATTTCTTTGATTTACCGGTGGGCGAAATTTATTTGCTAAATCAATAGGCCCGGTAAATTAGAAAATAATATTATTTACATGGTATGTCGTTGATTATAGAAGAAAACCGTGTCCTAATGCGTTAGAATGATGATGCCCCCTTGAGGAGCTCATAAAGCTCATCATGTTAAATCTTGCATGTGGACTTGGTCCGACATGATGATAAGGTTGAGTGGTACTACTCATGGAGTTAGATATTAATTAATTGAATTGTCAAATTTAATTAATTAATGGACATTCGAGATCCTAAACACGGGGAGAATTTGTACACATAATATGGTGGAGCCCATATTTATTTATAGGAGTTGGTGAGGTAGTTCAATGATAATCCTTTAGTGGATTGGATTATCATTAATGGATTGGGCTTTGGATCCATTAGGAGACCAAGATCCAACTTCTCCTCGTGGTCTCTATTATAGCCTATATATACCTCATGAGTCATGAGACCAAGGCATACCAACATAACCTAACCTAATTCCCTTCTCTTCTCTTCTCTCTCTCTCTCTCCTAGGCTTGCGCCGGCTACAAGAAGGAAGCAAGAAGGTTTCAGCCGGGTAGGGTGGAGGAAGAAGGAAAGCTTCTCTTCTTCTCATCATCCTCTCTTCCTCTTCTTCCCTTGGGAGTGAGCGATATACAAGAAGGAGAGGACGTTTGGGCACAAGCAAGGAAGAAGTTTCCTTCATCTTTGTGACCGGCGGAAGAGAGAGCAAGGGTGGAGGTCGGGTGGTGTTCAAGGAAGAAGAAAACTCTTTCTTCTTCTTCTTCTCTTCTCCTTTCTCCTCATTGGTTGCAGCGCAAGGAGGAGGCTAGGGTTTTGGTCGGCGCAAGCAAAAGGAGGAGAAGTGTCTTCTCCTTGGTGGCCAGCGGTAACAACCTTGGGTTAGGGTTTTTGCGCAAGCAAGGATAGAGGAAGAAGGTGCCTTGGTGACTCCGTTTCTTAGAAGATCGTCGCCCACACGACGTCCAAGAAAAGGATAGGACATACGGTAGAAGACCAAGAGGTATAATACTTGTTTCTTGTTCTTAGTTTATTGTATGTTAATTATTAACATGAACCCCAAAGATAAACACAAAAACCGACGATCTATTCATCGTTTATTTCACTGCTAATCGACTAGACGAGTTAGATTGCTTGAACAACAAGTTTGTTCAAGCAATTACTCAAGTCGATTAGTACGATGATGAAACGGTTGCTTGGAAGATTCCTTTCCATTCGGATTTGTTTTAATTAATAAAATTTTAATCTGCATGAAGAGGATTTCCATGCATAACCGAAATCAACACTAGCTTCACTCACTAGGAATTTACCTTGTCTGACTTCACTCATTAGAACTTTTACCCGGCTTCAATCATCAGGATTTCATACTCGACTCGCAGTTAGGTATACGTGTCCAGCTTCACTCACCAGGACTTCATCCACCTAGCTTCACTCACGAGGACCCAGTTTCACTCACCAGGATTTCGTGCCTGATCTTTGACTAGAACTTTGGTGTCTAACCCTCGTCCAGGTCTTCATGCCCAATTCCCTGAACTAGGTCTTCTGTGCCCAACCCTCGGCCAAGTCTTCCTACCCAACTTCCCGAACTAGGATTTCGTGCCCAGCTTTACTCACCAAAACTTCGGTGTCTTGACAAGGACTTTTTTGCTAGTCATCTGATCCTAACTATTTTTCTCTACCAAATATCAAGTCCCATTTAACTTAGGCCTTGGTCTAACTGACCAGCCCTAGGTTTTTGGCTCATCACTCTGTCAAACATCAAGTCCTGTTTGGCTTAGCCCTTGGTCTAACTGACCAACCCTGGGTTCTTTACTAATCACTCTGTCAAACATCAAGTCCTATTTGGCTAACCCTTTGGTCACACTGATCAGACTTGAGTTTATCCTGCCAAACATCAAGTTCATTTGGCTTAAGCCTTAGTTAGACTGACCAGACCTTAATATATTGTCAAACATCAAAACCCTAGAGGTTGGTTATTCTTTTCTGATGCTTTCGGCGCCAACAGAATATATGCTCACTTATAGGAGATCCGATTATCTTGAGATGGTAGGATACTTAGATTCAGATTTTGCTGGATGTTTGGATTTTAGAATACCATATTTGTCTATTTGTTCCTCTTAGCTAGAGGAGCAATTTCATGGCAAAATAAGAAGCAGTCAATCATTGCTACTTCAACTATGGAAGTTGAGTTTATGACATACTTTGAGACCGCCATTCATGGATTATGATTGCAAAACATTATTTCAGGACTTAGAATATATAGTTGACTATATTGCCAAGCCGTTAAAAATTTATTGTGATAATGCGCAGCAGTCTTCTTTTCTAAGAATGACAAGTATTCAAAAGGTGCTAAACACAGCATTGAAATACTTTGTCGTTCAAGAAGAAGTTCAGAAACAAAGAGTGTCAATTGAGCATATTAGCACCAAGCTTATGATTGTTGATCCATTAACTAAAGGATTGTCACTAAAAAATTTAATGAACATGTCATAAGGATGGATATTATGGAAGATTATTAATGATTTCATAATTAAGTTTTATGCTCTTTTTGTATTTAACTCTCTGAGCTCTTGTCATTATTTTTGATCATTTATGCATCATGTTTGTTTATGTTGGTATATATACAAAAATGATTATGTAAGTATTAATAGAATTTGTCTCTAATAAGAATATTATGAATGTTCTATTATGTTATGTCTCATTTTAGTTCATATTAGATATGAAACTAATATTGTAATACATGGAAGAAAGTATGTCGAACTAATGATGTACGACCGCTATGATCCTTATTAGTTTTTGCTTAATGATGATCTATAATTGACCAATTTAAGAAAGAATTTAGCTTATATATTGTGCATTATATTTGAAGTGAAGAAGTCATGTGGTCAATTGGGAGAATATTAAAAATATTTATTTATTTCTAATTAATGCCCATATGTTTGGTTTATTTTTTTATTCAATGAATCATTTACATTGGTCAATGAAGAGATAATTCTCTTCATATTCATACAATTATATTAGTTAATAAAAAGATGATTCTTTTCATATTCATACAAATAAATTTAAAGGAAGATGAAAAGATCTTTCTCATATTCATACAAGGTATTTTTGTTTCCAAATTAACAATATTATAATATACAATTCTCTCCTCTGAACATTGTGTTGAAATAAACTCTACATTTGTGCTTTCATTTTCTTGTAATTTATATTCAATTATATTTATCATATCTTTTAACTGTCTGAACAGGACAGTGGAAGAACAAAGATGAATAAGATGCTGGTGATGCTTGTGAAAATCCTAGCAAAAAAAGAAAAAAAAGATAAATATGATAACAGCAGTATCACATAGTTCATGAAAATTTTCAATTTAGCATCATTGTAAAACTCCTAGCAAAAAGTATGATCCAGATGTCAAAGATAGTGATGGGCTAGGATCATCTGAAGATGACAAGTTGTGATGACTCCCAGGAGGAGTGTCGAAGAATAAGTTTTAAGTATTTTTTATTTTTTTTAAAAATAAGTTTCTAAGCCATTTTCAAAAAAAAATTCAAAACTATTTTCGTATAATTTTCAAAATATTTTTAAAGACGTTTTTTCAAAGCATCCATGCATTTTCAAAGATAATTTTTCAAGATATTTTTATTTTTCAAATTAAGGTAAAACTATTTTTTTAAGGAAAATATTAGTGTAAATATTTTTAAATTTCTAAGATGAATTTTCTAAAATATTTCACAGAATTTCAAAAATATTTTTTAAAGAATTTTTTTTATAAAGATATTGTAAAGAAAATTTTGATCTCAGGACTCTTCCTTAATGACACACTTCCTTATTAACCACAAAATAATTTTTTTATTGTGTCTTAAGGATAAATCCAAATAAAAAAGATAATAATAATTAAGTTACTCCTTTGAAGGTCTTCAAAGATTTTCAAAGAATATTTTGATTGGTATTTTTTCAACACATTTTCAAACCATATTTTCAAACCTCACGACAAAGGGAAAAAATTTCAAAGTCAATTTTAAAAGTTTTTTTTAAAATTAAATTTTACTTCAAAATAAATCCCCCCTAACTTGATATTTCTTTTGAAATTAAGATAATTTAACCAAAATAAGTCTTGAGCAATATAAGTTTGAAAAGCCTAAGTTTGTTAAAAACATCATTTTTGAAGAACATTAGTTTTGAAAACGGCAATTTACCAAATGGTGCACCTGAGAATTGGTATCTACCAAAAGGTGTATCATGGTTTTATTTTTATCAAAGGGCGTATTCAATTTAGTGAACTTCCGTTTATACCCCTTCCGCCAAAAAAAAGTCTTTCCCTTTCTCTTTCTCTTTCTCTTTCTTAGTAACAAATCCCGAGGCAACGGAATCTGCTTTTTCAGATTTGTCATTTTAAAATAATATATTTAGGAATCGGCTAAAAAACGTAAGGTAAAGAAAGAAAAATTATTTCCATTAACGAAAGTTATCTTCCAACTGATTTTGAAAATTTAAAGTGATGAATTGTTATATTTGATTAATATAAATTAATATATTAAATAATATTTAATAAATATATTAATATATAATAAAGATTTAAAATTTAAAAAAGTCTCAAATTTTTTATTTCAGATCAAGCGTGGGCCTGAAATCAAAAGATTTCAGGCCTTGTGTCGGCTTGAAATCATGTGTTATGATAGGGTTTTTTACGTAGGCCTGAAACATAAAAAAACATCTCTTTATATTTTTGAAATCACAATAAAAATTACTGAGAAAGATTACTTTATGTGAGAAATTTGAATTAATATAAAACGTACATTATATTAAAAACTAACTTTTATATATATATATATATATAATAAAAGCAACTTCAAGTACAGGGCCTGAAATCTTGATTTCAGGCCCTGCTTGATTATATAATATTAATAAATATAAAAAAATAATTAATAGACATAATAATATATATTGATTGATAAAATTAAAGATATAAGGATAATTTACTAAAACAAGCTATGATTCTACATTATTGTTATATCGTTTTGTGCCAACTGATATAGTATGAGAATATCAGTGGGTTTTGACCAAAACCCACTGATGGACCTCCCATATCTGGATTTCTGAAAATCCTATATCAATAGACAGGGTTGACCTAGGAGAAGATATTTTAGGTGTCCAAACATCTATACACTCTATATCACTAATACAATATGAGTAGTTTAGAAATATCAGTGGGTTTTGACCAAAACCCACTGATGGACCTCCCATATCTGGATTTCTGAAAACTCCATATGAATAGAGAGATTAGAGATAGGAGAAGATATTTTAGGTGTCCAAATATCTATACACTCTATATCATCAATGCAATAGGAGTAGTTTAGAAATATCAATGGATTTTGACCAATCAATAATGTAGATTCATAGATTATTTTAGTAAATCATCCTTATATCTTTAATTTTACCAATCAATATATATTATTATGTCTATTAATTTTTTTTATATTTATTAATTTTATATAATCAAGCAGGGCCTGAAATCACAATTTCAGGCCTTGAACCTGAAGTTGCTTTTCCTTATATATATATATATATATATATATAAAAGTTCATTTTTAATATAATGTACGTTTTATATTAATTAGAATTTTTCACGTAAAGTAATCTTTCTCAGTGATTTTTATTGTGATTTTAAAAATATAAAGAGATGTTTTTTTTTATGTTTCAGACCTACGTAAAAAACCCTATCATAACACATGATTTCAAGTCGACACAGGGCCTGAAATCTTTTGTTACAGGTCCACGCTGGGCCTGAAATATTTCTATTTCAGGCCCACGCTAGACCTAAAATCTTTTATTTCAGGCCCAACGTGGGCCTGAAATCTTTTGATTTCAGGCCCACGCTTGATCTGAAATAAAAAATTTCAGACTTTTTTAAATTTAAATCTTAGTTATATATTAATATATTTATTAAATATTATTTTATATATTAATTTATATATATACTATTTACGTATAATATATATATATATATAATATTATATATATATATATAATAAAAGCAACTTCATGTACAGGGCCTGAAATTTTGATTTCAAACCCTGCTTGATTATATAATATTAATAAATATAAAAAATTAATTAATAGACATAATAATATATATTGATTGGTAAAATTAAAGATATAAGGATGATTTACTAAAAACAAGCTATGATTCTACATTATTGTTATATCGTTCTGTGCCAACTGATACAGTATGAGAACATCAGTGGGTTTTGACCAAAACCCACTGATGGACCTCCCATATCTAGATTTCTGAAAATCCTATATCAATAGATAGGGTTGACCTAGGAGAAGATGTTTTAGGTGTCCAAACATCTATACACTCTATATCACCAATGCAATAGGTGTAGTTTAGAAATATCAGTGGGTTTTGACCAAAACTCACTGATGGACCTCCCATATCTGGATTTCTAAAAACTCCATATGAATAGAGAGGTTAGAGATAGGAGAAGATGTTTTAGGTGTCCAAATATCTATACACTCTATATCACCAATACAATAGGAGTAGTTTAGAAATATCAATGGGTTTTGACCAAAACCCACTGATATAGCTAAACTACTCCTATTACATTGGTGATATCTAATATATAGATGTTTGGACACCTAAAACATCATCTCTTACCTCTACCCTCTCTATTCATATGTAGTTTTCAGAAATTCAGATATGGTAGGTCCATCAGTAGATTTTGATCAAAACTCACTGATATTTCTAAACTACTCATATTGCATTGGTGATATAGAGTGTATAGATGTTTGGACACCTAAAACATCTTCTCCTAGGTCAACCCTATCTATTGATATAGGATTTTCAGAAATCTAGATATGGGAGGTCCATCAGTGGGTTTTGGTCAAAACCCACTGATGTTCTCATACTGTATCAGTTGGCACAGAACGATATAACAATAATGTAGAATCATAGCTTGTTTTAGTAAATCATCCTTATATCTTTAATTTTACCAATCAATATATATTATTATGTCTATTAATTATTTTTTTTATATTTATTAATATTATATAATCAAGCAGGGCCTGAAATCAAGATTTCAGGCCCTGCTTAGGGGCCTGAAATCAATTGATTTCAGGCCCTTTACCTGAAGTTGCTTTTATTATATATATATATATATATATATAAAAGTTAGTTTTTAATATAATGTACGTTTTATATTAATC